>CAJQZP010000527.1:3207500-3807500 GCA_907164705.1 Parnassius apollo
ATTTTCGTTGAAATTGTTGTTTTTAATAAACACATAACATTATGTATGTACATATGTAATACAAATGCACAAAACCCGCTTTTCTTCATACATTCGATCATCCGGATTTTCGATTATCCGAATCCCTAACGGCAACAATTAGTCCGGTTAATCGAGTATATATATAGATATTGAGAATCTAAATTGAGAATTTAAACTATACGCGTGTGTGTGTTTGTGTGTATATAAAGAGGGCTACTTTTAATATCGCTCATTTTAATATCAAAAATTTAGGTTATCTTTATAGCAGTATTATATTTTCAATTCAAAATTAGTACTGCATTTGTGATAATAATAAAATGTAGGTATGTATATAGAGTACTCACTCATTTTCTTTCACTATTTTTTTCGTGACTTTCTTCATTAAGGTGGCACAAGTCGCGGGCTCGAACTCATTGGTGGGCGCGGCCAAAAAGCACGTTGTCTCACCTGGCATCGTGCCCGACAGAGATAGTATCAGTGAAGAGCAGTTAGAACGCACGTCTTGTTCGTACGGCGTTCCGAACCGTTAGAACAAAAACGAAGTTACACGAACACGATGCACACATACATACCACCCTATTCTGTGCCGCTCGACGCTTGCTGAGAAATCAGCAGTACCTACCTACAAACTCGTACTAAATTATTAGGTGCTGCGTTATCGCTTTATACTATACCTCTACGGCTCTATAGATACCTAATATAGATTGCTTATTTTATTATGTTTTGTTTTCCCCGGGTGGTCATGCAGCGATCACTCAAGAGTTCACGACGCCGAAGCATGAACTGGAACAGTCATCGCAGTTTATATCCGTACTAGCTGTTGCCAGCGGCTTCAAACGCGTGAACTCGAAAATTATCCCACGGGAACGAAATACCTGAATAAACGGTATCAAATGTGTTATTCCAGACCAGGTATAACCTATCTCTGAGCTAAATATCATCCAGATCCCTTCAGCTGTGATTGAGTAACATACATCTATCCATCCAAACTTTCGCATTTATAATATTTAGTTTTTTAATTGGTCAAATAAAAAATAAAGGATGAAAATAAAGCATATGGGAATATAAAAATAAATCGTATTTATTTGTTACTTATTTCGAGTTTTACAAGAAAAGTATAATATTTACTGGAGACAATTATTTTATTATTATAATAGTACATGATATTCCCTTTAAAATGACACCAATATGAATAATATCTTATATCTATATCTACAAATAAATAAAATTGAAGTGTCTGTTTGTAATGTTAAAATAACAGCTTTTTATTAAATGCATATGAAAGTACTATTTTTGTCTGTCTGTCGGTCTGTCTGTCTGTCTGTTTGTTCCAGCTAATCTCCGAAACAGCTGGATCTATTTTGACGGGACTTTCACTGGCAGATAGCTGATGATATAAGGAATAACTTGAACTACTTTTGTTTTAGAAAAAGAATTAGGGTTCCGCGCAAAAAAATTAAAACCCATGAAATCCATATTCCACGCGGGCGAGATCGCGGGGAAAAACTAGTACTCAATATAGATAAATGTATACTTATTTTTATTTATTTATTATTTTAATAAATAAATAAAAATAAGTATTAATAATTTCTAGACACATCTCAACAGATATTTCGTTTATAAATTGCTATCAATATTGAAGCATTCTTTTATATTTAGCATCCATTTAACACAAAGCTGATAGGAATACTTTTTAAACAACATAATATAATCAATAAACGATAATCGCGTATAGTGAATTTCGAGGTAAATTATTATATGTAAACGTTTTTGAATCGTCGTAATGAAACATATTTCCTAAAGAAAATATCTTCACAATTAATTTGATGTAAAATAACATTAGAAATAACGTATAAAAACAGAAAAATTATCAAATTTTCGATCGAGTTCCTAACCAGTACACAAACAAAAATGGCGGAATATCATTTTCAGATTTTTTTCTATATAGTTATTAAAACCCCAATGTTACAGAGTACACAGATAAAATTCTCACAGATGACAAATTTCAAACACCACAATCTCTAATTTTTTACTCTGCTATCTTCTGCGCTGTACACGAACGGAACGATGTCGTTGAGAGCCGTGGTAGCTCACATGGTTAGCGCTCGTTATAGGTTATGGCACCAATGAAATTGTTGCGTGCTGATTTAGCTATCAGTTGGAAAGTCTGTTTTTTACCGTATCCCAAGTCACAAGACCATTCGTTTTCTTTAAAATTTCGTCGGAATAAATATATAAAAGTAAAAAAAGTAAAGTTACAGCCTATATACGTCCCACTGCTGGGCACAGGCCTCCTCTAATTTCAAGGTTTTGGCAAGGAAATGTCCGCCACGCTGCCTCAATGCGTGTTGACGAACTTCACATTTCTTCGAAATATATATTTTTTAATTTCTAGACATGCGCTACCAGCATGCGACGACGCGGCCCGCGCCTTGCCGCCACTTGCGTTTGCCGCGCTTTGTCTCGTCACAGAGTGGCGAAATCACAGTAATATAGGTATTTTATAAACAGCACCTGTCTAATATTATGAAATATGTAGATAAAACTTAAAACTTACCTTGATAAATGTATACCCTTTTGTTTGTAATATTTTTTTAGACCTCTCTTCAATCGTTTCTGCTTATTCCCCATGTTTTACAAACTAAACTTAAACATTAATAAAACTGTACAATTAATATAACTATGAAACACTACTATTAAACAAGAATCAGAAAAAACCTACTCCACTATTAACAAAATTAAATTTTTGCAGTAATATTTTACGATTTTATTTCGTAGTGCTGAGCTCTCGCAACGCGGCGTACGTCCACCTAGCAACACGATGCGCCCCGCACTGAATTCGTGGGCGAATGCGGGGATGATATAGACGCAGTATTTAATCGGGACGCATTTTTAATTTATTATCATAAAAATAATACATATTTCTAAAAAGTAACCAAACCAAATTATTTTATTTTGTATTGCAAAGCAGTAGATATTTTTTTTATATTCCTTTGATAAACAATGAAGGAGTAAAGTGGTTTCATCTCAACGATTTGGAGGTGATTTGGGTATTTTTTTTATTTATTATGTGACACCGATAGAAAAATTATGGCTAAACCAAATTACGTATCAGATCATGTAGATTACTAGCTATTTTTTTCATATGTAATTTCTCTGTGTCGACGAAAAGTTGGTTCATCTGCACGCTTTTTTCAAGCTTTTTGCGAGAGAGCAGCCTTAATAATAAATGCACTTTGTTCATTCATATTCAAAATTTCAAAACACTTTATACATAAACACCGTGTCGAAGACTGAGGAAAAGAAACGACGTTAGACCATCGTTAGACAATGCACGGCCTTCAAGCCACACCTCCGTGCCCGTCGGAGAGCGTGAGATTTTTTTCGTTACGAAATTTCTGGATTTTCCCACACTCAAGGCCCGCGATAGAAGCTATGCAATAGCTTAATAGTTAATCGATTAAAACAAATGTTTAAAAATAATTAAATCGCACTAATTAAAGTAGTAGGAATGTTTAAAGTTGAAATTGGCACTAAAAGGCTTGTAATTGGGGCATCCATCCTAAAAAGCTTGAATAAAATGAAAATTTAAATCAGATGCATGTAATCACTCTGGGAGCTTGTAGCAAACTAAACGCGTGGCCAACGTGTGGACGCGGCGACCAAACTCTGCCAACAATCCTTTGATCTTTTGTAAAAAACCGACACCACACGGATCTCGCGCCAACTTGTGGGCCATCGTCCCAATACATACCAATGAAGCCCAAACACCCCGTCTACACGTTGGCCAATGCTATTGGCCACTACATTCGCCACTGTATTGGCCAACGTGTAGAGGCGCCGTATGATGAATGCACTAGTTAGGTCGGCATGCCCATAAAGTATGACACTGACAGGTACTGTCTGTACTACTAAGAAATTCAGGACTTCATAGGCGTGATTTTACTGACAGCTGTCGCAGAGATCAAGCTATCTTTTATGAAATATAGTAAGTATACAATGTATGTCTTTTAAAGAATTCCACAGAAACTACTGAATGGATTGATATATCTTTTTATCGATATAGTTATGTACCATTCAACTTTATCATCACCATCAACCTATTGAGACTTACTGCTGCGTATGGGCCTCTTTTCCTTTGTGCTATTTTGCCCTGTTTCGCGCTAATCTTGCCTATGTATGATGACCCTTTAACTAAAGGAACACTAAAGGAACAATAAATATTTTTCATCAAAATCGTTTCAGAAGTTAAAAAGATTAGGACCAAGCTGTTTAATTTTTTATTATGGTCAATCGGTCATATGTATTTAATTTAAAGTTCATACGGTCGTATAAAAAGACACAGCAAAAGATTTGTTTTAAAATTTAATACTGATAAAACTAATTATGTTACTACAAAACAAATCAGTCATTGTTTGAAATAATGATATTGTATAGATTAAACAGTTTTTTGGATATTAAATCCTACCTCGTAATTATAGTAATTTTCTTCGCACTTTTTGTTCTGCAAAATCTTTAATAATATCTGATAAATTTATACTATCGCAAACCATGTTCTATTGAAATCATAGCAAATCTAGATAATCTATTCTGTGTTATGGTGGATGGCAGATAATATTTTTTTTATTTATTTAGAAAAGCTTCTTTCACCACTTGCAACAGTTTCTGGTAAAGTTAAAAGGATCCTGGGTGCAATACTGATATTTAGACCAAATCTTAAATCTGTTACAAATTTGAAAACATTTTGAGTGCATAAATTACTATTTAAAGACATACAAATGACTGACAACTCCTCACAAAGTTCTAATGCATTTATATCGCTTGAGTTCTCATGAGTAAAAATAGCCTCGAGGTTTTTACAATGTTCTAACAATTCATCTTTTGGAAGTTCTCTTAAGGCATATATGTTATACAAAAAAAGGAAAATGTTTACTGTGCTCAGAAATCTAGGAAAATCTTAATTCTTAGGAGTTTATGCCTGTATCCATAATGTGAAAAATACTTCAATTTCATATTTTTGACGAGGCGCAATAATTGCTTCTCTTTATGGAATCGTGTACGAGGTCTAGCCACATTTTCGAAGCCTAACAACTCGCAATCAATTTTAGAAGCTAAGGCTATGGCGTCTTCAAGAACATGAGTATACTAACTATAATACTGTGAATGAGTTTTCAAAGAAAGCTTTTGTATTTCTTATTTACTTACTTTACATTTATTTACTAACAAAGGGTTTATGCGATTCAAAGATTCGTACCAAATTATAATAGAAAATCAAAATTTTAACTGTTTAATTTGGTTCAACAAACCCGAAGATTCGTATCGTATGGAGGTATCCATATCTGTTTTTGGTAAACACTAAACAATGCATCGTAAACTTGTCCTATTTGATGTCTTAGTGGTTTTATTGCTTCGATTCGACTTTCCCATCTCGTGTCACTAAGTGGATTTAGAGTAATACCTTTTACATTTTTCAAAAGAATTGACCACCTTCATGTTGAAGTGGAAAAAAAAACATATATTTTTTGCACAGTATTAAAAAATTGTAGCTTCCAGTAAGAACTTTGCCATGTCATTTACCACTAAGTTTAAAGAATGACTAATGTAAGGAACGTAAAATGCCCGTGGATTGATGTTTTAATTCTGGCTTGGACGCGACTTTGAATACCTTTCACATTAGATCCATTATCTTAGCCTTGTCCTCTTATGTTTTCTAAAGACAATCCAAGTGCTGATAATTGTTCCACGATAATTTCCGTTAGGGCCAGACCTGTAGATTTCTCGATGGGCATAAATCTTAAAAAACTTTCATTTATTACATTCTCTGACGTTCTTGAATGGTCTTCGAATTGAATAATAAAAATACCTATACTTAATTATCGTGGTCATCTGCTCAGAATTGCTAGCATTTGGAGTACAATCTAAAATAATAGAATATTTCGATGTACTGATAGCTTCCATAATATGTTTTTTTATCGTCTGAAATTGTATTAATGACTCTATTTTATTTTATTTAAGTAGGATGAGGAAGTAGGATGCTTGTTTCCTCTCTTTTTTCAAAACTCTGCGTATATGTTCCTTCATAACGGGATCAAATTCGGCTAACAACACTACTAGTTTTCAAAAATTACCGTTGTTATGTTGATACAGATTATCAGAAGTACCTTGAAAAGCATCATTTTTAGCCAACATTTTAATGATTATGGCAATTCGTAACAATACTCTATTCCAGTGTTCTATTTCTGATTTAATTATTCTCTGTGACTCGGCATCTATCGTACGACACGATTTGAACCTACGTAAAATTTCTACCCAAGATTTTACAGTTTCTACATGGTTTCGTGATGTCTCATGAGGTTTAAGCATATCACCTACATGCTTCCAATTTTTGTAGTCATCTTCAGATAGACCGGAAGTTGTAGTTCTAGTTGTATTAAGAATTTTCAGCAAAAGCAATACAACGAATTTTTTGCAACAGAACATACAAGCCAATCTCTCAAAATTTATTCATCGTTATTAAGCTTTCTCTTATAGTATCTCGACGTAAGCCTCCGACCATTGATATCTTGTGAAAATTCAAATTCGTATGAGTAGTGTAGAGTGGGTCTGGAGAACCTCTATTTACCAAATATATTCTTTCTGCATCTGTTAATCTAGTGGCTGGGTCGACATCTAAAATAGATGTAGATTCTGTAGAAATACTTGGAATTGCAATAGCACCTTCACCTACAACAGCATCTTCACTTGCAATAGTACCTTCACCTGCAATAGCAGCTTCACCTGTAATAGCACCTTACCAGTAAAAGCACCAGGTTCACAGATTATATTGGAATTGGACGTATGTTCTCGAGGTTCAAGCGGAATCTCAGCTATAGCATCGGTTTCTGGTATGGGTGACGACGGTTTCTTTATCTCATTTTTTTTCAAACAGGACTCTAATGCAACTATTTCAATTCTTCGTTTTTTTATATTTGTGTCCCGACTAGCGTGATCTACCGCCAGCCATTCTGTACGGTAAAAAATAAAAGTATGAAATAAATTTAAATAGTTAGTAATGTTAAAAAAATGTGTTTCTCTGACTGCTACGTTTTTCCATTAAACCAATGACTCAATTTGGATACATTTGTTTGGAAAAGGATATTGACATAGGCTACTTTTTACCTCAGAAAAGTTACTCATTCCCACGATAATAATAATTTTGGTGGGCACGTGAACGAAGCCGCGGGTAACTACTAGTGAGCAGTCATGGATGACAATTATCAAGCGGAAAGAGGAGTAATGTTAATTTTCACATGACTAACATATCACTTAAAACATTTTTAACATACCTTGCGGTCAATATTAAATTAAGTGTCGGTTTCACTACCTGTTATTAATGTCCCGAATAGCCTATTTGTCAAATAAGAACTGTCAAACTCAGACTAACTTATTGTTGCGCGGCTAAGTTTACATCTGGCACTAGCGCCATCTAGTGTCGGGTAACGGAGCGAGGGGAGAGCTTTCCAGAAAATGACATCACTAATCTTTCAACCGACAGCTCCATCTGTTGTCGAAACGAAGAACTAAGTTTTTGGAAGCTGACTCTCGAACTTTCGACGCTTTGTCGATTGGTGCTCGTATTTACTTGAATGTTCTGGATGATTCGGTACTAATGTGTATTTATAGGCGCTGCAAGGTGCAATCGAGGAAGTATTGAATTTGGCGAGACAAGCGAAGCTTCGGAGCGAAATAAAGTGAATTAGTGTGCTTAATTATTAGTGTTTTAAGTTTTAATTGGTGTAAAGAAAATTAAAGTGTTAATTTAGGTAATTCTATCGGCAATTTTTAAAAAAAAATGTGTGGCGTTACCATATCCGACCGATAGCGAAACGAAGAGGTTCGCAATATGACAGGATTGAAAGAAGACCTTATCACAAAAATTGATAGGGGCGTACTCCAATGGTTTGGGCACGTTGAACGAATGAGTGAAGACCGAATGGTGAAGAAAATATATAGAGCGAAAGTAAATATTAAAAGGTGTCGAGGTAGACCGAGACTAACTTTCGAAGACCATGTGAGCAAATTGCTCGAAGAGGGGAGGGTCAAGAGTACTCGGATACCTAGACGTGCATGTATGAAGAAGTTAATGAACCCGAAAGAAGCGAAAGAGGTATGTAAGGATCGTGACACTTGGCGATCTGTTCTCTCTGGCTACCCCGTTAGGGATTGTGCGTGAAGATAAGTAAGTAAGTAAGTATATACCGGTGAGTTTACGTTCACTATCACTTTTACATCCTAAGACACTACATCTAACCATTTTTAAAGTTTTTAATTGTTCTAAGAACTGAACTGAACAAGATTCACCAATCTTAAGCTCACAAAATACTTTTTTCTCACTTAAACCAACTTGTAAACTCTTTAGATCGCCACGAACTGTCAAAGTTTGTTTCGCAAAGTGTAGTTTGCTAAACAAAAAAAAACCGGCACGGAGAAAGGGCCTCACACTCGCTCTGTCGCATTTCTATGCATGATGTATACGTAAATCTATCTTTTTCGTGTGCGAATGCGTCAAATAAGAACTGTCAAACTCATACAACAACTGTCATAAAACTGAAAACTTAATTGACGAATAGGCTAACCGGAGATGATTAAATCGGCACTAAAAGTATTTTACTATTTACCTTAAGGAACAAAAAGTATTTACACTTTTTGGTAAGGAGTGTTCAATATTGCGTATTTTTTACGTACTAAAATTTACTTCATAAAACAGATAGATACTTACGTATAATCGTAATATACGTATATGTACGTATAATCATAGTAAATTCACACGCGCGCTTCAATATTTATATTATTAATCTGCCCCACTAAAAATCACGTCACTTTTAAATTTAAGGATAGAACCAACTTGTAGACTTAGCATATATTTCACATAAATATACTCACTTATTAAGCGCTACATTATTCATGAATATGACGAAAATTTGTATCTAGGGCAGCAGAACATTTTTACTAGAAGTCTTCTAAATGAGTAATGGAAAAATAGCGTTGCGCGGCTAAGTTGACGTCTGGCACTAGCGCCATCTAGTGTCGGGGACCAGAGCGAGGAGGGCTTCCTAGAAAATGTCAATCTTAAACTTTCCACCAATCTTAAACTTTCTACAATAATTTGCTTATATATGATATTTAAGGGATTCCCCCAAAATGTCGCGTTGTACGAATGTAGCTAAATGGTATTATTCCTCCGAAAGTTTGAGGGAAATCCCCGTCAAACATAAAGAGACAAAGGGTTTCCAGTTGAGAAATGTAAAATCGGCAGAAAATTCGGATGAATTTTTTTGTATTCTAGTTTCTAAATTTGAATCTAGTTGGTTCCTTATTTCCTATTTAGGTATTTCTTCTTCTTAATGTTCCACAAAATTTCAAAAGTATCGATACTTTACTCGATACCAGTATCGTATCAGATTTATCGATACCGAGAAAAGTATCGAAACAAAAGTATCGATATTGTTAGGTATCGAGTACTTTTAAAAAAAATCATTTTTAAAACTTCCGATTGAGTAATATCCGTAATATCAAATATTATCCGAGAAATTTCGGAACTTGAACTTATTTTCATTGAAATAGTTGATTTTGTTAATATCAATATGTAATAAAAATATTCAGTAAATAATATTATTTAATTTTGACAACTCCGCTATCATGACATTCGGTTAGTGTCAAAGACGACTATATTTACCAAGCTTAGGTTCAAATCAGTGTTGCCATTGTGGCTCTTTTAGAGCTAAATTCAGCTCTATTTACAATGAGTTAGCTCCAAAAAACATCATCATCTACTTGTACATAGATATACATAAGCAACTAACTTCGCAGCTACTACTCATCGACGGCAGCGCCACTATAAATTCTACAAATTTTCAAGGACAGGCGAGCTATGCTTTAGTACGTAGCGATCTTTCCATGATCAAAAGCGGCAATCTAGCAACTTTGTTTAAATATTATGGTGCCTTTGGATCGTGTTATGCTATGAGTTTATTGTTCATTGTCATTTGTTATAACCAGAAATCATAATGAAACATCCAATATAAAAATACTCGTATAAAAAGGAGAATATGCAGTTTTTCTTGGTTTACCAAAAATTTGGTTCAAACTACTTTGCCGTCTTTGATACTATACGACTCAATTGCGTCATCTATCATCATCTTATTACATCATTCGGCAATGTAGTGAAATGTAAGAATGTACGAAATGTGTGCCGCGATATCGCACACTTGAGTGAGTGGAGACTAGAGAGTCCAGAGCCCTGGGGAATCCCTGCTCTGATAGGTCTGGAAAATGAGAAGGTCAAAGGAAGGAAGAGGATGAATTTGTATAATATACCTCATGGCTATGACACATCATGCCTAAACAACTAAACATATTGCACGTTACTAGACTCGGCTGTGTGGGCATAGATGCCTTTGCCTTGTAATACTTTAAAAAAATACTACGATAAATATGTTTTATTTGAATGTATAAATGTTAAAAATTTCAAAAAATATTATTACTCGTATTTACCTATGGTATTTACTAAAACAGAAGTAATACGCGATTTTGGTTAGACCTTAATATATTTATCTACTGTTACAACAATAACTTTTAAGACTGCAAGGATTAATTAGATGGTATTGAAAATAAAATAAATGTTTATGAATATTCTGAAAATATAAATTCATAAGACTTAATATAGCACGTTATGTCTCCAGAATTTAAAATTTTTAATGCAACAGAACTGTGGCAAGTAAGTATTAGTTTAACTTATAATCTTGGAAACCCTCATTTGATTTCATTATTTTAAAGACGGATAATTTGCTTTTGCAGAAAGAAACTAGCTTGCCTTCAATTCCTACATTCTGTCAAAAAGTGGATAATATTTTGGGTAGCGACGGTGTTCCATTAGGCTCTCTTACTGAATTACTCGGTTTACCGGGAACAGGAAAAACACAAATGTGGTAAGCAAAATATATTTCCTAATTAATGTTTTTTTATGGTGTTTTATGTATACAGTGGACATCCAGCAGTGTTGCCAACAGTGTTTCCCATTAGATTTAACGGGACAGCGAGGTTGGCAATGGGAAAAAATTGTGTTTAACAACTAACGGATTTTTTAATGGGACAACAAAAATTTACGTTTTTTTAGATTTGTTTTCGAAATAAAAATAATTTGGAAATGGCAAAAATTAAATTATAATTGTATTAATTTTTTTGGTTTAAAAATACAAATAAATGTACAATACAATGAATGATTGACACTTGTCTACTGTACTTAATGGGATTTGATGGGATTATAGTGTTCTCTACAACGGTAGGTAGATTTTAATGTTGGCAACGCTGACCTCCAGTAATCTGGGCCCTATCTAATCTGGCACCTCCTGTAATCCAACATGGTCTATTATTTATTATTGAATATTTTTTTCACAATCTTCGCTAATGCATGATTGAACAAGTTATAACTTGTATGCTCCACCACTATTGTGGTAGACACATAGGTATTGTTTTGATTCTGATTGATTAGTTTGAATTTGACATAATGAAGTATGATTTGTACTTCAGAGTATATATATATATATATATTCATAACATATAGAAACTTGTCATTACATCTGTAATTTGTTGGATTACAAGGTACTGTTTTGTAAAAAAATCCGAACTATAGTTGCTCTTAGGCAGTACTCTTTAATCTGACAAATTCGATAGTCCGACACTGCCCTGCAAAATGTTTGTTGAATTACTTGGGTCTACTGTAATAGTGATATTATTACTATCTACTGTAATAATATCACTGAGCCTTCATCAATGATTTTAAACTTATGAAGCTGCCTTATGAAGGTTGCCGCTAAAGTCTAGAACAAAAGAATAGTAGACCAGCGGGTACTAGGAGCCGTTATTTTTAAATGCAGATCTTAGCAATATTAAGAAAATAAATATTTATCACAAGCGGAGCAAAAATTTATAATTTATTTTTTATTTTTCAGTTTACAATTATGTGCTTCTGTTCAAATCCCAAAAGCGCTTGGTGGATTGAATTCGGAAGCCTTATTTATTGATACCAATACAAATTTTGTGTTAGATAGATTCAGGGGTATATTTTTGTGTTTTTGTTTTGTATCTGCTACTTTTGTGGAATGTCATCTTTATTATCATTCTATACTTTGTGTTTATGTAATTTTCCATTTACAGAAATTCTGTCTGCTAGTTTATTGAAGTGCCAGAAGTTATTGAATTTGCCATTAAATGCAAACAATGAAGAAGCCTTAAAAAAACTGCACTATGTTAATGCATTTGGTTTAGAAAAGTTTTGTGCTTTGATGCATCAATTACCGAAACTTGTAGAAGAAAAAAACGTAAAGTATAAATTTTATCTTTATGAACTAAAGAAATATTTCAGTTTTAACTGCAACATTAAAAAAACATTATATATTTATATCGAAACTTGTTACTGTAAAGCAGGGGTGCCCATACGGTCGATCGCGAAGACTTTCAAAGTCGATCGTCGAGGAAAAATTTTTATGAAATGACCTTCAAAAAAGTATAAAGAATTATGAAGACTGTACCATAACATCTGAACCTACCCTTCGGTGCGGGGGCTCGCGGGCGGGGGAGTCGTTTGACGCGCGACGACGACAGCTACAGCAGGCAGTGCAGTGAGCGAATAAGCGTCATTCAGTGCAGTCACTTACGTACAGTCCTCGCGGCGTAAGCTGAGCTTTGCATTTGTGTGAGTGATCGCTAAAAGTACAGTTAGTAAAAAATCAATGTTTTATTAAAAGTTAATGCTGATATTTTGATTATCCTAAATTATAGTAATAACAGCAATAAACTACATAACAATATTATAACTCTTCTCCGCTCGTTGCACCTTCATCTTCACTCTCGTCTGATGACTCATCAGAGCCTGTGTTAATAATGAATCGCTCCGATAAACCGTCGATAGCGGCGTCTCGACCATCAAATGCTTTTTCTTCTTTAACTGCATGGTCACAAACATTTTTCCACTGTTGTACAGTGATCGCATCAACTTTTTCCTTTGTTAATCTCATTATAGTGTCCATATTCATTGGCACGTTCTTTTAGCTACGTATCCTTTTACCATTGCCCATATACTTTCAATAGGATTGAAATCAGGGTGGTAGGGTGGTAGACGTAGACCGCTGTGACCATGTTCTTGGAGCAAATTATCAATTTTATATTCAACAAATCTTGCTTTGGTTTGTAGTATCAACTGATAAAGTTGTGGTTTAAGCATCGATCCAGAGTGATCGATATTTCGATATTTGAGCCAATCAATCATAGCTTGTTTACGATGGTTTGAATTGGGCGCGGGATTTCGATACGAATTGTGGTATGATGCATTGTCAACCACCACAACACTATTCGGTTTTAAATTTGGAATTAGCTGCGTTTGCAACCATTTTGTGCAATTCTCGGTGTTCATATTATAATGATAGTCACCACTTTTTTGGTTTGCCTTGAACATGAGTAGGGCATTGGTATGAAACCGTCCTCTCCGCCGGCATGAACTATTATTAACCGATTTCCCTTAGAAATTGGTTTCTTTAACCAGAGGTGCTTTCATCTGAATAAGATTTCGACGAAGTGTGAGACATGTCTATATATGTTTCGTCAGTATAAACGATTGGGCGGCCCTGAGCGCGATATTCGGCAATTTTAATGAGAAACAT
Source organism: Parnassius apollo (assembly GCA_907164705.1). Taxonomy (NCBI): domain Eukaryota; kingdom Metazoa; phylum Arthropoda; class Insecta; order Lepidoptera; family Papilionidae; genus Parnassius; species Parnassius apollo. The sequence goes on from CAJQZP010000527.1 coordinate 3,221,219, forward strand.
TATTCGAAGATATCGTATAACATGTTTCTCCATAAGGATTCTGCGATTATCTTCCCCACTTGAATCCTAATAGAGATACTTCTTTTCTTAATGACGTAATTGCACCTGGATAATTTATTTCTGCCTTTAACTTTTCGTGTAATATTTTCATAGTGGGAACCTGTTTGTCGGTGATGTGAAAGTTATGAAGTATTCTCCGAATTACCGCTTTATCAAAATCGTCGATCACAATGGTAATTTTCCTGCATCTTGTTTTTTTCGGAGATATAAATTTGCCTCCATCTTCCAAAGCATATTTACCTTCTAATAAAACCTTTTTTACAGTTGACAGCGGAATTCCCGTCGATGTCGCTACCAATTGGACCGACGTAACGACACTTGACATATCCTTGTCGTTTAAATCTTTGAAATACGTATTCAATTTGTATAAAATTTCTTTTGTTTGACTGCTTAATGGTCGTTTAGTCAATTTACTTACAGTAGGAGCCATTTCACAAAAAATTCGAACACCACCACAAAAAATTACACGTCTATCTGCTATTCTGCTAGCGGTACCAGAGGTGAAGTGGGGAATGTGCGCGTCAGGGAAGCCACGCGTGGAGGATGCGCCGCGCCTCAGGCCGCGTTTTAAAAACCAGTATAAACTGCTTTAAACCATGCGTGGGACGCGCTGCGCCTCAAGCCGTATCCCACTGTTCACTATCTGTGTGCACTCACACAAATGCAAAGCTCAGCTTCCGCCGCGAGGACTGTATCACCGCCAAAGTTAACAACAAGATAGCAGCTAAAAGGCGACAAAATCGTAAATTGAAAATTAGGTAAGGTAAATAGAAAAAACTATTAATTACATCATTATAATGAGTTATTTTATAACTATGTATATACATATATATTATATATGATTTCTGCAACAAAATATTAATTGTTTGTGAAGAGATGCGATTATTGTCATATTTTTTTTGAAATTTTTAGCGTTCCTGGATACTAGTCCTTTAGAAACAAGTCAAAATTTTTATATATGTTTTTGCTGAAATCATATATACAACATAGTTATAATATATAATTCATGCCATCAGGCTCTTGAGTTGCTACACGTGTGTTTTTTATTGTTTGTAGACGGAGAACCGTAAATCCCTGAAACAATGAGTGGGCCGAAGAAATCCAAAACATATCACTTCAATCCTGAGTGGGGAGAAGAGTTTTTCTTCACTATGGTAAAAGAAAAAAGTGTATGTTTGATATGCCGATTTGCCATCGTCACACCAAAACGAGGTAATTTGGAGAGACATTATAAAACCATTCATAAAAAACATGAAGACAGCTTTCCACGTTACCGTGATATACGAAAATCTAAATTGGAAGATATTAAGCGTTATTTGGCTGGTGAACAAGCCATGTTTACAAAACCATTGGGGAAGTCCAAAGCGGCTACTATTGCATCATACAAAGTAAGCCACATTTTAGCTAAAAATAAGAAGCCATTTGATGATGGAGTGATGATAAAAGAATGCTTTCTCGAAGCAGCTGAGTCTTTGTTCGTGAATTTCAAAAACAAAGCTGAAATAATTTCAACCATTAAAGATATTCAACTATCCCGGTAAACCGTGACTAGACGTGTGAAAACAATAAGCCAGAACTTGGAAAGTCAAACTATGAATGATCTCGGAGACTGCTCTTACTTTTCACTCCAATTTGATGAATCCACAGATGCAACAGTGTATTTTCATACGCATGGTTTTTCCAGATATGACCGTTAAAGAAGACTTTCTAACGATGATACCGTTGAAAGAATGTACTCGAGGAGTAGATATCTATGATTCATTTGTGCTTCTTGTGTGTACTTTACACACAAGAAGCACAAATGCCGCGGTATAAACTTGTATGCATAACCACAGATGGAGCTCCAGCCATGACAGGCAACCATAACGGATTCATCGCACTGTGTCGAGCTAATGAAGAATTTCCGAGCTTTTTCGCCTTTCACTGTGTGATTCATCAACAAGCACTTTGTGGAAAAATATTAAACATGAAAGATGTCATGACGATAGCCTTCAAAGTAGCAAACTCCATCCGAGCGAGAAATTTGCAGCGGCGATTATTCAAAACCAACTGGAAAGCAGCGGATTCGAGCACACTAACTTACTTCTTCACACAGATGTAAGGTGGCTAAGTCGTGGAAGATTCCTTGCAAGATCTCATGAGTTACTGCCTGAAATAATAATATTTCTAGAAGCCAGAGGAGACGATGTTGAAGTGCTAAAAAATGGAAAATGGCAGAGCGATTTGGCTTTCTTAGTCGACATTACAAAGCACCTCAATGATATAAACCTGGAGTTGCAAGGAAAAGATAAAAATATTGTGGACATGATGTCCTCCATAAATGCTTTCAAGCATAAGTTGAAACAATTGAAGGAAGAAATTAAAAACAAAGACTGCAGGAACTTTCCAACCCTACTATTGCAACAAAACTCTGAAAATTTCGTGTCTAATGTAAACGAAGTGACAAAAATTCTGAGTGAATTTGAAAGACGCTTTGAAGATATTAATAAAATGGAGAATATTTTATCATTTCTGTCTTACCCATTTACCTGCACAAATGTTCATGAAATCTCTTCTAGCTGTAGCGACTATTTTAATATGGAATGTACTGCTCTTGAGGATGAAATGTTGAAGCTCATTTCGGATATAAATTTAAAAGCTAGAGCCGGCAACAGTGATTCTTATTCTTACTGGTCATCAATATCCGAAATAAAATATCCATTGATGAAATAAATTGCCCTACAAATAACTGCTTTCTTTGCATCAACATATCTGTGCGAGTCTGAAATGAAATTTTCGCATATGAAAATAATAAAATCGAAATATCGCACATGTCTAACAAATGACCACCTGACAGCCTGTTTGCGTTTAGCATTAACAGAAAACATCCCTAATTATGAAAATTTCGCGGAGGACCTCCAATGTCATGCTTCGACATCAACGTTATAATAATTTTTCTTTTTGATTACTTATCAGTAATATTTTTTATTATTTTTGTAGTGTTGGATGATTAAAAATTTAATAAACACCACTAATGCAGTTTTACTTCTAATTCTTTTTTGATAACTATTTCTCCTTCACGATGAACCGACGATCTGCAGGATCGCGCGCCTTCGATGAATGCAAAAAACGCAGACCGTTCATCACGTAAATCATTGACGGAGGCCTTTATGTCTAGCAGTGGTCAAAAGGCTGAAATGATGGTGTCATTATATTTTGGTTTTAGTTGGTGGGATGTATGTGATGTGGGTTTAAACGTCGATCTCCTAGTCAAATAATTTTGCTAGGTCGATCTCCCCAAGAAAAAGTATGGGCACCCATGTGTAAAGCATGCGGGATTAGCGCTGGACCTTGACCTCGCTCTCCGCAACACCTGACACGTTGTTGCATCATCTAGTACTTAGAAAATTTCCGGCATGCTTATGTTTTGACTATTTTGGTGAGAAAAAAAGTTTTTTGTTGTGATAAAAATGAGTGGCAGGTGATCTACTATTTGGACTTATTTTAGAGAAACTGACAACCAAAATAAAGTGAAATGTACTCATGTAATGTAATTTAATAATTTCTTTGTTTGATACCAAAAATATTTTATCAAGCTTTCTATATGCTGTAATTGGAAATAAGTCTATAGTGCCTTGAAAATATAACATTTCAAGTAGATTTAGCCCATAAATAAAATATACTTTCAACAGTAAAATTATGAAAAACATGGCATCACTCAATTCGTACATTACAATAAAGTGAAACTGAGTACCACTTATAAGAATATTTGGTGATTTACTTGAATATTCAGTAAAGCTACCGAATATGCCGAATACCGAATATGAAATGAATATTCGGCCCATCTCTACTATTTGTACTGGCTGTGCTTAGTGTGATTTAAAGCGAGTATAGTGGTTCTGCTTACACTTATAAATGAAACACATACGTTTGCTTTGTTGCTTTGCAGCTTGGGAAGTTGATAAAAAGTACTTACCTACCTTACCAAATTCTAAAGTAGTAAACAAGTTGGGGATATAGCCAACCTGTGTTGCTATCACCATGTATTTTATACGTGGTAGAGCCATGCTGCAGCTGTATTAGTAGTATATTTATAGCATGAATTGGTCTGCTCGACCTGGGAAGTGCTCTCACATAATACCAGCATAAAATAGCAGATACACGCTGCTGTGTTTCATATGGTGAGTGCAGACCACCGGAGCCCCTTTTTACCTTTTTTAGTCCTCACGTGTGACAATGCATCGGCATTTAAATTAATCGAGGATAGATGTAGGTGTCTATGGGCCACAGTAACCACTTACCATCAGATGGATTGTGTGCTCGTTTGTCACTCTATAAAAAACATGTGGCCTTTGACAACAGATATGACAATTGACTAGGCTTTATAATCAATATAACCATAAGAGGTTATTTTACTGCTCAACAATCTACTGGATCGTGTAGTCCCCTATGCCAGGTGATTACTATGTTGTACTGTGATTGTTTGCATTTTCCTCCTTGAGATAGAATTTATCCTTCAGACTTGCCAGCGCAAAGCCCTGGTCCCTATCTAATTGAGCAAATGTAAGGAGCTTAAAAGAAAAGTTTGGGCCACTCTGGTACACTAAATCACTTTAAATTAATTAATTGATTAAACCCGCCATGGCAGTAGAGTGGGAAGGCAATTAGATATATTGTTAAGATGTTATTAAAGCTCATTGTTAAACTGCGTCTAAGCAGTTGTGTGGGCAGATTAGGAAATATTTAGTAAAAATATTTTGTTTTTTAGTCATTAAATTAATTAATTTTTTTATAGCATTGGGTGACAAACGAGCCACCACCTGATGGTAAGTGCACATTTAGCCGCAATTGAGATTAAAAATGCAAATGCATTGTCACCCCTGAGAACTATGATGGAATGCCTCGATTCCAGTAAAGGTGGTATACGAAACACAGCAGCATTACGCTGCTATTTTACGTTGATATTCTGCGAAAGCGTGGCCCTGCCCGGTCGAACTGATCCATCCGTGCTACAACTATAATTTAGCTGCAGATGGCTCTAATTTAGTATAGTAAAATCTTTTCACTTTCTTTTTAGCCAACATCAAAAAAGAGGTGCTTCGTATTTCAACTACACTCTTTTTTGTATGTAGATATGTTACACTATATCTTCATAAATTTGTAACTCATATGTGATTATGATGATTGATTGTTGGTGTGATATAATGATTATTCAGATGACATTCGAGCTTGTGTTAATCCCAAGTGCGCTTAAAAGGTTAAAAAAATTAGACATTTAATGTAAAGTAAAAGCTGATTTTACTTTACATTAAATGTCTAATTTTAAGGCAGGAGATGGGCAGCAGCATCTTCCTGATAACAACTGTGACGTAATAAAAAACTGCGGTTGCCAACCCGCTCGCCAAGCGTGGCAACTATGGCAAATACCCCCCAATGAATAAATACACAAACAGACGGCCCCCAGTCCCCGGCGGCCCCGCTATTCCTGGCTACGGTGGCGACCATGGTAACGGCGGGGCAGGGGGTGCTAAGAATCTCCGGTGGAGGTTCGGTAATGCCACCTACGACGACTCGACCTGGCAACATATAACGCACGCACCCTGAGGACTGACGAGAAGATACTAGAGCTGGAAGAAGAGGTAGACAAGTTGCGCTGGCATATTATTGGATTATCCGAGGTCCGAAGAGAGGGGGAGGACACGGCAATCCTCGAGTCCGGCAACTTGTTCTATCACCGGGAGGGCGACCATCTGTCCCAAGGAGGTGTCGGATTTATCGTCCACAAGTCTCTCGTCAACAACGTTGTAAAGATTGGGAGTGTGTCGACGAGGGTCGCGTACCTGATACTCAGAATCACCAAACGGTATTCGCTGAAGGTCATTCAGGTTTACGCACCAACCTCGGCACATCCCGATGAGGAGGTGGAGGAAATGTATGAGGATATTTCCAGAGCCATACATTCCTCCAAAACCCACTACACGGTGTTGATGGGAGACTTCAACGCAAAACTAGGCACAAGAGAAAGCGGTGAGCTGAAAGTAGGGAAATTTGGAGTAGGGCAACGGAACCGAAGGGGCCAGCAGCTGGCCGACTTTATGGAGAAAGAGGGACTCTTTATGATGAACTCTTTCTTCCAGAAGCGGCCCCACAGGGAGTGGACCTGGTCGAGCCCCGACGGTTCGACAAAAAATGAGATTGACTTCATTATGACGACCAGACGCCAACTGTTCAGTGATGTCTCAGTGATCGCAAGGGTGAAAACTGGCAGCGATCACCGAATGGTTAGAGGCACACTGAACCTAAACGTTAAGTTGGAGAGGTCTCGTCTAATGAAGTCAACGCTCCGTCCCCCTCGTGCTCTAATCCAGAATCCCGAAACCTTTCAGGTCGAGTTACGTAACCGTTTCCAGTGCCTAGAAGATTGCAATGCAGTGGACGATATGAACGACAAGCTCGTGGAAACTGTCCATGCGGTCGGAGCTAAGTTCTGCAAGACCCGCCGCAGAAGAACACAAAAACTCTCCGATCACACTCTTAATCTCATGGCTGTTAGACGGGAGATGAGGCTGCAATCGTCAACAGATTTGACAGCATACAGGCAACTGAACAGACAGATCTCCAAATGCATGCGGCGAGACTTACGCAACTTTAATACTTCTCGTATTAAAGAAGCGATCGAGCGGAACCAGGGCTCCAAAGTCTTTGCCAGAGATCTGTCTGCCAGAAAGAGCCAACTGTCAAAGCTGAAGACTGAGTGTGGCAACGTCGTTTCCGGGACACCTGAGATTTTGAGTGAGATTGAGAGGTTCTATGGGCAGCTGTACACATCATCGTTGGAGCCACACGCAAGTGTGAGTAACGATCCAAGAGCAAGTCTTATCCGACACTATTCCGATGATATCCCGGACGTCAGTCTGAGCGAGATTAGAATGGCTCTCCACCACCTTAAAAACGGCAAGGCACCGGGCGAGGATGAAATTACAGCGGAGCTTCTGAAAGCGGGTGGAAAACCGGTACTTGAAGTCCTTCGGAAGCTCTTCAATTCCGTCCTCCATGGTGGCACTACTCCGGAGGCGTGGAGCAAAAGCGCGGTGGTTTTGTTCTTTAAGAAAGGCGACAACGCTCTCTTGAAGAACTACAGACCGATTTCCCTTCTGAGCCGCGTCTACATGCTATTTTCGAGAGTCATTACGAATCATCTCGCACGCAGACTCGACGACTTCCAGCCTCCCGAACAAGCCGGTTTCCGAAAAGGCTTCAGTACCATAGACCACATACATACCCTGCGGCAGATTGTACAGAAGACCGAAGAGTACAATCTGCCACTTTGCCTGGCATATGTGGACTATGAGAAAGCCTTTGATTCCGTTTATTAACCCTGCAACAAAAAGAGATCTTCAAATGATTGAACAGATTTTCTTTAAACAGCTAAAAACAGTCGATTAAGACACCTTTCAAACGATAAAAACTTTGTCAACATCAGTTTACCTGTTCAGGAGCTATGATGCCACAGACAGACACACATACACACTACAAATAACACATGTTTTCATCGGGGGTTAAATAGGAGTTTTATAGACTTGCAAGCTTTAACCCAATTTTTTGTTCGCCATTGTATTTATTACTTTAAATAACACTAATGATGATTTCAGATAAGACTTATTGTGATAGATTCGATAGCTTTTCCGTTTAAGGAAGGCATATCTACAAAACAACGTACAGGTTTACTGTTTAGACAAATGGCCGAATTGCAAAGACTTGCTGTAGACAAGCAGATTGCTGTAGGTATTCTTGATTTTCATTTATTTTTATCTATTAAGTGTTAGTATGCAGTACCCGGTTGACCGAGCTTTGCTCGGTATTTTTCTCGGTTTTTTTTTAATTCGTGTGTTTTGGAAATTATATTTAGATACAAATTACATACTGATGAAATACGATTAATATTTTTTGATCTTAGCGACATAATAGAAAAAACTGAACTGGTTATTTGAATAAAAAATCATGAGTGCAATTAGTTTCATTTAAATTTTCGTGTTTTTAAAAAATACTAAAAAAAAGGGTTCGAAAAAATAAGATTTTCTCAAAAAAAGAAAGGAACTTGAAAAAACAATTAAAAAAAGTCGGTCGGTCGGTCTGGGCTCGAACCATGGTATTACGATTTTGTGACCGCCCAATATACCAATTAAGCTATTTGTAATCATCAATAAACTGTCAAAATTTACCTTCTTATTCTAACGATATTGTAGCAATTTTTTACTGCCTAAAAACACGGACAAAAAGATATTTTCTAAAAATAAATCCTAGCTAGATCGAGTTATTGCCCCCGAAACTCCCTGCACTCAAAATTTTATGAAAATCGTTGGAGCCGTTTCCGAGATCCCGATTATATATATATATATATATATATATATATATATATATATATATATATATATATATATATATATATATATATATATACACATACAAGAATTGCACATTTAAAGGTATAGGATATCGAAATAACTGGCTTATATGCAAGCTATAATGACATAAATGTCGATTTGTTAAATTTTTGTCTGTATGTTTTGCTAATCTTCGAAATACCTAAACCGATAGTGATGTAACTTCAAAAACATCTTTTAGCTTAGCTTATCAGGAAGATGTTGCTGCGTATCTCGTTTCGTTACTCTCTATATATAACACCTACGGGACACTGATACGCCATGGTAGTGGACTTTTTGTTTCTTCTTTCAAGCTTGGTGTTAGTTTCTCGTAATATAAGCTACCCACCTTTAATATGTGGCTTCATTTTGTTTCTAGCCTTATCTAGAATAATCATTGCTCAAACTTAGTGTATGACAACGTATATGTTTCTGTATGATGCTGAAATCATACCGTTAGAGCTAAGTGTAATATTGTTAATATTATCTAATTTTGCCACGCTTAGCAATTGGATTGGCAACCGCAGTCCTTTATATTTTTGTTATTAGGAAGACACTGCTGTGCCAGTCTTCTGGTAAAATTTCCTCTGTCGCCTCTTACGACAAACACGGACGATATGGGGTAGTTAATATTATTACACCACCACTACATGGCCTAATTCTCGTTATAAAGTCGTGATATAATGTTTTAAAATGACTGCTTGGTACCGCACTTGCTACGTGATTTAAATTTATGCCATGAAATGCCTACAGCGGGGGATATTGTTTAGTAAAAGAAAAAAGGAAATTATAGCAAATTCTGGTAACTTAGAAAGATACTGTAGTAGCTACTTATTAGTATATTCTTTATTCTATTACTCTCAATGTCGATTTGAATTTCGGCCCCGAAATTCCTGCAGTGGTGGATAACGGTTTTTAAACGATAAAAGGCAATTATAGTATATTCTGGTAACTAGAAGTTAGAAGATACACACAGATAGATTTTTTACGTGATAGTGCCATGCTGCAGCTATAACTTTTAAAAACGGAACCCCCTTTTTTGAATCCTCAAATTAAATTTATTCATAGGATAAAATTGGAGTTGTTTGAATAAATTTTTTTATAGGATAGGGTGACAAACGAGCACACAGTCCATCTGATGGTAAGTGCTTGCTGCGGCCCATAGACATCTACATCTATCCTCGATTACAAATCAAAATGCAGATGCGTTGTCACCTGTGAAGACTAAGATGGAATGCCAAATAATTAATTAATTTAATAAATTCTTTTATTTAATTTTTATTTTCAGTCAAGTTAAATTTTTCTGATGGATGGTTTTTATCTGACCATTGAAAACTCTGCTTTAGTACAGTGGATATTATTGAGCAGATCTTGTCGTACATAATATATGTAACAAGCGAATAATTATGCATTAAGAACTGTGCTACTTACAAAAGTAATAACTTCGAATGGACATTTCTATAATTTGGCTTATGTTATTAACACAGGTAGTACTTACAAATGAAATGAGCACTAGGCTAGGTTTATCTAGCGGCACTGTGGTAGGATCACTGGGCGACGCGTGGGCACACAGGTGCAATATAAGGCTGCTGCTTTCTGCACCCGATGACCCCTGCGGCGACAGATTAGCGCTGCTGCTGAAGAGTAACATTGCTCCAGAAGCTGTCGCGCCGTTTAAGGTAATTATAAATTTACTTACATTGCACGATTATAAGGAATTGTTTTTAAGTGCAACTGTTCTCTTGTGAGTAATGTGTCACTGCCTCCTAATGAAAATAGTTACATTTATTTTTAAGCCGCGATCGTTCCTTTTATAACAGTAGATTCTAATATAAAGTAACATCTGGATGCGTACAATCGGAAACAGTTCCAAGTGCTGCAACTTGAAAGCCCTACATCCAGCAGTGGGCTGCGCCATGCTGATGCTTAAACTTAATAGTTTGAAGTTTTCTTATTACTGAATAATTTATACTTTTTTCAACAAATACGATGTAAACTCTTTGAAATTGAAAAGTAAATACTGGCTGATAACGTTGGAATATAAGTAAGATACCTAAAAATTTATTACTTATATACCTTTTAAAAAATAGAAGACATTTTCTTTGCGACTTGTTAAAGATAGATGTTAGCGAAAATAAAAAAAATTAACTATGCCTCGTTATTAAGTATCGTCCTTGACAACCGAATTTTTTCTGATCTCACTCACGGACGCTGAGAACAGATGTTGCATCTGCATATTCTGTCGCATCTACCACGGGGAATTCTCAAAGAAATTGTTCGAACTAAATCCAGCCGCTCAATTTCACCATCGCGACAAAACTCGCGACACTATCCATACCATATGGATGATTGGCGGTCACTGTGCGATTTACAAGAAAATTTCTTCCTCGCACAACTTCCTTGTACAATAGACTACCAGCAGCAATTTTTCCGGACCGATACGACTTAGGGAAAAAAGGGCAGCCTACTCTCTTAAAAGGACGGCAACGCATCTGCAATTACCCTGGTGTTGCAGTTGTTCATGGTCGGGGTTATTCACTTACCATCAGGTGAGCCGCATGCTCGTTTGCCCCTATAAAAAAAATTCTTTGCTTGAAAGATTTTATTACGGTACTAGCGCGTTGTGTTCTACAATTGCACTCGGAACATCTGCTTGTTAAGAACCGAAAGAACTTACCGAGGCACAGAAACAAACAAGAATGAATTTTTCAACGGTTGCAACAATTCTGATATTTTTTTATAGCTACTTATAAAACAATGGACGTAAGGTGGTAGTAAAATTACAGTCTATGACTTGGAAAATACCATTATCTTCAACTCCCTAAAATGTCAATTAGAGTCTTTTCGTCGGTAAAATCATCTCTCTTTTTTCGGATAGGCATAGGCTTGATAATGGTTTGAAGTCTTAATAATGGAGCTTACGATAGTGAACAAATTCAAAAAAAAAAAAACAAAATCCGTGAGAAACGGTGAGAAAAACTCCTAAAAATTGTTTTGTTTCTCCAAGAAAACTTAAAAATATAGAACGAGAGGTGGCGCTGTTGTCGATCATAAATTTTATATTCACACTCGGAAGTCCGAAGTGATACTCATCGCGCCATCTACTGGGGAGGGCAGAACAACGTCTGCCGGGTCAGCCTGATATATCTAAAAATTAAATTCAACAATGTCACAACGACTTTATATGAGTGAAACTGAAACCAAATAAATGATAAAATATGGCCGTGCGAACAAAAATTGTTCACTGCTTAACCTTTTGAGCGCCAAAGTCGTCTATACGTGACCAGCACCCGCGTGCCCTGAGCGCCAACGACGTCTATAGATGACAAAAAACCCGGCCCACAAAAATATGAAATATAGACATTGGGAAATTATTAGTGGTATTTTAATTCTACACCCCTCAAAAAAGAATAACCCAGCAACATGTGAGTATAAAAAACAAGTCTTCTAGAGCCACAAGTACTAAGAAACATTGAACTAAAAAAAAATGGATTTTTATCTAAGCAAATACTATGTCCAGCACGCCAAAGTCGTCTATGTTAGACCGCTAGTGTTGTAATGCGTTAGCCATAAATTTATTGAAAACTATTCAAAATTAAGCTCAAACGTGTTATTTTTTTCTATTATTATTGATATTTAAATAAAACAAAAGGTTAGAAATATAAAACTATAATTAGCTACATGAATTTAAAAAAAAATAACAAATTATCTTCGCATAATAAATCTAATATCTCAACTCTGGCGCATCCTTAGCGCGACATCGAAAATCAGTTCACTGGGCGCCGTGGTCAAGTATAGACGACACACTGATGACGTCATAAGCGATTAGCGGGAAAATTAGTGCAGTGCAACATGAACGATTCCTCAGAACACATTCGGATTTTGGAAAGCGTCGACGATGATGAATTTTCGGAAATTTAAAATTATCGTGAAACCAAAGTTTTTCGTTTTCGATTAACTCTACCTCAATGAGGTAGGAATACACTTTATAGTCTTTTTACGGTTAATTTCTTTTTTTATAGCATAGGGTAATAAACGAGCACACAGTCCACCTGATGGCAAGTGGTTGCTGTGGCCCATAGACATTTACATCTATCCTCGATTACGAATCAAAATGCAGATGCGCTCTCACCCGCGAGGACTTAGATGGAATGCCTCGTTTCCAGTAAAGAGGGTCTCCGGTTCTCTACACTTACCATACGAAACACAGCAGCATTAAGCTACTATTTGATGCCGATATTCCGTGAGAGCGTGGTTCTTCCCCGGTTGAGCCGACCCATTCGTGCTACAACTACTAACTCCCGTAATATAACTGCAGCATGGCTCTACCAAGTTAGAAAATTTGCTTTGGCCAGCTAAACATTTATGTTTTATTATTCCATAAGATTTTTATTATTTTAAGACTAATATTACCTATAATTTATTAATTATTTTTAATTGTTTTTTTCTATATTAAGTACTGATTGAGTTAAAGACCAAGATTTTAATATTTTATGACTAGACCTAGTGCAAATAATTATTTACAATTGTTGAATAATTATGTACCCTTTGTTGATTTCTGTAATAAGTACTGATTTTTTTATTCCATGACCAAGATTTTAATATTATAAGACTGATTTTTCTAGTGCGAATAATTACCTATATACAGTTGTTGATTAGTGAATAATTACGTACCTTTTCTATTTTAATAATATAAAATTACAAATAATAAATGTGTTTTCTTTACTTAAGGTATGAAGAGCAATTTTCATTTTGTGTTGTGCGATTTTCTTTCTCAATCTCAAAATCATTTAGCAACATCAGTATCATATGAAACCCCCTTTATCATAAGAGCGTAAGACTTTTCTTCTGTGATTCACTTGGCCTACGCCTTGCCATAAAATATTTTGAATAGATGTCTGTATATTTTGGTTACATCGATTTTGAAATCGATACACAACGTGCGACACGGCTACATCTCTAAGAAAGTTTCAAAAAGAAAGGTCAGCTACGCCGTTGTCGTCCAGTCGTGACAGTGACGTCATCACGATGGAGAGTAGTGTTGTGGTTTACTACTATTTTATTGTTATTGTTTCTTTTTTTATTTATGTACAAAGTACATATATAAAAAGAGTGGAAGACAGCACAAGATTAAATAAAGCATACCCGATTATAAAGACTCATTTATTATATAAAAAACCAACAAAAACAAGTTATTTTGTGTTATCGATATATCAACTCTTGGCAGCACTGTTTTTTTCGTAGGTATTTTTGTTTACTTTTCGCTTTGGCGTACAGGACACGGTAGTGAGTTTTTGGCGTGGCGCTCAAAAGGTTAAGCATAGAATAAATCAGCACCATCTCTTTAATGCTCGTGAACTACCACGGAACCAGTGTTTTTACTTATGATTTTGGTTTTATCCTAGAACTTTTAGAAATACTCCCTAGCTTATTGTAAAAAAAAATCAAAATAGCCTTATTTATTGCACCTAATTTTCAATATTTTAAAGAACATCATTGCAAGATTTGAATATCATTTCACGATTAAAAATCTTGAGTTTTGTGATGAAGAAGACAGTAGCGCATCATTTTCAAATTATAATAGCACTTAGTCTCATATGAATAACGAATATGTAACTAAGTAAAAATATATCATTGTTCTATTCTATTTATTAAAGAAAACTTTTTCATTCTACTTTTCTGGCTCTTTTGACCCTATCCCCTTCGTTAAATCTTTAAAAAAATATATATTGGGTGGGAATAAAAATCAGGGTTCATCAATGAAGTTCGGTTTTACTCCAAATTATCCAAAACCCCGAAAACTTGAAGAAACGCCTAAAGCCGTACCTATATTAGTAAATTTACCCTAAAATAGAGCAAAATATCTAAAAGTGGAAACACTGCACAGACGCACGGCACGCATTGGTGCTCCATAAACATTTTAGCACCAATGAGTCGGTGCCATTTTGTTTGTTCAATGACCCTGTCCATACGCAGTAGTATAATAATTCTATGAAGTGAAACGCTACAGTGAAAACTAATTTATCAAGACAGGCGTACAGAAGTTAATATTTGTTTTATACAATGAATAAATAACAATACATTTATACGAGTGTGCTCTACATTATTTAATTGGGGCGTTTGGCAGAAAAAAGCGCTAGCAAGCGCTTACAAGCGCTGAAATAGTTTTCGGCCAGGACACGATTCCTACTTCAGTAGCGCTGACCGCTGACACAATCCGCCATTTTGCTTATTTAATTTGTTTGTTTTGAAGTAGAGTTTATAAGTTGTTTTGTGCAATATTAGTTTTAAGTAATATAATGACATGAATAAACATATACATGCTATTAAAAACACATGATTGGTAAGTTTTTAGTATGAATACTTTATAAACATATATTTAAATTAGGTTAGATTCCCCGGTTAAAACTAACATCGTGTCCTGGAGGAAAATAGCTACTTACGATTTGACAGCGCTACCGCTTACGATCGCCATTTTGCTTACAAGCGCTTGCTAGCGCTTTTTTCTGCCAAACGCACCCATTATCTCATTGTATCCACCAACCGTGAACAGTAGTGGCGGTGTAAGAATATCCACTACCCCGTATCGTCCAGTGGGTGTCGAACGAGGCGACAGAGGTAATTGAACCACGAGATGAACTACACCGTCTTCCTAATAACATCTAAGAAAATAACGTGTTTACCAACCCGCCGGCCAGACGTGGCACCTTTTTTTGCGCCCGAAGCAAATATGGGCAACTCTCCGGAAAGCGGGGGAGGGAAGCGGTGAATGCTCATAGCATACCACGCAGCCGGCTGCGTGGTTATGTGGAGAACTTTTACCCATTAAACACCGCCTTTATGGATTGGCTTCCCGATCTGACGAAAGATCTCTAAGCCGTATACGAACGCGACCCTCCTTGGCAGAAAGGAGGGCGCAGCGTGGCACCTATGGCCTAAGTTCAGCAATGGACTTTTATGGGATGTAATGGATGGATGACTGCAGCAAATCCCTGTTGAATACAGGAACTCGAAGATGCGAAAGCATCTACTAATTTTATTTTTGTATATATATGTATACCTATAAAATTTAATCTTATAGTAAAGTTAGTGTAGTTTTGCCGGTACGGAGCTGTCACTCTAGAACCTTTCCTCTCTATCGGTTTATTGTACTACAGCTGGTGTACTGTCATTTAATTTTAATGGAGGATTTTAGGCTGCCACTTCCACCTCACTGAATACCTGATAAGCCATGTAGAAAGTCGATGGATACAGGTGGATGAGGTCCGTGCAATAATGTCATATTTTTTCATTTTTTTTTGTCTATGTTCACCTGTAGACTAGTAAAAGGCTGTAAAGATGACGATTAATGATGAATTTTTATTTATTTCTGTTGTTGAATACCACTCTTACTATTATGTACCGGTCTGAAGAGAGTTATAGACCTTGAAATATTCCATCTTCATGATCAGATATTGCAAGCTAATAAATGGCAGTGCATCCTATTCATATTTGTTTAAGTTACAGGTACCCTTTGAGCTTCAATAGCATAATTACCATTAGGTGACTAGAAGCTTGTTTCTTTCAAGATAATGTTGTAAAAAATATGTATTTTACTTTCAGATTACAAAGGATGGTATAAGAGACGTCAATTAAAACAACATGGAGAACATATGTAGTTTTATTAATCAATGTACATATTGTAAACAAAACTACAGCACCAATAAATATATCATTTTCACAAAATATCAAGCTTTTGTTTCAAGAACATCTCAACAGTAATACAAATATAAAGGCAGTTTCAAATCGGAACATAGCTCATCGCTAGTGCAATAATTCTTTAAAATACTCTGTAGTCTTATATTATGCGTTTTCTTAGGAAACGAGAGTGAGTAACACGCGTTTGTAGTCTCCTTTCGTGTCATCCTGCAAGATATTACATCGAATTTTGTAACAGTATCCAACATTGGAAGAACATGCAAAGCTAACGTATAATAACGACTGCGTTTACAAAAGATAATTCTATTTTGCAGGATTAAGCACAAAGTGTGACTAGCACATTCCTGAAGTCACCCGTTAGGTCTTCCTGTAAACAAATATCGAAAATACCAATGCTGTAACGTTAGCAAAAAAATACACACAGAAACTGGCCCATAATTTCTTTCTTATATCATAACATGCATGAGATTAAAAATGAATACAACGATTTCTTATCATATTAATAAAAATAATTTATTTATTATAAAATATTTGAAATGCAGTAAACAGTGGTACCCATTGAAGTAAACTATAGGGCGACAGATAATATATTATTATGATTATTTTTCTTATCACTCGGTAGAGTGTTTAATAGATCTTGAAGAATTAGTAAGCCATTGTAGATAGGAGATCGCCGAGTGGGCCTCCTACCTCCTCCTGAAAAAATGGCAACAACTACTTGTAAAGCGAACCAAACACACTAGGTTCACCATATCCCATGCTCTCACAAAATAAAGCTGTTAGCTACAGTGCAAAGAAAGTGACAATGACTGTGAGAAAATAAAAAGCAAAATATACAGATCTTTGTGAACAAAATTTACACCCGGCATGGATATCCTATTTGAACACCACATATAAAAATTAAGTATTATAAGATAGTTTGAATGATTTATATACAATGTTCATATAGGTATCCTAAATTGACTTAAAAACCTATCAATTGACAAAAATAACTTAGGAAAGTATAAAGTAGGTAACGCTACGCTGTTATCCTGACTCTTGAGCCCATAATTATTCAACAATTGCCAACAAAGCCTTCTTGTAATCCCCGGATGTGTCGTCCTGCAAGCAAAATTTTTCACGATTCTAATGATCACTTATTTCATACTCAGTCTCAACAAATCTCTTATTTAAAAATAATTTTATTAATACTTCGGAAGTAACAAAATTATTAGGAAAAGAAATGGCACTTATTAAAAAGGAACATAGGTTATTCACATTTTCTTATATACATTCAAGATCCTTTAGCAACGAAATTTCTAAACCTTACTCTTATAATATAGTCGATGAGATCTGTATAATCTGTGTTAAGAATTATTAAAGAATATGATATAGGATAAGTGTGTAATATTTATCTATTCGCGACAGTATTACATCTCATGCTAAATATATTTTAATATAAGAAAAATTTAAGTATATATCGAAATAATGGGTCAGCTTCTGAATAGTTTATGCATAACATTCAAATTTAATATCCATGCTATTAGATGCCTATTACGTCTTTTTTATATTCTAAATATAAATAGATGTAAATTGTTTTAAATTGAGAAACACAAATTTATTATGCAACATAGAATAATATTAGATATGGTAAATGAGTGTTAGTAAGTAAAATTATTAATGAATGTACCGTAACTGCTAATGAAATATTTTATATACATTATGAAAATTGATTATGTAATAGTAAATAAGAGTTTACGAGTGAAACCAAGTAAACAGTGCCAAATCACAAATGCTAAAAATACAAAAGCATGGTTATTTTTGGGTTATGTAATGCCAGTATCAGCGATGGAGATAGTAATACTTACAGCAATCCAACTCTCGAGAGTCTTTCCATATTTATCAAGGAACGCTTGCTTGATGTCTCCAAGGTCGATTTCGGAACGGCTGACGATGATTCTGATCAAAGTCTTGTCGTTGGTTCCCAGTCCCTTCATTGAATAGTAGAGGCGTTCAGCGAAGAAGCCAACCTTGCTCTTAACGCATTTAACTAAAACAAAATATTAATTAGGTACCTCGACTTGTATCATGATTCATGACCTCATATTTTTGAAAGATTAGTGGAACCGGTTCACAAAGTTTCTGTAGGGTGAAACTTGGTGAAATTAACATGCCTGTTTATCTTTTAGTGATTTTGAGTCTGTATCACATTAAAATTTGAATATTATTAAAATGCATTATCTTAAATACCTACAAGCGTTAGGGGTTTAAATGTATAAAAAAAACGAAATTCAAAGAAAATTTCAATTTTTAGGGTCTATTTAATGCTTTATAAAGCGCCATTATAAAAATGTAGTAATAATGAGTACTTATTATTTTTTTTTATTTACCATATTCCAAAGAGTTTTAAAATTTATGTCCCCAATAGTATCGCTCAGAAAAATCTGTATAATCTCCAAGACAACGAAGATTGAAGGAAAATCAAACTGACTACAATGGGTGCGTTTGGCAGAAAAAAGCGCTAGCAAGCGCTTATAAGCGCTAAAATAGTTTTCGGCCAGGACACGATTGCTACTTCAGTAGCGCTGACACAATCCGCCATTTTGCTTATTTAATTTGTTTGTTTTGAAGTAGAGTTTATAAGTTGTTTTGTGCAATATTAGTTTTAAGTAATATAATGACATGAATAAACATATACATGCTATTAAAAACTCATGATTGGTAAGTTTTTAATATGAATACTTTACAAACATATATTTAAATTAGGTTAGATTCCCCGGTTAAAACTAACATCGTGTCCTGGAGGAAAATAGCTACTTACGATTTGACAGCGCTTACCGCTTACGATCGCCATTTTGCTTACAAGCGCTTGCTAGCGCTTTTTTCTGCCAAACGCACCCATTATGTATTGGCGGGGTAAAAGAGTCCTGAATTTATACGTGGTAGAGTCATACTGCAGTTATATTAGTAGTATAGTTGTAGCACGAATGGGTCGGCTCGACTGGGGAAGGACCACGCTTTCACAGAATACCAGCGTAAAATACTAGCTTAATACTGCTGTGTTTCGTATGGTGAGTGTAGAGAACCAGATACCCGCTTTACTGGAAACGAGGCATTCCATCTTAGTCCTCACGGGTGACAACGCATCTGCATTTTGATTCGTAATCGAGGATAGAAGTAGATGACTATGGGTCGCAGCAACCACCACCACTTACCTTCAGGTGGACTGTGTGCTCGTTTGTCACCCTATCCTATAAAAAAAAGAATCTATAATCTAGATTTTAGTTCAGGTGTCGTAATAGGCAATTTCGGAAAATGCCATTAACATCAGCTTTCAATAGATGGCATAATAACAATCTTTGTTTACGCCAGGCGTAATTTTTTTTTTTTTATAGAAGAAGGGGCAAACGAGCATGCGGCTCACCTGATGTTAAGTGACTACCGCCGCCCATGATCAACCGCAACACCAGGAGAATTGCGGATGCGTTGCCGGCCCTTTAGAAAGGAGTAAGCTCTTTTCTTGAAGGTCCCCAGGTCGTATCGGTCCGGAAAAATCGCCGGTGGTAAACTATTCCACAGAGAGGTTGTACGTGGAAGAAAACTCCTTGTGAAACGTACAGTGGTGGACCGCCAAGCATCCAGATGGTGTGGATGGTATCGGGACGTTTGACGTGTAGTGCGTTCACGAAATTTGGCGGCTGGGATTAATCCGAACAATTCCTCAGAGCACTCCCCGTGATAGATGCGATAAAATACGCAAAGAGATGCAACATCTCTTCGCAGCGCCAGTGAATCGAGCCGATCGGAAAGCACTCGGTCGTCGACGATTCGAGCCGCTCTGCGCTGGATGCGGTCAAGTGGAAGAAGCTGGTACTGGGGAGCCCCAGCCCAGAGATGGGAACAGTATTCCATGTGCGGCCGAACCTGCGCCTTATAAAGTTGCAGGCGGTGTGCCGGCATGAAATACTGTCCCGCTCTGCTGAGCACGCCAAGCTTTTTTAGAGGCCAATTTGGCCTTCCCTTCCAAGTGACCACGAAACTGCACGTCACTCGATATGTCGACGCCGAGGATTCCGATACTGGCCGAGGCAACAAGTAGAGTGCCTTGAAACTGAGGGGATACGACAAAGGGGTTCTTTTTAGCGGTTAACGCGCAAACTTGTGTCTTCTGGGGGTTAAACTGGACTAGATTTAGTCGCCCCCAATCCGAGACTCTGTCCAGCAGAGACTCGACTTCAGACACAAGTTTGTAGGCGTAAAATACCCAGACTAGTTATAGGGAGCAGTGTCCTGCAACGGGAGGAGTCGTCTTTGAGTATTAAACCAATGGTTGGTTGAATACTCAAAGGCAACAGTGGCCTAATGATGATTACGAAGAAGAAACATTTTTTTCTGCAAAAACATTTGTATTTTGTGAAATATCTAGAGCGAAAATTTAAATAGAAAGTGGTAAAACTAAAAAATTTGTACAACCAAATTCAATATAAATTAATGAGAACACCATCAATGTAGTCGAAGTCAAATAAATACGCATTATTAAGGATAACTCAAAAACTTCTGGTCAGATCTTGATCAAATTAATATTGGACCACATGAGAAGCACCAGCTTTCAAATGAAAAAAAGAATCATCAAAAACAGTTCATCTATAAAAAAAGTTCTGATGTAACACACATAAAAATATACAGTAAAATTGAGAACTTCCCCCTTATTTTGAAGTAGGTTGAAAATTGCGGATCTAACGATATTAAGATTGACTGCAAGCACCACTAGGTGTGCAAAATGTACAGCAGGTACGTTATATTATGATCGATATTTATTTCTTAGTTAAGTACGCAAAATTCTCGTCAACTTACTCCTTATCGACGCGCACGCGATAATGAGGCCGTTGTACATTATTAGGAATTTCGATAGTGCCTATTCAAACGTTTATTGGCTATTTATTGGGTGCGTTTGGCAGAAAAAAGCGCTAGCAAGCGCTTGTAAGCAAAATGGCGATCGTAAGCAGTAAGCGCTGTCAAATCGTAAGTAGCTATTTTCCTCTAGGACACGAAGTTAGTTTTAACCGGGGAACCTAACCTAATTTAAATATATGTTTGTAAAGTATTCATATTAAAAACTTACCAATCATGAATTGTTAATAACATGTATATGTTTATTCATGTTTTTTCATATTACTTTAAAACTAATATTGCACAAAACAACTTATACACTCTACTTCAAAACAAACAAATTAAATAAGCAAAATGGCGG
Organism: Parnassius apollo; assembly: GCA_907164705.1. Taxonomy (NCBI): domain Eukaryota; kingdom Metazoa; phylum Arthropoda; class Insecta; order Lepidoptera; family Papilionidae; genus Parnassius; species Parnassius apollo. The sequence goes on from CAJQZP010000527.1 coordinate 3,242,609, forward strand.
ATTGTGTCAGCGCTACTGAAGTTAGCAAACGTGTCCTGACCGAAGACTGTTTAGTTTCGCCATTTTGCTTACAAGCGCTTGCTAGCGCTTTTTTCTGCCAAACGCACCCAATAACTAAAGGCTTGAAAACTTTTGTCATCCTAGAATTATGTCAGTTTTGCATCTCTGTGCCTCGAAGGCGCGTAAAGCCGTTGGTCCTGCGCCTGATCTGCAGTCTTGTAGGAGTGCCGTCTCATCTGACTATGAGAGTGAGGGAATAGAGAGTGCGATGCACCTGTGCTTGCACATAAACGTTTTCACTAAATCCTTTCCAACGAACAAAGTTTCCGTTGAGACCGGTTAATTATTTAAATTATTTTCGAGTTGTTATTAGGAAGATTCTACTGCCCGAATACCAGATCCGTCAACTATGGAATTGCAATGTCTTATGAAGCAACCTATGGGGAATGCCTGGTAATGACTGCATGAATAAAATAATAAAAAAATATAACCTCAAATGGCTTAGCAAGATCCTCCGTTATGCAGAAAATATTGCAGCATTAATTTTGAAATAAATATATGGTAAAGTTCAGGATTAATGTTAAGGACTATGTTAGACGAAAACATGATTCCGTAAAATTTTCTCGATAGAAAAAATATCCAAAGTTACCTCAAAAATAAACAATAAACCGCTGTTATTCGTAAAGTATTTTAAATAAGATCATGAAACTTTGCATACTAACTGAACTAACTATAAAGTAGTGCTTATGTTATTTACTTTTTTTAAATACCATTATTTTCACTGTAAAAAGAAATTACCTAAACTATCGGCATCTTGAAGCTTGATTCCTGCCGCCCGGTCAGTTTCGCTCCGGCCTTTGAAGGGGGAGGTTGTGTCGCTTACGATCAGAATACACATTACGCAACAGGACGACGTAAAATTAAAATGGGAAATAACCGTAATAAAAATAAGAAGCGACTGGTTGGCGTTAAGAAACAGGCATAAATATGATAAACCTAATGAAATAAGTATCTAACGACCTATCTACTTACAGTATTAGTGATTACAAACATGTCGGTACATAGCATACGACGCGCGGGGAAGTGGGGGCGAAATTAGAATTTGAGCTGACTTACTATATCCCCTTAATTACTGAAATTGAATTAGGTAGATGACTAGAGGTCGTAACATGCATGTAATATTGTAGTTCTAAAAAAAGTAAGTACAAGGTCGATAACACAACACTTCCTGCTATGCGCACAGATTAGGTACATGACCTTGGTGCTAACGTTAAAAACGCACGTATTACGGGGTTTAGATAAAACGATGTAATTATGCATTGATAACAAACGAAATGTTATAATTTTTGTTAGTATAAAACTTTAATAAATTTATTCGTTAACCTTTATTATGATCGATGTTTAAGTCATTATGGTAATGATATTAACCTGAGACAAATATATGACTAGAAAATTCAAAAAAAAATCAAAGCGTGTGTAATAATTATCTACTTATGGAAATTCACGTTTTCTGTGATTACCTCATGGCTTGTTTTCTTAAAAATTATTCTAAAAATAAATTTCCTTGGAACTAAACTTACCGATAGCTAGCATGCCCTTTTCGATGCTTCCAGAGAATTCCTTCTTGATTGTCTCCTCAACATCTTTTCCGGTCAACGCCTCGTACTCGGCGAAGATCTGTAACAATATATTTAATAATTTATTTTTAACTTGTACGCCAGACGATATCAGGAACAATTGAATTCCGCTATCCGAGGTCATCCTCAACAAGCTCTTGAATTCACTCTTGAGTCACTACGTGCGTATGAATTTAGAACTCATTATCGATGATGGCCTGAGGCGATGAATCATAATTTAAACAAGTCTTAGGTCACCTCAAGTAAGTGATTTTTTTATAAATTTTATATCAATTTTTTTATATATGCCTACCTTCATTGCCATCCGATTCTGAGCTATGTTCAAAGGTTTAAGTTTCTACTTCATAGGGAAGTGCTCGAAATTTGAATTTCATGATTCCACCCGGAATGAAAGATAGACAAACGATAAAGTGACTTAACAACAACGTCTGGTGTAATTTAAACTGTATAACAACAGTGGGGAAACATAATCGTCTTCAGGACACCCATATAAAATACCAAGTCAGGATAAAATGGGGTGGAGGAAATATAGGAGGAAATATATATATACACTAGCTTGCCAGGCAGACGTTGTTCTGCCCTTTACGACGACAATTTGCCATGTCCTATTAAAAATCCTTAAATTCGCAAAAAAATTGTGGAAAAAAACCATCCTATCTCTCAAGTTGGACCAAACTTCACACGGTGTGCAAATTTGATTAAAATCGGTTAAGTAGTTTAGGAGTCCATCGCAGACAAACAACGTGACACGTAAAAAAAAAAAAATATATATATATATATATATATATATATATATATATATATATATATATATATATATTAGACATACATAAGCAAAATAAAATATAACCCCTAATTTTTATATGCACCTTTATACAAAAAAAAAATTATAGGACAGGTCGACAAACAAGCACTCAGTCCACCTGATGGTAAGTGGTTGCTGTGGCTCATAGACATCTATAATCTACATCTATCCTCAATTACGAATTTTGTACAATTATTTAATATAGTGCATTGGGGTAAGATCGGTGATGGGGTAAGACCGTAAAATTCAAATTTCCGGTCAATTATGCTATATTTTTGAAAGCTAGCAATATGGTACAAGACTTCATTTTATTCTGCCCCGACCCCAAGTTTCAGCCAGTCGCTCCGAAAAGTAGGGCGTGTGCTGCGCAGTATTTTATAAAACAAGGTAATTTTTGAATTTTTTCGTCTGTCCGGTCTTTCCCTATCACTTTTATTTGCAATTTTTAGCGACGTGCGGTCTTCCCCTTGATGGGCAATTCTTCATCATGCATATAAAAAATTATGCCTTGTCTTCGCACACGTTTTAAGCAGAAACTGGTGAGTTTTGAAAAGTAAAAGCTTCTTATAGCTAAATTACGTGCAACCATTAACGATTTGCGCCATGTTTCAGAAATCTGACGTATATGGATGTCGAGAAAATAAAGTTTTTGCCAGACTCTTTTAACTAGTCGAAAATCCGTCCGGTATTGCCCCAACGCACCTTTATATATAAACCAATTTAAAGCTCAGCTCTGCTAAATTGTCAAGTAAATTGTCCTGTTGCATGTAATTTTAAGACATTTCCATTTCCAACAGAAGGCCAGTCTAATTGCATATTAACTCAAGTCACTATATGCTTATATCACGATTATTTATATGCTAACTATAAATAACCGTAACATAAGCAGTGACAACCTATAGCGTCATCGGTTTTAATGAACAATGTTCAATACAAGTGCAGTTCAAGACTGACACGTAATGGCACAAATACGGTGCTGGCGCGTTACCCATGATTGATTGATATGTTAATATAGTCAAAGACGAAAATAGTCGTATATCCTAGTAGTATATGCCGAGTATAAAAAATTATTAGGAATTTTTCAAGAAATATCTTTGAATTGTCAACGGTACACTGATGTTGTTCATCGTCACAATAAAGATCCAAAACATCGTATGTGTAGGTATATTTTAATTTTTTGTGTGTTTGTTAAATATCGCTGGAGAGTTTTGTGGAGAGTTTGACAATAGTAGATGTAGACATTGTATTGTAAATTAATTAAAATTTGTTCTAGGGAGAAAACAGAGAATATACGTTTTAATAGACTAAACGCCACAAGAATATTCTCTTAACTATTAAACAATATTATTAAATAGTAATTTCGAGTTCGTAGACTTCAGTTAGTGTTTTTAACTAGATTACAAGGAGCCAATTATAACCGAAGACCAAAGCGACATTGATGTAAAAGTACATATTTAGAAAGTTCTATATTTATAATTAGATATAACTCACCTGTCTTAATTGCTGGTATGAGCGTGTGATAAGGATGGAGTTGAATACGGACTCGTCAGTGCCCCACTGACCCTCCCCGGCGTTCGCCAATGCCTCGGCGTCGGCCTTCGCCGCGGCCTCGTCAACGCCCTGGTTTTCGTCACGGTTAGCCATGCACAGTGACACGCATAGACGCTTGAAGTGCCCCGAGGTGTCACCTTTTAAGTCTGATTCTAGGCTTTTGCCATACACTGTAATAAAAGAATTATGATAATATGTTGTCGGACATAATGGCATTACAATGTTCAGAGTAATATAAATATCGCTACGAAGTAGAGGAAAAGGACATATATATAACGTATAACATTCAGTTTATTTTACTTTGTAATATTTAAATTCCCAGAAATTTTAATAATATATCTTTATTAAATATTATAAAAATAGTGGAAGACTTGAGGTTTAGGATTTTTATAATAACTATAGCCGCAAATAATTAAAAATTTTCACTGTAACTTTAAAACTTTTAATGTAAAATATTCTAATACGATACTTCGGAAATATTTCACAATATTACACTTCATAGCAGGCGGTTTTTGAATATCTACTACCCCATATCGTCCCGTGTAGTAAGCGGCGACAGAGGAAAATAAACAAGGAAATTGGCAGCAGCATCTTCCTAATAACTGCTAAAAAAACTGCGGTTGCCAACCTGCCTGCCAAGCTTGGCCACTATGGCAAATATTCTCCCTATGAATCGATCAATGGGGGAGGCCTAATTTCATCGGTGAACTTTTATAGGCTATAACGGATGAAAATATCTTCGAAAAGCTTAGTGGCTCGATTTTCCTATTGCAAGAATGATGATTGACAATATATTTTGAAAAGCACTTACAAATTCCCTAAAAATCAAGAGCGATTTTAGGTCTCTCCAACTTTTTAAAAAATCAGGTAGGTAAACAGAACTTATATGGGGTAAAATAACACGAGGAATATCAGGTAATAACTGTGACGTCAAAATCATACTGGTAAAATTTATGATAGCGATAAAAGGGAAATGTTAATTATTTAATCTCAATTTCTAAATTACGATACTAAATATTTTGGATATAAGATATGCATAGAGCTACATGTAAGTCTAATTAGGTACTTGTGCTGAGTATCAGAATAAATAACTAAATAAACAATCAAACATTACTTCGCACACTCCTAACAATTTCATGTGCGTGCGATTCATCTTTCTTTTTCCCATATTCTACATAGTATTTGTGCGCATACAATAGGTACTTGCATACCGAGACCGACCGGTCGCTGAAGGACATTTTTCAATTTGTACTTGCAATGAATACAGTTAGATACGTGAGCCCTTGTAAATGCTCCGAACAGTTACCAAGCATTATGAACCTTTTTATATGTACTGTAGGTATAAACATGATATTGTGCATTACAGAAAACAACCATAAATTTAATATTAATTAAAAATATAATAAGTTATAAGAATAAAGAGTTATGACCCTCATCAACATCAACCCGTCTATGCGATAAGTAACTGCGATTATTGAACTCGTATTATAAAAACGCCCATTAAAAGACCATATTTATGAAGTTAGTAATCAAGGGCATTTGCCTATTTATATTTTAAAAATAACGTTATGATTTAGGGGTTAATATTAGGTAAAACCACAGATCAAATAATGTTACTACGTAAGTAAAGCACCTAGGAGATTCGGTAATAATCTAAAAAAATCACAAAATAAATTATAATAACTAACTAACTGACCTAAACTAACCATGAAGATAGAGTATTAATACCAAAAATAGTTATTGCAACCTAGTGCGATGTATTTTGTAGGGTGATGTAAGTACTTTGAAATACTTATAATTTACATTTCAAAAGGTGTTTTCAATACACTCTCCTTTATTTTAAAACAACTGTTCTAAAATAAAGGACATCATCTTTAACCTAATTTATAAATTATAACCTTGACCATATTTCGTTCGAAATCTATAGCGGGTGGATGCTATTATATACTACGCTAATAATATAATATATAAGTTAATGTTTATAGTAATATATAAGTATTAATAGTAATATATAAGTTAATGTTATATACATGCACAGTTGACTTGACTGCCTCGTTGGTCTAGTGGTTGTAGTAGTGCGACTGCAGATCATGAGGTGGTCCTGGGTTCGAATCCCGGGTCGGGACAAAAATCAATTATTGCCGTTAGTCCTGCGCCTGATCTCTCTCCAGTCGTGTCGGTTTACCGTCCAATCGAATTATGAGAGTGAGGGAATAGAGAGTGCACCTGTGCTTGCGCATACACTTGGGCACTATACTCGTAATACTGTCCTGCGCCGATAGCTAGTCTCCATTGAGGCAGGCCGCCGTGGCCGAAATTCGGTCTGGAGGACATTATTATTATTATTTCGTTCGAAATCTATAGCGGGTGAATGCTATTATATACATGCACAGTTTATATAACACACGTTATTGCTAAGGTTAACGTAGTATTGATCTAGGGGGCTCTATTGGGTTCTAAGATTATGGACTAGACTAACACTCACTACTAACGAACGGACTGTACATTATTGGTTGCATCGTCGTCTTAAATTATGGGTTTTTAAAAATGTAAGTGTCAAACAATATTAGATCATTTGCGGCAAATCGGTAAAAAAAGATGCTTGATAAATTGGTATTTTACGAACTTCTTGCCATATAGTGCCACAGTTGTTGCTGACCGTTGACAATTGACAATAGACTAATGTTGGTGGAGAAGCTTGCACTCGAAAAAACCAGATTTCTCCAAACGCCCGGCCACATACTGCACGACAAACGGCAAAAATTAGTAGACCTGAAGCTATAGACCATTCCTCATCTACCATATTATTCTCAATACCTTGCCCCAACAGATTTCCACTTTTTCCTAAGTTTAAATAACTTCGATGTATAGAACTCATTGATTCTAGAGCAGGAGACATTTATAGCAAAAGCATCCACAAATTAATCACAAATTGGAAAGACTGTATTATGTAATGGTTCGAGAAAATTCCCAAAAAAGAAATTAATATCTTTTTCCCTTACGAAATAGCATTTTCATAGTAAACCTGATATAAGACACATTCATCTATAGTCTAAGAACTCATGAATTTCTACTACTGTTTTCTTAAATGTCCTTAGCTATAATTATATGAAAATATACATAACATAACATAAACACTCACGCCTGTCACCCAGAGGGGTAGGCAGAGACTACGGACTTCCATTTGGCACGATCCTGACATACCTCTTTCGCATCCTTTACATCCATATATCTACGCATACATGCTTATGGTTAATGTTACTTCTAACGTGGCGCATTTTCAAAATATCGCCAATTTGGTCGATAAACTTTTTTCTAGGGCGTCCCTTCCCGACTCGGCCGTTCACATCTGCCATATAAATTTGCTTTGTCACTCTTTCCTCATTCATTGTTTCTACATGACCAAACCACCGAAGCATTCCTTTCTTAATCCTGGTCACAACATCATCTTGCATACCACATTTATCTCTTATCACGCAATTTCTCACCCTGTCATTCAGATTCAACCCTAGCATACTCCTTAAAGACCGCATTTCTACAGCATTTATTCTACTTTCGTGCTTCTTCTGCCACACCCAGCTTTCACTACCATACATTAAAGTAGGGACTAACACAGCATTATGAATTACCATACGTGCCTTTTTGACACATTCTGGTTCTTCACAATAGAGTGTAGTGCCCCATTCACTCTATTCCCTGCATTTACTCGTCGTTCTATATCCCTATCATATCTACCATCCCTGCTAAATACACATCCCAAATACAAAAACTCATCCACTTGCTCAATTAACTCTCCTTCTATTCTTATTTCACATACCGTTTGCTTTCTTCTCTTTCAAAAACCATCACTTTCGTCTTACTTGCGTTCACTTTCATTCCCCTTTCTTTTAATTCCCAGTTCATTAATGTAACCATCATTTGCAACTCAGCCGCCTATGACGCAAATATGACTTGATCATCGGCATACAAAAGGTATTTGACGGTTAACTCGCCCATTCTTAGCCCACATTCTTCATCTTTCAAAGTTTGCAAACACCTGTCCATAAATAGGAAGCCAAGCAACAACAGCCAAGGGAAGCTACACAGCCCTGTCTGACACCTTTTTGGATGCCAAACCAGTCCGAGTAGACCCCATTGATCCTGACACAAGCACTAGAGTCCCTATAAAGAGACCTTAATGCCCGTATCAAACCAGCGCTCAACCCATATGAGTTCAGTGTTTGCCATAACACATTCCTGTCCACTCTGTCATAAGCCTTTTCCAAGTCCATGAACGCACAAAAAACTTTCTGGTTTTTGGCCAAAAACTTCTCCGCAATCATGCGCATGGAAAAGACTTCATCTGTACACCCCATTCCCTTTCTAAAACCCGCTTGCACATCCCAAATTTTTCCATCAGTTTCTTTCATAGCTCTTTCAATTAACACCTTAGCATACAGTTTACCCACAATACTAAGCAAGCTGATTCCACGGTTTTTGCAGTCCTGCTGTGACCCTTTTCCTTTATATATTGGTACTATAACTGCTTTACACCAATCATCCGGTACCCGTTTTAATTCCCAACATAAATTAAACAAGTTGTACAGCAGGCATGCCACCACTCCCTCTCCAGCCCTTAGCATCTCGAGTGATACTCTATCATATCCAGCTGCCTTACCTGCTTTCATGCTTTTCATTGCTTTCATTATTTCATCTACACTTATCTCCATACCCCTTTCCACTTCTTTCGGAATTTCTAGTTCATTTAATTCAGACGACTCTTCACTCATAAACACGCTTTCAAAGTATTCCTTCCATCTGTTTAAATTCGAAGCTTCATCATTCAGAATACATCCATTCTCGTCTCTTATAGCATTCATTAGAGGCTGTTTTGTATTTCCCCTGGCAGTTCCTTCGAGTTTCTTCCTAAGAGATTCTTCGCACCCCTGCCCCATTGAAGGGGCGCCGGGAACTCGGGGCCATTTCTCATATATGAAAATTTTCATATATGAAAATGTCTTATAAAACTAAGCAAAGAATTGCCAGGAGCAGATTGAATATGAACGTTACTGGAAATTCAATGAGCGATGCGATCAATTTCTAAATTATTAACTCGGGCGGGCGCTGCTTGTAATTGTAACGGTTTAACATAAATCGTGTTATAAGTCTACTTGAGGCAAATACGATAAATAATCTGATGTATCCGTGGTAGCAATGTATTCAATTGCATTCTATTCATGCCGTAGGTCGGTACTGCGTCGTCTTCAGCGTTTGGCGCAATAAATACATATCTACTATGTGCATTGTGCAACTTATGTATGTAATTGCCTCAACGGTACAGGGGAACTTAACGTAAAAATTTTCTAGTATTTAACGTTACCTTTTATTTGTAGTTTGAAGTGGCTTCTTACAACAGCCATGGGACCTAATGGGGAATGGGGCTTTGGATTGACTTACACCACAAGCACCTGGCGTTATAGAAATTCGTAGAAATGTATTGAGAAATCACAGAAATACATAGGCTGCACTAAAAGTATCGGGAATGGAATATTTCCACTGTTCCTGTCATATTAAAATCTTTTTAATAGAAAACTCCTTGGTTTTCAAAATCGAATACCATTTATTTATTTAAAAAAAGATTCTCGGTCTTGTCACAAGGTTTTGTCAAACTTGTTTAGTCGTTGAGAAAATGGAATTGACTCAAGAAAATTCAAGAGCGATGATTTATTACGACTTTCGAAGTGGTTAAACACTGATTTCTGCATTTGGTGATGAAGCCCCATCCAAAACCACAATTTATCGCTGGTTTGCTGAATTTCAACGTGGACGTGTCAAGCTCAGTGATGACCCCGTCAAGGTCGTCAAAAAACTGCAGTCACCCAAGAAAACGTTGATGCTGTGCGTAAGCTGATTGACGATGGTCGACATGTGACATAACGCGAAATTCAGGCAACTTTAGACGTTGGCATGAGTCAAATACAAATAATCATGCATGAACAATTAGGTGTAAAAAAGTTGTTTTCCCGATGGATACCGCATTCGCTCTGTGAAGAGCAAAAAGCGGCTCGCGTTACTTGGTGCGTCAGAAACCCGAAACAAAAAACCAGTCACGAGTTTGGGTGTTCGAAAATGAGTTAAAGCCAACAAAAATTGTTCGTTCACGGAGTGTAGCAAAAAAAATGGTGGCCACGTTTGTCTCCAAAACCGGCCATGTTACGACTATTCCTTTTGAGGGACAAAGAACGGTTAATGCAGAATGGTATGCTAGCATTTATTTGCCACAGGTCGTTTCTGAACTCCGTAAAGAGAACTGCCACCGCCGAATCATCCTCCATCACGATAATGCGAGTTCTCACACGCACACAGAACAAAAGAGTTTTTAGAGCAAGAAAACATAGAATTATTAGACCATCCGCCGTACAGCCCCGACCTAAGCCCTAATGATTTCTATACTTTCCCTAAAATAAAGAATAAATTGCGTGGACAGAGATTTTCAACACCTGAAGAAGCTGTGGACGTCTACAAAACGGCCATTTTGTAGACCGCAACTTCCGAATGGAATGGTTGCTTCAATGATTGGTTCCATCGTATGGAAAAATGTGTCAAATTTCGCGGAGAATACTTCGAAAAGCAATAAATACATTTTTAAATAGTAATGTTGTGTCAGTTCCTTGATTCCCAAAATTTTCAGTGCCGCCCTCGTAGACAAACACAACGGTACAAGCTTACAGCACCATAATGTAACAGACAAAATCTAGGTTAAGGTATTTCTTAAAAAATATAACATAGGTATAGTAGCGATACGCCCCGGCTTCGCACGGGTGATTTCTGGATCTCGAGAAAAGCGCCACCTACCGGGTTCAAATGTAAAAAATCTAAACCATCTAGGGACCCATTCAAACACACAAAACGGTCGAACCGTTATTGAGTTGAGAATGGACAGCAATTGATTTTTATACTTAAGATATAAAGTTTGATTTGTTGAATTTCATACCCGTACATCTCGTACTTTATTTAGGATTCAGATATAAAAACATGGACATATACATGGATGGTTCTATAAATTAATTAAATAGTCACGTTTACATTAAAAACTTGCAACGCATTGTTCAAATTGTAATCTTATCAAATTAAATAGCAACGTAAATGCTTGTTTTAAAATTTCTAATAATTATATTATGAAATTGTAAATTTCAACGTTTTGCTTTCGCAAGCACGAAAATCACGTTAATACATTTCGTTGTCATAATTTTTTTCTATTGCACGGAATTGTATTGATTGTGATTCACAGAATCGAAACAACCAGCACGCTGATTCCTAAATAAGTAATGTGCACGAAGCAGTGTTAACAATAATAATCAATAATGCTGCGACAAGAGTGTATTCAAAATACTTATAATAAAATGTAGATTTAACTATCGATAGGTACTAAATTGTAACTAATACAATGATTTACCGCCTACATACATACAGTTCTTAGTTTAGAAACACAGTGCCAACTATGTTCAAACATGTACGAGTAAAACATGGCGGAGCGTGTGGCGACACCACGCCACTTGCCCCATCGATCGCGCCCAATGCTAATAATAAGTAATAATACAATTACTAATCACTGTTTCTGCGATAATGATTAGTTGCAGTAACGGAGACAAGTAAACGAACACAAAAATTCTTAATCTGACTTCCGAAACAAACTCAAGATCTGAGCCAAAGAGCAATTTGAATTTAAAGCAATAGATTATAATAATATCGTACTCACATTGCTCGTAGAATGCTGAAATAGTACGGATGCCGTAGTTGGACAGTGTGCAGAGAATCTCAATGATCGCCTCCTCGTCGGTACCCATTCCGGAGACAGCGTCGTGGAGTTCCTTAGCGTAGTAGTGGGGGAGGGGGGTCATTAGCGCAACGATTACGTTCTCCAAGTTTCCGCCCAGTTCGCTTTTCAGCTCGCTTATGAGGTCCTGGTGGAAAATGACTCGTGTAAGCATGCCTTTGACTTTGATTCCACATTAGTGCTTGCTTGATCTGTCTTTGTTCAACTTTATTATCAAGGTGTAATAATTCGTCTGGTTAAGAGAGTATCAACTATTTACCTATTTCTAGTACAAAAGCACGTGGTAGAACCAAGCTTCAGCTATATTATGGTTGTAGCACGAATGGGTCTGCTTGATCGGGGAAGGATCACGCTCTCACAGAATACCAGCGTCAAATAGCAGCTTAATGCTGCTGTGTTTCGTATGGTGAGTGTAGAGAACCGGATACCCTTTTCACTGGAAACGAGGCGTCCCATCTTAGCCTCAGGGGTAACAACGTATCTACATTTTTATTCTTAATCGAGGATAAATGAAGATGTTTATGGGCCACAGCATTCACTTACCATCCAGTGGACCGTATGCCTTGTTTGTCACCCTTATTCTATAAAAAAAAAAAAAACACAATCCTATTTTGATTTGTTTTAGTTTACCAAACCAAAAACATAAAGAATAGAATGTTTTGCCATTGTATTTAAGATCTCCACTTAGCCACTTGTAACTAAGTTCATGCAAAAGTTGAATAAATTCAAATACGTTAAATAAGCTCCACAAATTAGTTAAAAGTTTTATCTACGACCAAATCTGCAATGTGTGGGAGATTATGCAAGCGAATGTTTCACATAGTAACAGACTAACTATTAAAAAGCCCGACAAAATGCAAAATTTCGAAACGTACATAAAGTGTTGGGTGTATGCAAATACTTCTAAATGTGATTGGACCGGCATCATAGACATACCTACCGAGAAAATACATTTAAATACACAACGACGTATAAAATAATTTTAAATTACTTAATGTTGATTGTAACCAAATCCGCTCAGGATCAGGATATAATTACAAGGTGTGGTTATAAATGGTCGGCACTTTGATTCTAGTCTATATTCTAGTGGTCGGTAATTTAGGTCATGGTTTCAGGACACGAGGCCAGTGTGTGTTATGGATTGCCCATTTCATATTACTTCAAAGTTAATAATAGTAAGCGAATAATAAAAATATGTCACAGAATATCTAGTGGATACTACCGAATAAATATGTCGCGTTGAAACTACGAGCTCCAAATTAGAGACATCTGGTATTACAGTTATTGATCCGCCTGCAACAAGCGTTGCAATCAATAAAAATTCTCCCTATCATGGTGAGGAGACCGAGTCTCTCCGGGCTTTATACCAGTCAATTTAGGACAGTAGTTACAAAGAATAAAAATAAAGAATTTAATAACAACATTGTAATATCATCATGTATTTAATGTAAATTGACAGAGTACATAATCACTACGTTATATCAATTGATAACAAGTTATCAAGAATCTAATACATTCATTTTGTGTGCATCAGTGCATCTTTGATTGATTTTTGTTTTACAAATATTGATTCGAAAATGATATTTCATGTTTTGATTAATATCAAATTAAGCCAATATTTAAAATTATTATCGATTGTTGTTAAGTTTTTACTTTTTACATGCTAGTTTTACGATATATTTTCCTTTCGAAATTTGCGAAACCGTAAATATTAATTGAAGAAGGTTGGATTATATAATTCCTAATTTTTCTTATTTCAATTTATGCTAATTTACTATTCAATTTAAAGTAAAACATTAACATCAATGCTGTCATTACTTTGGGTCTTGATTATATAATCAAACCAACAATTATTGTTGCCATGTCAGTCTTATAATTATTGTAAAACCAACATGTCCTCAATCGTCCAAAAGGAACGTTTAAATGATTATAACTATTATTACTCTCATATACTCTTTTAATTGACCCAAAGTAATGACAGCATTGACGGTAATGTTTTACTTTAATATGAATAGTAAATTAGCATAAATTGAAATAAGAAAAATTAGGACCCTGACACTGACACACTTGCCTTTTTCTCCTAACCAACCTGTATCCGAAGAGATGGGTATGCGATTTAATAAGGAATAGGCTTGGATATCGTGCAAGGCACTGAGAATTTAAAATACATAACAAACTTCGAAACAGATACAGCCTCCACTATTATTTATTCTGTGCTCTGGCAATGATCTCTGGAGAAAAACTTAGATCAGTGAGAAGACTGTCGGCCTATTAAGCGTAAAAATTACGAGAAATTCTTCCGTATTTGGAGAAATCACCCACCCTGGACTGTCCACAGGAGGAAGTTTATTAATAATTACGCATTAATTCAAAACACAATGTATAGTATATACATAAACATTCCTATTTAATTTTTCACGAATGTTAAGTGTTTAAAAGTTCTCTTACAATAATCCTAGACGGTGATTCATGACATGCGGTACGTGAAAGACGATGCTGTACGATGGACCTTAAAATTATATCATCAATCATTTTTATCGAATTTTGAGACAGCCTGTACAATAGTATAGAGGTCTCTGAACTGTTGTGGAATCATTTTTTCTCAAAATTTAAATGACAATGTCAAAGTAAATTTTTTTGTACTTTTTACTTTTGCTCCATAGCAAAGTATTGTTTAAAGAAATATTTCTCTTGTTTTTGACCATTTCATTTTTTTGTTCTAGAATTCAGAACAATCTTTATAAGTACATTGATGTTAATAAATACACCAATTTGTTATTGTGTTAATTGTTGCCTGAGCCCTGACGAAGAGCAGTGGTAGTTAAGAGCCGTGGTAGGTCAGATGGTTAGGCTCGCTGTAAATTTCACAGTACGCAAGCAAACCGGGTTCGATCCCAAATGAAATTGTTAATTGCAATTTTAAGTGCTGATTTTCCACGTGCCCGGCGGTGAAGAACATGCAAGTTCACGAAAACATCGTGAGGAAACTTGCATGTCTGAGAAAAAAGAAAATAATTTCAAAGATATTTGAAGTTCGCCAATACGCATTACGGCAGCGCTGCGGATACTTCCTTGGCCTAAAACCCTCTCAGAAATGAGGGGGGGGGGGGAAGCATGTGCCCAGCAGTGGGACTAACTAACATCAACTAGTGTCGTCGGGATGGTCGTGCATACTTGAGTAAGAAGAACAAATACAGTACATCAATGACACCGTTTGAAAACGAATTTGGCTGTTGCATAATATACTATGTACTCTGAAGACATTCATGCTTGTATAATTGTGTATCTAAGGGTGAAAAAAAAGTAACTGAAAAAATTAACTGCCAGCACACTGCATTAGCGCTTTGGCCTGACTAACACTGACATGTAGATACCTATTTTATATGTGTAGCTATCTAAAAGAATTCCAAGCAAACAAATTATTTTCTCATTTTGAGATTAATTACCATTACGTAATATTTTTATTAGAAAATTTTCGTTGGAATATTTTACATAAAAATTAAATTCGAATAAAAAGAAATAATAGCTTAAAAACATCGTTTTACTTATTTTTAATTCCCAAAAAAAAGAGTATCATCTTTCCGTATAAAGAAATCATTAAATAATAGCTTCTACAAGTCGTTGTCCTAGTCGACCGGCGGCGGCGAGCCACAAGATTGCGGGTAATATTACGGCAGTTTTACTCGCGGCTCTACGTTCTTGATACACCGGCGAGCCAAATAGTTATTCTTTCGAATTTTTTAAAGTAATGTGCCAGAATTTTTAGAACGCTGATGAGCTGCGAGTCTGGGTCGTCAGCTCACAAAAACGCGCTTTTGCGGTTATATACACTTATGGACGACACATACGGTCAGTTCAACTGATCAGTTCAAACTAGTACTGTTCATATTTTTTAAAATTTTTCGATATATCTATAATTATAAATATATCAATATCGGAGTTTTATATATAAGTTTATTATCGATATATCGAAAATCCGATATTTAAAAAAATATCAACAGTCCTAGTTTGAACTGACCAGTTGGAATGATGAGGTGTATCGTCCACAAGTTTTACGGGCGGTCCTTCAAGACGCTAGTCAGGCTCGCCCGTCGATCAGGGCCTTATGACAAATATTTAAAGCCCCAAATTTAGAAGCTATCATATGAAAACAATTTTATTCTTATTAGTTCATTGAAGTTAGTATTTGCTTTTTATAAAAAAGTTTATTTTTTGACCCTTTTCATTAGACTAAATATCATAAGCTCGAAAATCGAAAATATCTCAAGAACTCAAGGCAACACAACTCGAATGTCGTCTAAATAGTAATCCCCTATTTCACCGGTCTAACAGGTAGAATTTTTTTCCAAATCTATATTGTTCACATATAGATTTGGAAATATAACCCATACCCTGGTTCAATAACCTAATCAAAAAATAATAATGATGTAAATCGGCTCACATTAGATGAAGATAGATTTATAGATTCTAAATTAATTAGATTCAATTAATTTTTTTATAATTAAGCAGAGTTGTTTGCAAACGCTTTGCTTATCGTTTATTTTTAAAATGTTCCTTTTTAATAAATAATTATTGTACTTACATCTATTTGCCTACATACATATAATATAATGTATAACGTATTAATGTATTTTATTCTAATGGAAATAACAACAGATATAACGTTGTAAATAACTTTGTGCAGAATAAGTCGACGTCGTGATAAGATATGAAATGGATGAAAGATAATTTATAAAATTAAGTGTCGTTTCGGAGATCAATGATTTTAAATCTAAGCATACAATATACATACAGGTTATAAAATGTGTCTAGACATGTTTGAAATCGCAAAACATTTTTGTCGTAGGCTCGTAGGTAAGATAAAAGAACTGACAGCAGTTAGCGCATTGAATTTTTTGAAATTTTGAAAGTACTTACAATAATATCGCGTGCATGTTGAAACGGAACGAATGGGTTGGCCACACACATACGGAATCCCGTTTTGTCAGCAAAATTTCGAACGGAAAAATACCGTAGGTGTGTGGCGGGTCATTGATTTTATATGGAATTGCTGCGTTCGGAATCCCGAGTCGGCATTCCGAAACGGAATTCATGTGGCCGTCCTAAGGCCCGCCGCACAATACATACGGAATCCCATTTTGTCAGTAAAATTTCGAACGGAAAAATACCGTAGGTTTATGACGTTGTCATTGATTTTATATGAACTTGCTGCGTTCGGTATCCTGAATCGGAATTCCGAATGTATGTGGCCGGCCTTCATAATAGTTCAAGGTTAAACTTAGAGCCTAATGGTGAAAAATATTATAGTGGAAATATTAAACAGTTCCTCGATTATGTTCGAGAACAATGAATCAACGATGAGTAACGAGACTAAGCGAGGTCGTGCAAGTTGCCCACTAAACTTACGTTCAAATATTCAAGGTTTAAGCCAACAGGTACTTTGATTATAATCTTAGCATCATGGCCCATTGCGTTCACGGCAACTTGCATACAGAATTACACCGTAACACAGGAG
Source organism: Parnassius apollo (assembly GCA_907164705.1). Lineage (NCBI taxonomy): Eukaryota > Metazoa > Arthropoda > Insecta > Lepidoptera > Papilionidae > Parnassius > Parnassius apollo. The sequence continues at coordinate 3,259,933 of CAJQZP010000527.1, forward strand.
GTAACTATTATTACTTTTTAATCGGAATGTGGGAATTTTTTAGCCCACATCAAAAATGGATGTTCTCAATTCGACTGTGTTTTTTTTTTGCTATAGGCTTGTGATATTCCTTAGTTCATTACAAAGAGTCCAAAAATTAGATTTTTAATAAAAAGTAAAGCAAAGAATAAAACAAATATCACATAGTTATTAGCTTCTGAAGTATGTTAGTGTTGACTTCAGAAGCTATTAAAGTTAGTTAAAGTTAGTTAAAGTTACACCCTATATATGTCCCATTGCTGGGCACAGGTCTCACCTCATTTCTGAGAGGGTTTAGAGCAAGGAAGTGTCCGCCGCGCCGCGCTGCCCAAATGCGTGTTAGCAAACTTCACGTGTCTTCGAAATATTTTTTTTCTTATTTCTCAGGCATACAAATTTCCCCACGATGTTTCCTTCACCGCCGAGCACGTGGTACACTAGCACTTAAAATTGCAAAATCCGGCGAAGATCGAACCCGGTTTGCTCGCGTACTTACTATGAAATTTACAGCGATCACTAACCATCTGATCTACCATGGCTCGGAAGCTACTCGTATTATGTGGAAATTATTTTATTTTTTTGGTTCTTTGATATTTCATTCTATCTACATTTTATTAAAATAATATTTTTTTAGTTACTAGCTTCGAAGTATGTTAGTGCTGACTTCAGAAGCTATTAAAGTTAGTTAACGTTACACCCTATATATGTCCCATTGCTGGGCACAGGTCTCACCTCATTTCTGAGAGGGTTTAGAGCAAGGAAGTGTCCGCCGCGCCGCGCTGCCCAAATGCGTGTTAGCAAACTTCACGTGTCTTCGAAATATTTTTTTCTTATTTCTCAGGCATGCAAATTTCCTCACGATATTTCCTTCACCGCCGAGCACGTGGTACACTAGCACTTAAAATTGCAAAATCCGGCGAAGATCGAACCCGGTTTGCTCGCGTACTTACTATGAAATTTACAGCGATCACTAACCATCTGATCTATCACAGCTCAGAAGCTACTCGTATTATGTGGAAATTATTTTATTTTTTTGGTTCTTTAATATTTCATTCTATCTACATTTTATTAAAATAATATTTTTTGTGATAGGCGAAGATAATAAGACTATTGTAATAATATGTGCGGTTTTACATATGCTTTTACTGCAGTAAGCAAAATTTACGCAGATCTTATTTAATTTAATTAGTGCAAAAAGCATGAAATGTAACTTATAATCATGGTCGAATACTTAGAAACCTTCCAAGTTCGTTACATGAAACCGGTTTTTGAGTGGAGCGATATGTAACCTAAAATAAAGAACGACATCAAATTATATGTATAGAACACTTGTCTTGAAAATTTGTAATATTAAAATTGACATACATTAATATATATATATATATATATATATATTCACATACTTTTCCGTAGTTGGTTTTGAAAGTTTCCGCGATTTCCAGTCTTTGCACTATGCCGCGTCGGCACAGGACATCGATGATGGCTTTTTCATCGGTACCGAAGCCCTTCATTGCCTTGCGGAGGGTCTCGGCATCCGCAGCAGGGTCGAAAGGCTCCGCAGGATACACCGTGGGGGTACACTGTAACGATCATACTCATAAAGAAATGACTTACATATTACTTCTGTGGCAACAGGATTAATACTACTATATGAAGTGAAATTACCTAATATAATCACTATCATCAACAGCCTTTTACATACATTTCCACCGAGTGGAAACGATAAATACGTTATCCGGATTTTGTTTGGCTTGTTAAATTTGACCATTTTTTTACATTTTTCATATATGTACTTACATAAATACTATAGCAATTATTGATATTAATATTGTAATGAATATTGAATAATTAATAATAAAGAAGACTAAATTATTCAATTGTAGTTATTTCGTTAGAACTTAAGAAGATTTTACGGTAAATAATAAAAAGCATTGTTTCACTTTAAAATAATGTCTTACTAAGACAAAAAAATAAGTTTCCGGATTTTTTACCAAAATGTCCGGCTAAGCTCGCTGCTCTGTCCGGCTTTTCGGTTTTAAGACCTGGCAACCCCACTCGCAAATGTCACAATGAGATAAAACACTAACTAATCAAGCGTTTAATTTTTTTATGAATAAGGGGGTTATTATTTAGCAGTGACAACGCATCTGCAGCTTTCGTTGTTTGAAGTTGGCTGCAGATGTTCATGGCCTTCAGCAGTCACTCACCATCAAGTGGACTGAAAAATTGTTTGTCCCTTTATTGTTATGAAAATATCCCCGAAAAGATTTCGTTTTCCACATCACAAGTCTGTTACATTTGTAATCGGCTTTTTGGTTCTGGATGAATTTTCCACTATCAGTTTATCACGCGCAGGGGAGTTTAACAGTTGGAAAAGTATTATGCCAGCCATTATTATATTCATTATACTTAAATTAGTCCTTATTCATTTCTTCTCAAATAATAATAATACTTACTCTTTATCCCATTTTATACCCTAATAACGTCATTTTCTCAATACTTCAATGACTGTTAAATTATTAATAGGTACTAATTTCACGGATTATTTAAAAAAAGTAATAATATAAAAGTGGTATAAAATATACCTAGAGACATTAGGATAGGTTTTTTTTTTATTGAAGAGGAGGGCAAACGAGTTAACGAGCATGCGGGTTACCTAATGATAAGTGACTACCGCCGCCCATGAACAACTACAAAACCAGGGGAATTGCAGGTGCGTTCACGACCTTTTAGAAAGAAGTAAGCTCTTTTCTTGAAGGTCTTTAAGTTGTATCGCTCCGGAAAAATCGCCGGTGGTAAACTATTCCACAGCCAAGTTTTACGAGGAAGACAACTCCTAGTAAAACGCACAGTGGTGGACCGTAGTACAATGGTAATGTAATTTCTTTCCCAAGAAGAGAAGTAGGTAGTCCTATACCTTTAAACGAGCAATTCTTGTATGTGTGTATGTAACGGCTCCAACGATTTTCATAAAATTTAGTGACCAGGGAGTTTCGGGGGCAATAAATCTTATCTAGCTAGGATTTATTTTTAGAAAATGTCTTTTTGTCCGTGTTTTCAGGCAATGAAAAACTGCTACAATATAAGAAGGTAAACTTTGACACTGTGTTAATGATCGTAATAGCTCAAGTGGATATCGAGCAGTCGCGAAATCGTAATTCCTTGGTTCGCGTTCTGTTATCCGTCCGTCTTTTTTTCTTTTGTTTTCAAGTGTCCTTCTTTTGTGAGAAAATCTATTATTTCGAGCCCTTATTTAGTATTTTTTAAAAATACGAAAACTAATTGAACTAATTGTACTCAAGATTTTTTTTTCAAATAAGCAGTTCAGTTTTTTCTATTATATCAATAAGATATTATTCATTTTCACCAGTATGTAATTTGTATCTAAATGTAATTTTAAAAAAAACGAGCAAAGCTCGGTCATCCAGGTACTTTATTTTATTATTATTTAAAAGCTATTTGTATGTACTACTGACAATATATACAGCGGAAAATATTTGAATAAAAGTAACGTGATAATTTTTCCTGAAATTCTAAATAAACAGATAATCACCACTCTATTAGATCTGTGGTTATATCATAAATAGGTTACCTATTTGGTCTACGGTGTACTGATAGTTTACATGACTCGTTACGCTCACAGATATTATAGATATTATCTACTCATGTGTAACGCTGCTCTTTACAGTAGATAGCTATATGTAGGATGTAGGTAATGAATGTAATATAAATTGTACACCCTCTCAGAAATAAGAGGAGGCCTGTGCCCAGCAGTGGGACGTATATAGTCTGTAACTAACTTTAGTTACCCTTAGATTATTTACAATAATCTAAGGTTACAGCCTATATACGTCCCTGCTACTACTGTACTGCTGGGAAGCTTTAGATATATTTAATTATTATGTTATCTATATAATTGTAAATATTTGTGTTATTTAAAACATATAATATAGCGAACCATACGCCGTATTACATGAGAAAAGATTTCAAGTGTAACCTGTTTATCGTTGCCTCGGTAAATAAATGAACAGCATTTGTAACGCCAACCTTGCTCCGGAAAGATGACATCATCTCCTGAGAATCGATACTACATTACGGCTGGGTAAGTACCCAGGGTCGCACGACAAAATGTAGAGGAGGAAAACTCACCTTGTACGGGTAATACTGTTGGCCACTCATGATGAATATTTGCTGAAACAACAAAAAGTAATGTTATTCAGTTAAACCACACCCGGCTTTTAGTCTATTGGTTGCGCTAAAAATAAAACTTCATTACTACCGAGTAACAAGCAATGTAGCCGCGCCCGAAAATTTATTAGAGATAATATTTATGAAATAATATAAACACAAGTTTTCACATTAAAGTTATTACGAGAATAATGAAAAGAAACATTATTAGTACATACTTTATGAATTAAAAAATTTGCGACACACCCAACCGATTTACTATAGAATGTAAACGTAACTAAACGAGCGAGCGAAAAGCGAATAGTCGGAGGCTCGGAGGTCGGTTAGATTCGTGGCGTTTTGTTAGTCCTCTCACTCACTTGCATAATTCAGATTTTATAAACATTTGGATATGTTTGTTAATAAAAAGTTTTTTGTCCGGTATTGTATTAATTTTAAGATGTAAGATGTAATAATACTGATGATGATCACATCGGCATTATTAAAAATAACAATAATCATCATCATAGTCATGAAAAGTTTATTATGATGTTGATCAAAGTGAATTATAAAACTGTTTTCTGTTTCTAGAAAACTTTGAGTCTATTATTTCCCATACATAACTCCTATTTATCGTTAGATGAAGCTATTTTTTAATTTTTTAAACCTATCAAAATGTTAAAATTTCAAAGTGCAAGTGTAATTTTTAACTTTCTACTTGGAAGATGGGTAAGATAATTGAAAATCTAAAATTTTCGGTCTATGGAGTTTGACTAGAATATAATGCAAAAATGTGTGTGTGTGTGTGTGCGTCTTTTTCGTCTGATATCTCATTTCCAAACTACAATAAGCCACTAAATGAAAATGGTGAGTTGATGAGGGCAAAACTAGCGTATGTTTAGATTGTTGTTGATTATAGCTATGATAATAATGATGAATGTGCAATGTTAAATTAATCATGTCCTCATATATTTATATTTCTATGTATCATAATTCATAATAGATTGATTCGATTAAATATTGATTCGTTTTACGTGTCTAAATCACTAAACATCTTTAATTAATCCCGATCACACCATCTTTTTTTCTTAAAACCTCAAACAACTTTTTTCTTATCATACAGTTTCTTACTCTATCATTTAGAGTCATTCCCAAAATACTTCTCAATTACAATTACTGCACTTCTACAGCATACATTCTACTCTCATGCTTCTACCGCAATTAGCTTCTACTACCATATATTTAAGTAGGGAGTAACACACACGGTGAATTGCCATAGGAGTCTCCTTTGATACATTCAGACTTCTCACTTGTTCTTCTCGGTTATTGCAATTTACTTTCCTCCTGCTAAACACAAATCATCACCACATCCACTTGTTCAAACATCTCCCCTTGTATTGTTATTTCACATATCGTTTTAATTTATTTTTCGAAAACCATCACCTTCATCTTACTTGTTCACAATTATTAGTCATTCTTTTGAAGACGTGCTTACTAATTAAACGTCGTACGTATTTTATTATTGTTGGCGTACATTTAGATAAATTATACATGTTCTGCAACAAAAAAATACTAATTTGCCTGTCCAACTGTGATAGACTGAACAGACACCAAAATTATATGCAGAAAAAATGTATTTTAAGATATCTAACATTAAAAACGCCTACTTACTTATGTACAATAACTGTATAAAATAAAACTTATTGCCATTGCCATTGCTACTTATTTTTATAATAATGTGTTTTTATCATATATGTGTATTGTATGATTAAAAATATAACCTCAAAAAATTTTTATGGAGAAAATTTTTAGTTGTTTACCCCTGAAATAGCCACGTAATCGAGCTAGTGATGATGTCATCGCACGGGCGGGAGCGACGCCACCGCAGCCAAGCCAACGCGAGCGCGACGCGACGCCGGCAAATAGGTATTATTCGAAAGCCGGCTCGCTCAAATATTAAACTTTATTCTGTGATTAAACTTAGAATGAATGAAAGTACCTACTTTATAATTTTATATCGTAATTCGACAGTTTATTCTTTTATTGCAACTGCAATAATTTGTACAAACCATATTACTAAACAGTCTGCCGCAAAAAGTAATGGGTACTTAATGGTTCACTCTTCACTTCACTATTTCATTTTCACTAACGGGCTTAGTACTACTAGTAATTTATATATCTATTATTTTACTCGACTGTCGCTGTCCCAAAAAGGAATTTTCTGGTTTTCGTACCTAAGTTTGATGTAGTATGTACGTAATAATAAAAAAAGCTGTTCAGCTGTTATCAGATCCGCTTCCAATAGAACTTCAGTTAGTTATAAGGTAGGTCCTTGTTTCCGGGCGGTCACAAGGTTCATTCTAAGGTCATGGTCAGGCTCATGACTGACATGATGAAACCATAGTTCTGTACGATACTTACGTCCAGTTTCCATATCAGAATTTATATTTAAAAACAAGAAAGAATTCCAAGTAAAACTATTACATAATTTCATAGGAAAAGGTCTGATAAACAGACCATTCTCAGACATAGATACTACTCTGATAGTGCAAAGAATTTTCATAATCTCAGAAAGACAGACATATTTGTTTTATTTATTTATTATCAATTATATCGCAGATTTATCACAAAACATATGACGAATCTGATGATTCATGTTAGATACCTATTAGACATTAATACTGTCAACTTGATGAAGTCATATGATTGTGAATAAGGCCGATGACGATTTCTTTATTTCATGACGTTTTGAAGACGATAACTCACTTTTCGACAAAAATAAATTTTAAAGAAAAGCTTCGTAATTTTATTTAATAATAATATAAACATTTTAAAGGGTAAACGCACAAAATAAATAATAGTACTACGTAGTAAAAGGCAGTTTTCAGTGTTCCGTGCCAAAATTGGTAAAATACGTTTACACAGACGTTTTTCTTCAGAGGTGATTTCATAAAGGCGAAAAAATTCACGTAAATTCATGTAAATGTTTGTAATGTGTGTATTAAACTATATATGCGATATAACATCCCAGTTTGACCAACTGCTATACCTACGCTACTCCTTCTTTATGAAAACACACGTACATATTGCAAAACAGACATTGACAAAATTAGCACAGGTAAAGCTAGACCCTTCTTCATCCACCGTATTCTCCAGACTTGACTACTACTTTTTCGAAGTTTAAGCTATTATTTATTCGGTTTAAGTAACGTTTCGATGGGCAAATATTTCAATTCCGAAAAATCAGTAAATCTTTAAAGAGTTTATCGATTCTCCCTTCTATTTACCTTCTTACTTTCAACAAATTTGAGCATGCGTAGTTCTTTATTCTTTATTATACGTACTTTAAGATGATAACAATTTAAAAAAAATCTAAATAAAATGTACGAAGGCGAGCTTAATCCTAATAAAAGTTCGCTTCAAGTTTCTAGCAAACCCCTGGATTAAGAGAAATAATATTATAATCTGGAGTAGAGCAAGTAGATACCAGCGTTCTGAGGCACGTAATCACTAATTAGGGGCCTGATTCACCCACAGGCTAACTATGCTGAAGTATTGGGCGCACGGTTCGAGGGGGCGCTGAGCTCGCCTTTGCAAGCATCACTTAAGTACAGAATAAAATTTGGTATAATATTCTCAATAAATGATAGAGTAAGTGCCGCAAGTATTTTACTTACGCTTCTCTCTTAAATAGAAGGTAAAAAAAAACAAATAAAAGATTGTAAAAATAAGACAATTCAAATTTTAATTCAATTCAAAAAATTTAAACTGCTCAATCCCTCTAATTCTATTAAGGTGTTATGCCAGTCATAGACCTTCCAGTAATTTGATCAAACAGACTGGTTCAAACAGTTTTATCAAATTGTCATGATCTTTCAAACGACTGCACCACCTTCATGCAGGCTTGAAGCGGCGTCAGATGTTCAACATTTGATCAAAGTTTCCCACAGAAATTCATGCCAAAGTGATAAAACTGTTTGAAGTAGCCTGTTGATCAAATTACTTGAACGTCTATGACCGGCATTAGGTTCTCTTTCTGAGTTTAGCTTGACTCTCGATGATGGGGGGTACGTAAATCCTACATACTGCCACAATTGAGGAGAGGGAGACCTTCGTCGTATATATTATATTTTGTACATAGCGAAGGGCTTCGATGGGCTTTGGCACAAAGCGCTTCTTTAGAAGTTTTTTTCCTATGAGCTTCAAGCAAAATTGTACAGATGTATAATCAGTTTTCTTGCAGCATCAAAGTCGGAGTAGATGGTGCACACTCCAACTACGGGCCAATTTTATTAAAAAATAAGGGTGACAAAGGAACTCTCAGTCCACCCGATGACAAGTGCAGTTACATTTATCCTCGATTAAGAATCAAAATGCAGATGCGTTGTCACCCCTGAGATCTAAGATAGAATACCTCGTTTCCAGTTAAAATGGTCTCCGGTTCTCTACACTCACCATTGGAAACAAAGCAGCGTTTAATACTATTTTACGCTGGTATGTTGTAAAAGCATACTCCAACCCCTTTCGAGCCGACCCATTCGTGTTACAACCATAAGATAGCTGCAGCGTGGCTCTACCACGTATAGACATTTAATGCTACTGGTCCACAGGGTTGGATACATGCCGATGTAAAAAGCATTACACTGGTGATGCTTTTTACACCGGCCGTGCTAATATCTCTCGGAAAAACGTCAGCGACAGCGAATACCTGAACAAACTTGTGTCTGAAGTAGAGTTTTTAATGATCAAAATCTCGGATTGAGGACGAGCTAGTATATTTTAAACTTCCAGAAAACAGATTCGCGCGTTTATCAATAAAAATAGCCCTTTTGTCGTATCTCCTCAATTTTAGGGCAGTTCCCATGCTGCCTCATCCAGCATCGGGAACCTTGACATCGACATATCGAATGGCATTTAGTTCCGCGGTCGCTTGGAAGAGAAGGCTAAATTGGCCTCTAAAAAAGCTTGGCGTGCTCAGCAGAGCGAGACAGTATTTTATGCCGGAACACCGCTTGCAACTTTATATGGCGCATGCACGGCCGCACATGACCTCATTCCGCTTTCTCCGGGGAGAGTACTTACTAAAACAAATTATTCAGATTAATTCCCGCCACCAAATTCCACCATACTCACGGTATCATCCACACCATTTTGATGCTTGCCGGTCCACGATGACTGAGCGATTTACTAGGAGTTTTCTTCCTAGCAAGACTCCTTTGTGATCATCATCTACCACTGGCAATTTTTCGGAGCAAAAGACTTGGAGATCTTCAAGAAAGGAGCTAGCTCTTTTAAAAGGGCCGGCAAAGCACCTGCAAAAATCCTGGTTGCAGTTGGTCATGGGCGATGGTGGACACTTACTATTAGGATAAATTGATATAATGTGGGCGAAACCGCGGGTTGGAAAGCTAGCAAAATATAATAATCTCGTAAATATATTCAGCAGGCACCGACAGAACGGGCCGGTGGGAGTTACAATAATTTTACACAACCGTAATACTTAACAAAACATGATGATATGATTATGTATTATGGTTGTGTAAAATTAATGTAAATCCAAGTATATAAAAATGCTACAAAATGATGTATTTTAAGCGCCCGCCTTTCCCCAAGGGGGTCGCTTCCGATACGGCTTAAAGATTTTACCAGGTTAAAGCTAGTCTCACAGGTGGTGTTTAGTGGGAAGGTACTGAGGTTTCTCGGTGAGTACCACATAACTACGCAGCCGGCTGCGTGGTATGCTTAGAGAATTCACCACCTTCCTCCCCCGAAAGGTAGCCATTCTTTGCTTCTGGGCGCAAAAAAATGTATTTTAAGTTTTTTTTTTAGATTTTTATGAGATAATATTTTTCTTATTTATGCATTCTCTTTCGGTAGCATTACAGCCCATCACAAGTCCACTGCTGTGGTCACCCCCGTAGATCGCCACAAAAATAAGAATCAAGCTTGGACAACGAAAGAATACAAAATATATTAATCAACCGCACTGCTGAAGTACACCAATGCTGAGTGTGAGATATCTTTGTACATGGCCCAGCGAATTTCATTTAACACTAATTAGAGTGCCGACTGCCATGCTAAGAAATACGGCGTAGTTTTGATGGGCATAGGATTAGAAGTTTTCGGAAGGGAAATGACGAATGCCTATTACCAGAAAGTCGGAAAGGAGCTCGTTTAGTGATGATGATAGGAGTAAAGTTTGTTAGTGATCGGTTTAATCCTTTCAATACAATGAACACCGTATTGAAAGGATAAAAGCGATTTTTTTTATAGGATAGGGTGACAAACGAGCACACAGTCCACCTGATGGTAAGTGCTTGCTGCGGCCCATAGACATCTACATCTATCCTCGATTACAAATCAAAATGCAGATGCAGTAAAAAGGGTCTCCGGTTCTCTACACTCACCATACCAAACAGCAGCATTAAGCTACTATTTTACGCTGGTATTCTGTGAGAGCGTGGTCCTTTTCCGGTCGTGCCGACCCATTCGTGTTACAACTATACTACTAATAGTATAAGATCCCGATATAAAACGACCTTCACCGAGATGCTTATTTAATGAAACGTATTTTATATTTAATTTAATATGTCAATAAATATAATCCATATGGGTTGCCTAGCAAATTTCAGTCCAGAGTATGTTTAATTAATAATTAAAAAAAATTATTTTTTTAAACATTTCACCGGTATGATTATTAGATAAATTCTATACCAATCGAAAGTATGAAACCCATAGAATATGCAAACGTTAGGTTGCCTATTTTTTTCCGGTCACAACTATAGGGTTGCCAGGTATAAACAGGTAAATCTGTACTAGCATTTTGCAACGGTCTGTTTATTGAATGAAATTAAAGATTATTTTATTCTGAACACGGTGGTATAGAGTTGCCTGCGAAAAATCAGTCCAGAATTGCGGTTGTCGAATTTTAAAAAGTAAAATATTGCTTCGAGTGAATGTGTGTGACTGAGAGGTCCCAACCGACCATCCCATGCGATAGAAGAGGACACAGCATAGCAGCTGTTTAAAGTCCGCCCACTTAAAGAAAGAGAATGCGCATGCTATTTGGGCTTGGAAAAGAAAAGGATAGCGATAGACTCGTATATACTATGCATGATTTTGGAGTAGAGTGTCTCTATAAATACAATTGAAAAAACGTGCTACTATTTATTGTTGGAAAAAATGGCAAAAAAAGTGTTTTTTGTGTGGATCGGATGATGAAATAATTGATTTTAGGTTATCATACCACGTGCTACAAAAAAGTGATCGTTTTGAATAAAAAATATAACGAAGAATTTCTTAATTTTAGTGCTGAATATACAGTAAGTACATAATAATTGAATCTTTAAAATTATCTTAGCTAATACATCTTCTATATTTTTTTCATGTTTAAATAATTGTTAGCAAAATTCACCTATGGTTTTGTTAATTTTCAACACACATATTTTTTTTGTAATCTACTTAAAAACGGTAATTTATAAATTAAACAACACAACAATTGAAAATGATCTGATTTCCTTTTTTTTTGTAACAATTAATGAGGATGTTTTCAATCAACTATTCTTATCAAAAAGTTTATAAAATTTATATATCAAACATTTTCATTTAATCGCAAAAATTTTTTTTAGGAGCATACCAATGTATCTACTACTGAAGAAGAATCAAAACAGTTGAACCCTAGTATCGATTCCTGTGCTACAGTTGCTGAAGATGAAACGAGTAATGTTGAAGACCTGTCCCAAACTTCTGGGGACTTTGACAAGGTAATAAAATATTTTTTAAGCTTTTTAAAAAAAATGATATGAAAATCTATTAATTGAACTTGTATTTTCAATTATATTTATTTTCATCGATTTATACTCAAAGAATGATTTAATTCTTTTAGGAGCAGTAAACATCAACAGCATCGACATCAAGCAAAATTATTTTCCTTTTTTGTGACCACAGCCAAAAGAGATTTGGGAAGAAGCTGGTCAATCTTACTGTCCCTAATGATGACAAAGTACGACTACAGATAAAAAAATATAGCGCAAAATTTTGGCGATCCAGTGATTCTCTCCAAACTTCAACATCAAACTATCGCGTACCATCTGCCTTGTTACGCAGTGTATCAATCGAAAAATAAGCGGTCCACGGAAGAATCTACCCATTTCAACTATAGTAAATATAGATAGTTACATCAGTTGGCCTTTCAATCCATATCGAATTTCATTGAAACAGAAATAATTGAAAACAACAAGGTTATGTACTTGGCTCAATTATTTTTAAGATACCAAGCTTTATTGTTAGAGTTTGGAAATCATGAAATTGATTTCGATGATATTCAAGATTACCGAAGTGAAACCTTGCAAAAAAATTAATGAAGAAATTCGATGATCGTATTACGATTGAAGCGTCAATGGGAATACGTAACAAAAAAAATTGTGTATAAAACAGACATGGACGTCTCTGTAATGGCAAACACTTTCAAAGTTTTGGAGACAAGAAATGATTATGAGTTTGAAAATGTAGCATATTATTTGAGAAGCTGCATTAAAAATATAGATGCTCATCCGCTTTCTCGCAACATAACTGCTGATGATGTCATTCGTGGAGAATGTGACATTCCTAAGCAATTAAGTAATTGATTTGACATTGATTGATGACATTGATTTGACACATTCACTCGGAGCAATATTTTACTTTTTAAAATTCGACAACCGCAATTCTGGACTGATTTTTCGCAGGCAACTCTATACCACCGTGTTCAGAATAAAATAATCTTTAATTTCATTCAATAAACAGACCGTTGCAAAATGCTAGTACAGATTTACCTGTTTATACCTGGCAACCCGATAGTTGTGACCGGAAAAGAATAGGCAACCTAACGTTTGCATATTCTATGGGCTTCATACTTTCGATTGGTATATAATTTATCTAATAATCATACCGGTGAAATGTTTAAAAAAATAATTTTTTTAATTATTAATTAAACATACTCTGGACTGAAATTTGCTAGGCAACCCATATGGATTATATTTATTGACATATTAAATTAAATATAAAATACGTTTCATTAAATAAGCATCTCGGTGAAGGTCGTTTTATATCGGGATCTTAGACTATAATATAACGTCTTCATGGCTCTATCACGTATAAAAGATTATAACAAATCGTAGCCAATAAGCTTTATTTAGTAGTTAAATAAGTATTTACAAATCACTTTTTGTTACTCTTTCCTAAGTATCTTTATTTAAGAACACAAAGACTGCGACTTGTGTTTTATTCCTTGCTACTTAGATACTTTCCTATTATTAGTAAAAATTAAAGTTGTAGATATAACTTCTTTGCATCACTTATTTTCTTATTTCGCCCTTCGTCGATTACGCAATTCTTTTAAATGTTAACATATTTATTTTTAGATGGTTCGCTAGATGATTTTTATAACGACTACGACGACGACGAGCCCTATATCTTTGTACGTTTCCGCTTTTATATTGAAAACCAGGAGGCTAGATATCTTCGGTATAAATCATCCAACTAATAATATTGTACCTGTATATCATCTCGCAAAATCTCCTGATTAATTAACTTAAAGCCCCTTATAAGAATTTAAACTAGGAGAATAATGGCCAAGTAGTCATAAGTCTCGTGTTATCACAGTCACTTTGACTTAGTGACAGAGACAGCACGAGAGTTAACGGCATCATAGAGTTGAACAGCGTTTGAGTATTTGGGCATGAAACTTCTTTTTTTTAATGGTTCTATATAAATTTCGGGAAAAATTCTACACCTAAGGCCAAATCGATATTGTGATATTACTTTATGCACTAAAAGGTTATTTTTTTATTAAAAAGTAAAAAGCGATTTATTAGAACTAAAACGAATAACAAATAAAATACTATTCAAAAAAGAACTGAAATAAAAAGAGCTAATGATCTTCAAACGGTTGAACAGATTTTCTTAAAACATAACTTAAGACACCCTTCAAACGAAAAAAAATTAATCAAAACCGGTTCATCCGTTCAAGAGCTCACAGATGCACAGTGTATCTATATACGGATATACACTACAAATATATAACACCCCTCTGTTTTTGTCGGGGTTTAATAAAATTATTTCACAATCTGAAGTCAGGACTTCAATTCTCCAAAACACTGTGACTTACAATACCTATAGATCTATTCTCAGTGAGGTGCGGGTTTTAATGACAAAAATTAGATATATTTAAACAATTACTACTGTTACGAGCTTAGGGTTCGTGACAATATACCTGCCGATTGAATTACCAAAATTAACACTTTAATTACCGAACACCAATTAAAACTTAAAAGGCACTACTTAATAATTAATCACACTGATCACTTTAGTTCACTTTATTTCGCTCCGAAGCTTCGCTTGTATCGACAATTCAATACTGTCCCGATTGCGGCTTTCCCCTTGCTTGGAATATTCTAGATGTTGCGGTGGAAACATCCACAATATCCAGACAACATCCGAAATATTCCAGCAAATACCGGCCCCCGACCGTCCAGGTGCAGAAAGTTCGAGTGTGGAGTTTTCTAGATAGATCTTGACGCTCCTATTTCTGCTGCTTGATACCAGATGGCGCTAATAATCAGCCGCCACATACCAGGCGCTAATTATTGCGCGCAACACTACCAACAACTGATTGTATGGCTTTCATTAAGGATTTTCTTTTTGCAATATATTACCAGACATTTCTTTAAAACAGTTTTACCGCATATATTATAATTTTTATTTAGCAAAACACAGGATGGGACAGTTGTCCCATCTCAATCAGACTCGAACTATGTGCGTGCACCTGCTTTGACAATCACTGAATGCTGATTGACTACAACACAGTCATCACCATCATTACAGCCCTTCACAAGTCCACTGCTGAACATAGGCCACCCACAAGGAATGCCACAAATCGCGGTCCTGAGCTACCTGCATCCATCAACTTCCTGCATGCCTTACCAGGTCTTCACTCCATCTGGTGGAAGGTTGCCCTATGCCTACATACAGGTAAAAGGCTGCCACATGAGAACCTCCCTTCCCCATCGGTTGTTAGAGCTATATGACCTGCACATTGCCATTTCAGCTTACTCATCCGTTGGGCGTTGTGTTGTGTCATTTACTCTAGTTCTACTGCGGAACTATATTTCTAAGTTTATCACGCAGAAAAACCCCGAGCATAGTACTCTTCATAGCTCGCTTAGCGAACTTGAGCTTCCTGATACAGCCTGTAGTGACTGACTTGCTGGCCCGATTGTCTGACGTGCTCATAAATGTCATTCATTTTGATCCGCAAGTCATTTGCATAATCGGTTATACTACGTGGAGCATCAGGTGGTATCCCGGTGATCAGGTCTGCAGGCAGCCGTAATTCTCTTCCAAAGTTTGCGAAAGCTGGTGTCACTGCTGTACTTTCGTGAACAGCGCTTCGATATGACAACAAAAACGGTTGTATGCGCTTGTCCCAATCTCGTTGCCGATTGTCTACAACTTTTGCTAGGTACCTCTCCAATGTCTGATTAAATCGTTCTACCATTCCATCAGATTACGGGTGATATGAAGTCGTTCTTGTTTTATGAGTACCCATAACTCGGCAAGTTTCCTGGAATATTTGAGATTCAAAATTCCTTCCTTGATCGCTGTGAATCTCTAAAGGTACTCCAAAATGACAGAAGACTTCATGAACTAGTTTATCTGCAACTGTTGAAGCTTCTTGATTTGGAATGGCGAAGACTTCTGGCCACTTAGTGAAGTAATCCATCACAACCATGAAATACTTGTTACCGCTTTCACTCTCCGGAAACGGCCCCGCCACGTCAATGGCTATTCTCTCCCATGGTGCACCAACATTGTACAACTTCAATGCACCTCTACTACGAGTCTGAGGTCCCTTTACAGCCGCACAACTTGTACATTTGCGTCACCAGTCCTCGACATCGTTTCGACAGTGGACCCAGTAAAACCGTTCTCGGATCTTCAGTAGAGTTCGTTTAACTCCCAGATGGCCTCCTGAATAATCATTATGGTACAGCTGTAGAACATCCGGTACTTTAGCTTTAGGGACAACCATTTGTAAATGACAGCTGTCTCCCCGATACATTTTCCCATTTACGGCACAGAACTCCATCCTGAAGCAGCAAGCTGTCCCATTGGGCCCAATAGCCTTTAGTGGTCGAACTCATCGCTGAGACGTCACTCCACTTGGGCTTGGGAGCACTGGCCTTCATCCATTCCAGAATCGGCTTGATGTCCGGATCTTCCTGCTGTGCATGTTGTAAGCTGTCCTTCCACTCGTTGCCGAGGTGGTCTGTCCTGAGCATCCTCACGGATACCACTTCATTACTCTCCTGCCTAGTACAATGTTTGCAATCTTCAGGACAAGGTCTACGTGATAATGCATCTGCTTTGCCATGAGATTTCCCGCTGCGATGTTCGATCTCAAAGTCATATTCCTGCAGTAGTTCAATCCACCTCGCAACTTGTCCTTCTAACACATGAGCCCCAGAAGATATTCTAAAATGCTGCAATGACTTTACCACCGCTAGCAATTCGCGTCTTGTGACACAATAGTTCCTTTCCGGTTTTGACAATGACTTGCTGAAGTACGCTATCACGACCTCTTGGTCACCATTCCGTTGAGACAACACACCGCCAAGTCCTATATCACTTGCGTCTGTGTCAACTATAAATTCTTTGCTTGCATCAGGGTATCCCAAAATAAGTGTTTTGCACAGACGGTCCTTGAGCTCCTGGAATGCGATATCGCAACTTTCATCCCAGCAGAAATGTCGCTTCTCCTCGGTTAGCTTATGCAGAGGTTTGGCTATATCTGCAAATTTCTTCACAAATCGCCGGTAATAGGAGCACAAACCCAAAAATGCTCTAACCTGCGTCTTGTCTTTTGGGACCGGCCAATCCTTGACAGCTGCTATTTTCTCTGGATCCGTGCGGATACCTTCTTCCGATACTACATACCCCAAAAAGTTGACTTGCCGTTTGAATAGTGAACATTTCTTCGGGACTCAACTTGAGGTTGGCACTCTGAATCTTCATGAGCACGCGTTCCAGGTTTTGAAGGTGTTCCTCAAACGTACGGCCCACGATGATGATGTCATCCAAGTAGACCAGACAGGCATCGCCAATTAGCCCGGTGAGTACAAGTTCCATCAGCCTTTCAAACGTTGCTGGAGCATTGCACAACCCAAACGGCATTACTTTAAGTTGCCACAGACCCTTTCCCGTCGAGAACGCGGTTTTCTCCTTGTCCTTAGGGTCAATTTCAACTTGCCAGTAGCCACTTTTTAGATCCAGCGTGCTAAACCACTTTACTCCTGTAAGCATGTCCAGCGTGTCATCAATTCTTGGCAAGGGATAGCTGTCCTTCTTCGTTACGTCGTTCAGACGGCGGTAGTCAACACAAAACCGCATGCTGCCATCCTTCTTCTTTACCAGCACTACGAGTGAACACCATGGACTAGAGGAAGGTTCAATAACACCATCCTTCACCATTCCTTCAATCATGGTTTCTACTTCCTTTTCACGTGCTACCGGCAGTCTTCTTGGTCGCTGACGGATAGGCAATTCTTCTCCTGTGTTTATTTTGTGTTGAACTAAGCCAGTCTTTCCTATGTCAGCATCGTTTGATGAGAATACATTGGCGTACTTAAGTAACAACTTCTTTGCCTTGACCATTTCGTTCGGGGAGAGAGCGCTGCGACAGTCTTCCATAAGTGTGGTCACTCTCGTTTGTGCGTCCTTGCTAGGGGTCTCACTCGATAGATATCGGCACCGACGTAACCAATCCACTTCCTCACAAGTACCAACCAGCGGTTGCCTTTTTCTATAATCTGTTCCCGGTCACAAAGGTTCAGCACACGTACTCCGGAGATGTCAGTGGTCCTGACCAAGGTTCGAGCTACTTTCCATGGAAGGTCATTGTTTACCCTTTCCACAAGTACACAACGGTGAGCTTGCCCAGCGTTTCGAGGAAGACTAACCGGCACAATCGTTTCTGATCTCGGCGGAAGAACAATCTTCTTAATGCTGTGCACGTTCCCTGGTAACGCACCTTCCATAAAAAGTTCCTCCTGTCCACATTTCAAAACACCTTGCTTAACGTCGATCTCACAACAATTATTCCTCATAAAGTCTAGGCCAAGGATGCAGTCGTCCATTATATCAGCCACGATGACATTATGCAGGTAGATCACGTTGCCTAGTTTCAACTCCATCTCCTTCTCTCCACGGACGGGTATACGCTGACCGGTGGCTGTTACCAAATTAATGCGTTCTCGGTTGTATGCGGAGTCCCCAAGGAACTGACTTATAAATTGGGAACTAACAACCGTACGAGAGGCTCCAGTGTATATGGTCAGTTTACACGGCATTCCGTTGACCTCGCCCTTGATGATTAGACTGTTCCCATCATGGGTTTGTGAGATCGAGATCCTTGGGGCTCTTTTAACATCAGCCAGCACCCGCTCCGTTTCCCTGCTGCTGCTGGGCGGTGCTGTTGGCCGCACTACCCTCCTGAGGTCGTTCACCTTCCCTTTCTAGGGTTCGCTTAGGGCAGCTGGATCGAAGATGGCCCTCCCCCCAAGCACCACTTATCCTTTGTTGCGGTCGCGTACTGTAGCTGCTGCAACCTCCCTGATACGATGGGAACGATGATCCTGCCGCACGGCTTCTACCTCCAGTGCATGGGCCAAGGCGTCCTTAAGCGTGTCGTGGTGCCCGAGTCTCACAGCAGCTCTGACTTCAAGGTCGCGGATGCCGTCGATGAATGTCTGAACCAGGTTCCCTTCAATGAGCGCAGGTACAGACTGGTATGCTTGTCGAACCATCTTCTCCACCTCAAGGGCCCACTGCTGCAGGTTTTCGTTGCTGCGCTGCACGCGATCTTTAAGCTGCGCGCGAAAGACGTGTTCCAGGTGAGCGTCGCCATATCTCGCCTCCAAGGCCTCAAGGAGCTGCTCGTAGGTCACTTTCTTACCGAGAGCTTCCAACACAGTTAAGGCTTGGTCGCGCAGGCCTAGGGTGAGTGCAGTCATGACTTGGCTTTTATTCCAGCCGTTCGCCTCCATGACGGCCTCGAACTGGATTTTGTAGGCCGACAAGGAAGAGGTCCCGTCGAACGGCGGCACTTTGAATCCACGTAGCGAAGGTGTAGTAGCTACAAGTAAGGGAGCTGTTGTTCCATCCCCAAGTTTGAGGTCGTCCAGCGTTTTCTTCACGTCAGCCATTATGTTGCCAACCCGATTGTTTACTTGGTCGATTCGGGTTTCAGCTTCTGACAGGCGGTTGTCATGTTGGGCAACCTTATCCTTCACCTCCCGTATCTCTTTTCCGAAGATAGCGTGAAGGTCCTTCATGAGGAGCATCTGCTCTTCCTTATCGCGTTGGAGTTGCTCTTCTAAATGACGGGCCTGTTCCTCCTGCCAACGGGCCTGTTCCTCCTGCCGGCGGGCCTGTTCCTCCTGCCGGCGGGCCTGTTCCTCCTGCCGGCGGGCCTGTTCCTCCTGCCGGCGGGCCTGTTCCTCCTGCCGGCGGGCCTGTTCCTCCTGCCGGCGGGCCTGTTCCTCCTGTCCGCCCCGCAGCTGCTTTTCCAAACGACGGACCTGTTCCTCCTGTCGGCGGGCCTGTTCCTCCTGTCGGCGAGCCTGCTCCTGCAGCATCACCATCAGAGCACCTAAGTCAGGTGCTGCAGATGTAGGAGCTACTGACGGGCCTGCAGCCGGCGGCTGGCCCTCCGAAGTCTGCGGCGTTGCACCACCAAATCTTCTTTGGTCCGTCTCCTGCTGGCGTTGACTTCGGGTACGGACACCCTCAGTTTCCTCCTTAGTTAAAATCGGCATGATTTTATCCCACTGACACCAATTGTTACGAGCTTGAGGTTCGTGACAATAAAAATTGCCGATAGAATTACCTAAATTAACACTTTAATTTTCTTTACACCAATTAAAACTTAAAACACTAAAAATTAATCACACTGATTCACTTTATTTCGCTCCGAAGCTTTGCTTGTCTCGCCGAATTCAATACTTCCCCGATAGCATCTTGCAGCGCCTATTTATATAAATTAGCACGGAAATATCCAGAATATTCAAGTAAATACGCGCAAGGTACCGAGAGTTCGAGTTTTAACTTCAAGAAGTTTAGTTCTTCGGTTCGAGACTAGATGGCGCTAGTGCCGTCGACTAAGGCGCGTAACAATATTAATTAGATGAATTTGTTGTGTTTGTTATTTTAGATTCTTGTGAGAAGAGTAAAAAACATGTTTTCAAGACATGTCTTTATAGATATTTTGCAATTTATCGATGATAAAATGTTGCAGCAATATGATCTCACGATGTTTTTAAAAGTTTATAATGAATATTCATATTTAGATTTTAATCTCTGAAATAATTATTGCCAAAGTTGTATAAAACTGATTTTATTACAGTACATAATACATTCATTTATTTAATTGGAAATACAATGGGTGGCAGGCCATCGTTAGGACTGTTATAACAGTATAAATATAATATAAATATATCATTCATTTAGTCTTCTAGGAAGAAATACTGGCCTGCCCTTTTCTGTTCCATATCCTGCAAATAAAATAATAATAATAAATATTTCCATTTTTTTTGTAAATTTTGCATTTCTATGCCTTTTATAATCATAATTTAAAAAAAAAACAATATTTTAAAAATTGTTACTTTTAGTATCAAAAGAAGTTACTTCTTAAGTTTAATATTAATTAAAATTCAATAATATGTATTTTCATTTTTGTCTTAGAGTTGTAGTAGAGTACATATGCTTAAATTTACCTTGACTGAAGCATGTTTATTGATCCTAGGCCGGAAATTATTAGGATCACGTCTAAAAGTGATACCGAGTAGCTCTAAGAATTTGTTCATCCCATTAAGCAGTGATTGAGGCGCATGTGCCGTTGCAGATGAGGATGGTGTTCCTTCAAAAACAATGACCCGGTCGGCAAGATATGTTGCCATTATGAAATCGTGCTCTACTACAAATCCTGTTCGTTTAGCATGCAGAATAAACCTGTTGAAATATTTATTAAGATAAGAAACACATAATTATGTATTAAGGTTGTGTAAAATTAATCTCAAGTGACAAAAATGGTGCATAATTTTAAGATTTTCTTTAAATAATTTTGAGATAATAACTTCTTTTATTTATGGAAATTACAGATGGGCCGAATATGAATTTCACCGAATACGAATATTCGGCCGAACATTATTCGGTAGGATCATCTCGTTACTTAACCAATTTATGTCGAAACTTGTTACCATAAAGCGCGCAGTATTAGCGCCGAGCCCTCGCTCGCCCACAACACCTGACATGTTATTGCATCATCTAGTACTGAACAATTCGCCGGCACATGCTTATATTTTGACTACTTTTGTCAAAAAAAGTATTTCGTTGTGTTATTTTTAGTGAATATTGATAATTATAATATGATAAAAATGAGTGGCAGGAGATCTACTATTTGGACTTATTTTAGTAAAACTAACGACCAAAGTAAAGCGAAATGTACTAATGTAATGTTTTTTCTATGATGCCAAAAAAATCAAGCTATTTGCTATATTTGGAAATAAATTTACAGTGCCTTAAATACATAACGCAATATAATTAGATTTTACCCATAAATATACTATACTACCATAGTACTTTCAACCGTAAAATTATTAGACATTCCATTCGAAACCACATTAACGAATGTTCGGTGATTTCGCCGAAAATGAATATTCGGTAAAGCTGCTGAATATGCCGAATACCGAATATAAAACGAACATTCAGCCCATCTCTAATGCAAATACTACCCATTTACAATCACTAACACTACAGATTGGGACAGCGCCGTCGTCGCACCACGAGCGAAATGCATCGAAGCCTAAATAGCGCTATCAAAGTTCCAAAGTACTGCAGTATTTATAGAATATTTCTGAACTTATCACACAGAGAATGGCCACACCCCAGGCTGAACACCTTGTCTGGTGGGAGATTTGCCCCATTCCATCCTAACCAAAAGCTTATCACAAGATCCCATATCCCCATAGATCGCCACAAAATATCTACATTTCAAAACATCCTGCATTTGTCATCAACCTGTGTAATTTATCAGGTTGTCACTTAGTGCTACCACTCCTTTTTACATATACTAATAATATAAAACTAATTTTAAGGATCATATTGTGTTTAACTTATTTTAATTGTCTCTTTCAAGTGCTTCACAGTATCTTATGGTCACCAGGGGAACTAAGGCATGTTGAATATCCCGAACCTGATGTCAAAGTTAACTATGTAATGATTTTTATGTGTATGTAAAATTTTAACCAGGGATATCTTCCACTTTTTATGGTTAATTGTGTTCCAATCTATGTAATGTATAGTTATCTTGAAGTCTTGCATTGATAAGATTGGTTTTGGATTTAAGTTTACAAATATGATAAATCACTGCAACACTGATCCCAAGTTAATTGGCAACTAGCCGTCTCCTTTTTCATTGATTGTAAAAATTGATGTACTTTCTCAAGGATTTGTTACCTACTAAAACTTATATTATAATAGCTAGCTGTGAGCTCCTGAGTATGTCCAGGAGCTGCAGACATCCAAGAGTGTAACATACATACATAACAGCTTCATAGTTCAAAATTTTAACATATATTTGTTTGACCAATGAAATTTAATTCCAACTTAATGTTAAACCATCTGTCAAAGCTGAAGACAATATGGTAGCATTGCTTATGGGATACCTGAGATTGAGAGGTTCTACTGATGTGTATAGCTGCCTTGCCTCTAACCTCCCGAAAAAGCCAGTTTCCAAAAAGGCTTTAGAACCATACATATCCTTCAGCAAATCGTACAGAAGACCGAAGAATAGATATAATCTGCCACTTTGCATTGCTTATGTGGATTATGAAAAAGCCTTTGATTCCTTCGAAATTCAGGCGGTGCTACAGTTCGCTTCAGCGCTGCCAAGTTGACTATTGGTATATTGAAGTGCTGAAATTTTTGTACAGTAGGGCTATGATGGCTATCTAAATACAGAACCAGAGTACAAAACCTATACGACTGCAAAGACAGCGATGTTATATCCCAGAAACTCTTCAACGCCACATTGGAAGACATTTTCAAGCTACTGGACTGGCGAGTACATTACTCACCTTCAATTTGCCGATTGTATAGTCCCTATAACAGAATCACTGAAGGGCCAGAGCACTATGCTCGATGACCTCAATAGTGTCCAACAACAGATAGATCTTAAGAACATAGACGAAACGAAAGTCATGTGTAACATCCATGTCACACCTATGCCAGTAGTTATTGGGAGCACTAAGCTCGAAGTTGTTGATGAGTATGTTTACCTGTGACATTGTCTGACGAGATAAGTTCAACTTCAACCGAGAGGTCAATCAAATGGATTCATCTCAGCTGGCCAGCGTTCGGAAAATTACGACACATCTTCTCGTCAGACATACCTCAAAACTTCAAAACATGGTTGTACAACCAGTGTGTTGCCAGTGATGATCTATAGATCTGAGACATGGTCTTTCACTGCTGGTCATATGAGGATGCTCAAGATCGCTCAGTGAGCTGTAGAGGGCTATGCTCGGGGTTTCTCTGTGTGATAAACTTCCTTGGGGGAGGCCTATGTTCAGCAGTGGATTTGTAAAGAGTTGTAATGATGAATGAAATTTCATTATTAACAATTTACAAACAGAGCTAAAAACAAATACTGACCGCTTAATAACTTTAGCAGCAACTAAACGCTGCTCAGAATCAAGGTAAGCAGAGGGTTCATCAATCAGATACACATCAGCAGGCTTTCCCAAGCAAAGCACTAAGGCAACTCGTTGCAATTCACCACCAGACAAGTTTTGCACTTCTTGATCCATAATTTCCTCAATTTTCATTGGCTTCATGACATCTGTTATAAACTGTAATAATAATGTTATGAATTAACAAAGATGTACAAATATAGTTAGCATATTTTAAGGATGGGCAATGAACTTAACCATATGTTTTTTCTTGAATGACACCAAAGGCTAGGTAGCAGAGAATGTCTTTTCAGCATTAAGTTTACCTTTGTACTAAATTATTTTGAGTTCAATAAAGAATTTTCTATCTTTCTAAAAAGAAATCAACTGTGGAAAAGATATTTATTTAATTTATTACAGCCTGCCAAAATAACACTGCCGAATGTAGGCCCCCCCCCCCCACAGATTGCCTCATAGCAGGGATATTTGCTATAGTTGCCACATTTAGCTGGCGGGTTAGCAACCACATTTTTAAAGATATTATAGTTTCAAAAATGTATGCAGAGACATTCCTTTAAATTACACTTGTAATTAGTTATATTAAAACTAACAATATTAAATTACAAAATACTTCATAAAATCCAAACTCTGAGACAAAATAAATAATAAAAAACTGAAAAATGTTACCTGTGGATGTACATACGCATCTCTTATTTTGTCATGCAGCAAATTTCTCACCATGCCCTGGGATTTAGGGGATATTTTTTGTGGTTTATAACTAATGTGCAGCTGTGGCAATTGGCCAGAACCTAGAGTAAAATGTTAGAAACATAGTATTATAAAAATTTAAAATACAAAGTTGGTCACTAATTTAAATTGCTATTTTGAAATATAGCAACAGAAAGGTAGAAAAACAAGCAGAAGATGTATTTGACTTAATATAAAAACTGATACAGGAACAACAGTTATATAACAGAGTTTATTATATTAATTAATTCATCCATTCATTATTGCCTAATAAAAGTCCATTGCTCAACATAGGCTTCCTCAAAGACTGCATTTTTGTATGATTAATAATAACAATTTCTTTATTTGACACTTATAATTTCATACAACATCATTGAGCCCTGACTCCCAAACTAGGATACCCTGTATTTCAGGAGTCAGTTCCTTCCCATTCAGTAACTCTTTGTGTCAAAATACATTAGAGAAATGTTGATATATATTTAATACACAGTTAACACTATATACATGTGTGTGTGTGTGTGTCGATTAATTGCAAAGTGTGGTCACTATGGAATTGCCAGTTTCCAAATAAACCAGAGACAAGCAGCAGCACATCCCTAATAAAATTTAAAACTGTATTTGCCAACTAAAGCAAATATTCTTCCTATGGGACAATCTATGTAGGAGCCCATGTTCAGCAGTGGACTTCTGATAGGCTGTAAAGTTGTTAGGAAAATGCTGCTAATCATCGCTTGTTTCAGTTTCTTTGGATGACTGATGGATTCTCTTATGTCACCACTAGACAGATTTTAAATACAAATCCTTCGTTACTCTTGAATTAGGTCGCTTATCACGTACATTATTATAGGTACATAAACAATACCTTCATGAGATATAGAAGATTCGGCATGTTTTAAGCATTTTTGAAAAACAGGATGAAAAAACAAATCGAATAGCTCTGTTCTAGCCATGTTTAAGTCTTGTACAAGGCCTTAGGTCCATTAAGTTATACTTAAATTTGCAATGAAGTTATAACCTAAATATCGAAACGTCATTTACATTTATTAGAACTAATTACAAATTCCAGAACAAATTAGATATTATAACTAAAATAAACGCACACAATTTGTAAATATAATAAAAAGCGTCGAAAGGCTTTTCTAACAAGTTATTTAGATATATAAACGTCAAAAGTCAAAACATGACAACTAGTTGTTTTAATTATTCAAAGGCAAAGGAATCTATGCCCATACAGCCTAAACTGATATACATATTAGTACATACATCCATTGACTTAAATATTACTAGCGTAAGGACCGGGCCGTCCGAACAACTAAAACGGACCAGTGCGCTGGATCGACAGTAGTGCGCGCGCAGGACAGATTTGCCTGTCATAAATATGTCTATAGTTCATAAGAGATAGCTTGATCTCTGCGACAGCTGTCAGTAAAAATCACGCCTATGAAGTCCTGAATTTCTTTAGTAGTAAGACCGATTTACACTTCGACAAGTACAGTAGCGAGTTAACTTGCGAACCTGGCGAGTTAAGTTTGAACCTAGTTTGAACGACAATAAGCGAGTTATGTAGCAAGCTAACGATTAAGTTGAACGGGATAGCCGGCCGAGCCATTTTTCGGCGAGTTAAGTGCGAAGTGCTATCCTCCCGCGCGTCTCCCGCCACCCGCAATTAAACTCGCCGTTCGTGTAAACGAGCGAGTTTAGTTCAGTGCATAAGTTGACAGGACGCAACGTTTGCGCGCCAAAACGTACAATTATACTTTTATAAATAAACTCGCCACAAAGTTTGTACGATACTGATTATTGAACATTTATACGTTTTATATTGAGTTTTAATTAAAATGGACGGAAGATATCACGTATATATTTGTACAGGAGTATCTAGAATACGAATGTTTATATAATAGTAGAAGTTCAAATTGTAAAATTAAACCTGCTCGAGATGCTGCGCACTCATGAAAATTATTAGAAACTTCTTTAACAACAACCATTAATACTTCTCTGACTAGATCATTTAAGTCTTGACGTAATCCTAGAACCATCTTAAACGAAAATCATAAAAATTCTGTAGTCTTGAAACGTCATACTCTAACAAACTCTATGAACTAATGTCCTTAACTAAATTCGCCACGAAGACATTGTTTGAACGCTACTGCCCACTTAACCGTTCACTGTCAACTGCCTTATAACTAAAACTCGCTACTGTACTTGTCGAAGTGTAAATCGGTCTGTACAGACAGTACCACCTGTCAATGTCCTACTTTATGGGCATGCACTAATTATGTCGGCATGCCCATAAAGTATGACATTCACAGGTACATTTAAAAAAAAAACATGGGATATCGTATCATCGGTAAATAACCGTACATTAATTTTGTTACAATTAAATTATTATATAAACACATTTTTAAAGTTTTATTTTACAGTTAGTTTAGTTACGTTACCAACATTAGGCCAGGGCTGGATTCAGACCCTCAAAAATATTGTGCATGGAAATTAAAATTATACTATATTAAAAAAATTATATCACGTTTGACGTTTAATGTTTCTTTTTCCCATGTGCCGGGTTTTTTGCGTCACGATTCTAGTTTATCTATATGTTTCTTTTTTTGAGGGAGTTATTTTTATTTCTGTTGAATTTTTGTCTGAAAAACTTAGTGTAAAACGAAAAGAGTATAAAATAAACCATATCTGCTTAATTGAATTTTCAAACCGATTGCTTCTGGAGCATAGAGTTTTTATCTTGGTAGCCCTCATTTAAAGTTGTATCAATGATGCAACATAAATGCATTGACCAGAAAGGGAGCTAATTCTAATTTTATTAAAAAAAAGGCGGTACTCATGTACAATACAAAAATTCTCGACATCGTAGGGTTAATATTAAAATTTAAAAGGACCCAATAATAATACAAGTAGACCTTTAGGTAAAATTATGGTATTTTCGCTTTGTATTATTACGGTACTATAAGCTGCAAAGTATGTAATAATGATAAAGTTAGTATGATTATACAACGAAATCCGACCCTGGTTACGTCGTGTTTTTATATGATGTTTGTATTATGACAGATGCGCTACTTTTTCTTGTATGAAAAAGTTACGAGTAAAATATTTAGAAGGGCCTATCCCTTTTGAAATCATTGCATACATCATATATTATATTTACATGTTTAAGGTTTTGACAGATTTTGACAACAGCTTTACTTAGCAGATATTTGTTGATAATTTATATTAATCACAGTGCCCAACGATGCAATAAGTTGATGTTTATATATTCGTCCGAGCACTTGTTTGTTTCCACCAATAATTCACATGAGTACACATTCAATACACCAAATTGCGTCACGTCTCACGTTTACTATTTAAAATCTACTTCAGATCATTATTGAAAACCACTGGCTGTTAATATTAAAGTATATTTCATAGAGCAACACGAGCTGCCGGCGGACCGCAGGGGAGTAGCCATAGCGGTTTTCTCGATACAGAACTCTGTTATACAACATGTAACAAAAACCCTGTGGGTCCCGTTAAGTGCGTTATCGGAATTAGTTTTCAAACGTATAGAAATAATTTTTCAGAACTTTACCATTAAAAAAATAATTTTAATAAAAAAATAATTTGCAAATTGTATGTGCATTCATTGTATGCAGGTGGCTCTCAGTACAATGCTTTGTGGCATTCCTTGGGGGAGGCCTATGTCAGCAGCGGACTTGTCAAGGAATGATGATAATGTGTTTTTATTACCTCTGCATTGTCTGGGGGAGTAAGAGGATTGTCAAAGACCAAGCTTTATCGATGCTCGTCAGTTAGAGGTAATAAAACCACATACAATTTGCAAAAAAAAAAAAAAAAAATTTATTAAATAACTTCTTTTAATGGTCAAGTTTTCTGAAGAAAAAAAATTATTTCTATATGTTTGGATACTGATTCTGATAAGGTATTTAACGGAAACCACAGGGTTTTGGTTACATGTTGTATATACGAAACTCCCACATAATAATTAAATCAATAAGCACAATAAACTAACAATTTCACACACAAACATTCATACATTATAACAATATTGCTTGCTGATAGCGACAACTAGGATACACACTCTGATTTTTGTTTTGCTCCACCAATCTGCATATTTGTATGCAGGGGAGCGGCCTGTGTCGGTAAACAAATCAGAGACTTATTATTGCGATTTATAAGTTTAAAAACAAGTAAATAGCAATAAAGTGATTTGCAATGTTAACATGACATAGATTTTTGTAGAATGTTGATTCAGTCGCGCAACTATATTTAGTCTAGTGCGTAGTGCGGCTGCAACTAGTTTTATTGTACTCATAGGACCGCGTGGACTTATAATTTCACAGAGGGGAACATCTGCGTATGGTATTCCCCTCTGGTCCGCTGGTGGCCCGTGTTGCTCTGTGGGTATATCAGATGAAGTAACAATATAATGAAGTCGTTGTGTACAGGTAGCACTTTGATTTTTTTTCTTTATAAACAGAATCCATTATTTTGAGTCTAGGAGGAAGAACTCGTAATTTTAGTTTTCTCTATATAATGTATAATTTACTATCATATTTAATGACTTTCCTTATTTATTTGATATAAATTTATTCATAAAGTACCTTTTTATGTTTTTAAATTAATAAATTTTGAAAAAAAAAAAACAGTTTCAACTAATCCATTGTTAAAACTTATATTAATAGAGTATTATTATAATATTATTAATAGTGTCAAATAGATAACATAAGTGTACCTATTTCACGGGTATGAACACTTTATCTAAACACTAATTAGTTGCAATTTCAAACGCACCTGCCTCGTTCCATTAGTAATTGCAAAAACATTGCAGCTGGGAATAGCCGCATAAATTGAGACATTTATACTATACACCAGTATATTACTTTGTAATTAGAATTTAAATCAAAATAATTAATGTGAAAATTAATTAATGTGAAAATTAATCAATGTGTAAATTAATATATTAAATAGTATATAGTAATATATTAAATAGTAATAGTATTAAAGCTACACATTACAACCCAGAATGCTATCTGCATTCTGGGTTGTAATTATATTAAAAATTTAGTTAGTAAAATCTATTTAATTTAATGGTACATATCTTCTATTATATTCAAAAGGTGCAAATTACTTAGCAATAGTGGACAAAAATTATAAAGGTTATAAGAGTTAATTTTATCACTAGATACAAAGTCTGTCAGCGTACTGGTTGAGGGGAGTGGATGACGCAAGCGGCACCTTTGAATCGTTGCGCGAGTGGAGCACGGCGTCTTTGAACTTAATTATCGCGGAAAAGCTTTCTCTTCACTACTAAATAGCGGTAGAAAATAGTGTGAAACACTTGTTTTCATATAAATCGCGGTACTTAAGTTATTCTGTGGTTATATGTATATGTGGTTAAAACTTACCTTCATCGGGTTCTAAATTGCCTGCTAACATTCTGATGAATGTAGTCTTTCCAGTTCCATTTTCACCAAGTAAAACTAAAATCTCAGAGTCGGAAAATTCACCCGGCATTACTTTAAGACTAAAGTCGCCCATTTTTTTAGACATCTCTGGATATTCATAATGATTCATTCTTTTGATCTGTATGAAAATTTTTATGGTAAAAATGTTTAATAGTAGTATTTCTACAAATTGAGAGTGCAGAGAGGAAAGGAGAACTAAAACATTTAGGGTCTGAATTTAAGGGAACTCAACAGTAAGCTTTAAAGAAAATTTAATAAATGCATACACACATATATACATTCAAATCATCATCATCATTATTGTGTCATGTATGTGATACATGATGCCTCATTGGTCTAGTGGTTGTAATAGTGTGACTGCTGATAATGAGGTCCTGGATTCGAATCCCGGGTATCTTTGTGTTAAATTAGTAGGAGTGACTTCATAGACTTGGTTCTACTCGGTCTTTTTGATTAGCGATTTGCCTTTTTAGCTGCATGCCCCTATTGTTACTTAAAAACTGCAAATTAATTTCCTAGCAAAAATTCATTAGCATCTATGAGATTATTGTGATTACAGATTTGGGTCTCAAGCAGTTTTGTTGTATTTTTATAAACACTGAAGGCGATTTTGTAATTCTAGCTAAAATCGTTGGTAAAGGCTAACAAAACATTAAGTTGCGTGTTGTATGACAATTTGTATATTCTACGTTGAAATCATTGAACAGTGGTTGCTTCGTCGTTGTAATGAAGTCATTCTCATTTCTGTCAAACAAATTTGTGAGGCCTGGGGAGTCTGGAAGAAATTCAGCATAATTTACAATTTCTTAGTAAAACAACCTAGCTTTTGCCCTCTTAATTTCCATTGCCCTTTTCCTCCTCCTCACTGTGGATGATGATAAAATAGTTGTCCACCCAGAGTGGGTATCCTCTCCCTGTTTAAGGAGTCAAGGATAAAGACTGGAAGTGATTTCTTTGTAGTCTCAGCTGGATTACATGATAAATGGTTTGGCAACAAGTTTTTTTATTATGTGCCAAGAAAACTCTGCTGCCCATCTCCTTGTAAACAACAGCATAGAAACAGAATATAGTTAAAAATGAATGGTTATAGCAGGATACCCCAATTTGAAAAAATGTGTGGTAACTAACAAATCCTGCAAACCACAAGCTGCGAAAATTTATCATAGCTATCATAACGTCTTCAGCTGAATTTTTTGGAATCATTTTTTCAAAGGATATTTGAAACAATCTAATACTAGCGATCCGCCCCTGGTATTTCTGGATCTCGACAACAGCAACTCCTACCGGGTCCAATAATGAATTGTTCAGATCATCTAGAGATGCACTCAAACACACACAAAAAAATTACATCAAAATTGGTTCAGCCGTTTTTGAGTTTTAGCGAGACTATCAGACAGTAATTGATTTTTATGTATAGATTAGTTCAAGCATATTTACAATTTTTTTTCGAATACCCCATAATTTTGATTACTATTCTCTATAGCACCTCTTAAACTTTTGGCATTCTCGAAATTTACAGCTATTTGGCTAATATTTAATTACACTGAGATAGCCCTGCTTACCTATACACTCCAAACTTAAAGTCAGTAGATAAACAAGTCAGTTTCTCATGATTTTATTTATATTAAGATGAGAAATTTTGAAATATATATGTGTAATAAAACTCTTTTTTGTTTTGCTTTGTAAAATAAGCCTTACCTCTTCTTCTGTAGCAGATTCTGCAACCTTAAAAACCAATGATTCAGTTCTAAATCTCATGTTCTCAGTGGGTACAAATCCATCAAGGAAAATATTTATACCTGCAATTAATATAAAATATTTTATGCATTCAGTACATACAATAAATTATTAAAATAAAATATTTAATTAACTTTTTCCTCCAATCCTCATTTATTTATAAAAGAACACCATATTGCTACTGAATAGAATATTCATTGTAGAAATAGAGGAACATGTAGCCTACAGGATTAGTTAAGAGATCACTAATGGGTCTACTGTCTTCATTTTCAAATAAACTGAGTTACAGACTCACACATATTTAAGTGCTCCCGATAATATACTGTACAGACTAGGTAATAGTACAGATATGCATTGTCTATAAGATGAGACATGCAGAGTCTAAGCATATAGGTGGCTTAGGAATGTAAGCATTTTGTCACATTTTTTTTTCACCTAAGTAGCAATCTGTTTATGAACCAATATTCTGTTTATGAGAAAATTAAGTCACATTTGCATAGTTGGCTGATGACCAGTACACTAATGAACATTGGATGGTAGAAATGAAAGGACATAGAACAAAGAGTGAACCTATGTTCACATTGGTCCTATGACCAAGAATAAATGGAGTTCTATATTCCACTGTGAGAAGACTGAATGTGTCAAAAAAGGTGTGTATCGCATTTCACAATGCTGTGTTAATCTGGATCTTACTTACATAAACAATTTTAAGTTTAATAAACCAATATACATACCTTCTCTAACAGAGAAAGGCATAGTCACAACACCATAAGCACCAGGCACACCGTACAAACAGCATATAAAATCTGATAAATAATCTAGCACAGACAAGTCATGTTCAACCACTATTATGAACCTGTAACAAATATGAAATCATTAAATGTTTTTTTGTAAATTATATATTAAATATAAATATAAATTTAACTAAAGTAAGGCAGCAATCACAGCTAATGGAGTAGGTTAAGATGATGAAAGTTATTGTTAATTTGTATAAAAAAACATACTTATCAGGATGTATCAGGGAACGTATAGTGCGAGCAGCATTAAGACGTTGCTTAACATCTAAATATGAAGAGGGCTCATCAAACATAAAGATGTCTCCATTTTGGATGCAAACCATAGCACAAGCAAAACGTTGAAGCTCCCCACCAGACAATGCAGCAATTTCACGATCACGAATGTGAGATAAATCTGAAAGTAAATTATCAAATAGGTAAAACCACCCACAAAATTTTCATGGTAAAGTTAAAAGAGATGTAAAGTTCTTGCAGATTATAAAAAATATATTGTCAAGAAAAAAAAATCTCAACTTTCCCACAAAATTTCAGCCTCACCTAACAGAAGTGATCAACTTGGCCAAAATTCTAAAATGCTGAACCCAAATTCCACAGACTAGAAATGGTGAGCGGCAGCACTGGTGTAAAATATCAGATCTGAGCTCACCAAGCCCCCTATCCGGAATGTTAAGTATGAGAACCATTATAAATTATTTTATAGTAGCTAGTACATTCCATACAAAAAATATAGTGGTAAGTCTTATGTGTGTCTATTCTATAAGAATCTGTAGTTATATAGGATTGAGAATAAAGTTGTACAAAAAGTAATACTTAAAATTACACTATTTTTTAATTTCAATCTGCAGTATTAAAAGAGATGCTTTCTTATTACTAAAGTAGTTTATAATTAGTTTCAGGTTTAAACAAGGATCTATTTCAAATATTAAGTACTGTAGAAAATAAGTAAAATATGAAATTTTCGAGAAAATGTAATAAAAATCTCCAAGAATTAGGTACCGTGGCTAAGCTTGAATCTGGGACCTATGTCGTGAAGAAGACTCTTAAGAGTTAATTTTGTAATAAGGCAAATAAAGTTATTAGATTGAATACTGTTATTTTTTTAATGTTAATTATTTTATAGAGTTGTTTATTAGAATGTAGCATTCTTTTATTTGTTTAAATAATAGTTAGATTTTTATTAGTCTTACCAAGCATTTCACATATTTCAGATTGGTTGTTTCTGTCATCTTTTTTGTCAAGCAATTGTCCTACTGTTCCTTTAACAGCCTTAGGGATTTGATCTACATATTGAGGCTTGATGAGGGCCTTCAAATCATCTTCAAGAATCTTAGTAAAATAATTCTGCAACTCTGAACCTCGAAAATGGGACAAAATTTCTTGCCAATCTGGAGGATCCTAAAAAAGTAAGTTACAAGATACTACTTAACTTTAAACCTACATGTTTTTTTATATTTAATATTTCTTTACCATACACTAAGAAGCATAATTAGGCATAAAGAAAGAAATGTATAAAATTTGAAGTACTTCACTACAAAGAAAGTCAATGATGTCTTTCAATTATTTTATGTGGCTTAATAAGGCCATTAAATTTATTATAAATGCATAATTTAAATAATGTATTATGTGCAGTAGAATAGTAAACTTACAGAATATCTACCCAAGTTGGGTTTCTGCTTGCCAGCAAGAATTTTTAGAGCAGTAGATTTTCCAATTCCATTTTGACCTACTAACCCTAACACTTCTCCTGGCCGGGGAATTGGGAGACGATGAAGCTTGAACGAGTTCTTGGAATAACGATGCGTAGTGTGTTTCTCCAGATTTGATGGTACATTAATAATTGTAATAGCATCGAAAGGACATTTCTGTGGATAAATGAAATGTTAAGTTAGAAGTTAGTTTATTTAAAATCGACAGACACAGGCCTCTAATTAAGATAAAAGTTTAGTTTCTAAATATAAATGAATGTTTATGAGCATACCTTTACACAGATACCACATCCAATACAAAGTTCTTCAGATATAGTAGCTATCTTATCGTTGGGCGTTACTTCAATACACAGCTTACCCATACGAACTACTGGGCAGCTTTTTTTGCATTCTTGTCTGCATCGTTTTGGCTTACATCGATCGGCATTGACGATCGCAATTCGTGTAAGTTTATCAGTCTCCTCATGTTGTTTATTACGAGACATAACTGTTGAAGTTAAAGAGAAAAAATTAAACAGGAATTCTATTTAATAAATAACATAAAAAATTAGTTAATAAACTTTCAATATGTGGCACTAAAATCTCGTATAACCTCAATAATAATCTTATGGCACTAATTATTTTAGTGTATACGAGCGATATTATATAAATAAGTTATACAGGTCAATTTAAACTTAATGTAATTTAGTATATGATATGAAAAAATTGAATTTAATACCTAATAAAGATGAGAACGAAGGCTAAACTTTGCCTACGTTCTCGTGTCCTTAAATCTCGTAATGTCAAAAAGACCAACATCATTATGGTTGCCAGTAAAGCCAACTTATTTTATACTGAAATAAAACATTTTGTAATTAGGTAAGTTTAGATAATAAAAAGTTATTTGGAATTTAATTTGCCAATATTCATTTATAAGTAAGAATATAGCATAGAGCAGGGGTGGTGAACAATAATGTACCAACATGCCATTTTTCTAAAGAAATGCTAATTAGATAATAGACGTGCCGTAAAATAATTTTGACTTCGTGTTTATGGGGAAAATAATAGTACTTAATACTATCGACTCAAAACTCTTTATTTAATACAAAAATAAACATAGAATTTTTAATTGAGACTTGTTGTTCGTGATTGAACAAAAGGAGTAGAAATAATGTAGACTTGGTAGTTCACACGATGTTTAATCTTCATTTAGTTCATTTAATATAGTTAAATATTACAGATCGTACAATAGGTTGGTAAAAATAGGGAAGGAAAAAAAGATCAATCTGATTATACATTGCAAAATACATTTTGCAGTGTTCAATACTAAATGTTTCAGTTATACGCGTAATTAATTAAAGTAACATTAGTGTGATTCTATTCTATATTGGGGTTGTAAAATTATTGTAATATTGTGCGCTCTTGGGTGTTTAAATGAAAGACATGTTACTTGTAAGACGGCCCAAAGTATATTGTAAGAAAACAGGTTTAATTTAATGTTCTAACATACAGTTCACATGCGGAGAGGTGATTGCCGAATTCTACACATCCGTGGGAGCGAGTCCACGTATACACACCCGTGGGGCTATTTTCTTGCTTACATTATTTTTATCACGTTACAGCTCCCCCGAAAAGTTTAGGGATGTGTTATTTCTTATTCCCCCTGTGCTATTTCTTATACTAACATTACAAACATTAAAATTTACAAAACCTTTTTGTCCAATATTACAAACAATTTTACATTTACATTTAAAGTAAAACAATTTAAAATTTCAAAGTAACGTACGTATTTTTCTTTTATTTACTACATGATGTTTAATGTAAAGTTATATTATTTAATTTACAATGGAATTATCTTTTTATTATTTTTCATAATTTTAAGTTTTGGCGACAAGTCTTCTATACTTTATAAGGACCTTCTTAAACATAATTGAACTTATTATCTATTGATTCTTAATTGATACTAAATAGCTAGAACTATAATTAAATGAAATACAACTCTTATTATACTTAAAAAATGAAATTTTCGATTAATTAAATTTTCGATGTATGTTACATTATTGTATGTTAAATAGAGGTGAATAATACATTCAGAAATAAGTTTCTCGGTAACCGTTAGTACTCTTATTAGTTTGTGCTCGGTAACATTTAATAGAGATTTTTACCTTAAAATAAAACTTACCTATTATTTTTTAATCAATATCCGGAATTGGGGAATGCAATCTCAAAAAAAAAAATATAGATCGGGATCTCGCGAGATCTCATCTATATTTTGCGAGACTGAGTCTCGTTCAATTTTTGTACGAGATCTTGCTGGCAGGGATATTATAATGAAGGTCAAACGTAATCATAAAGAAGAAGTGATCGTACGGAACCGTTTTCTAAAGTTAGATTCCACGTTGCATATTTGACAGGTAATTTTTGGGTATGCCGTAACAATAAAACTTCCAAATTTTTTCAGTTCGTGATTCGTTTTTAGTTTACCTCATATCATTGATATAATGTAGTTATAATGCATATAAAGCATTGTTTTTATTTTGTTTTAGGTGTTTCTGAACACACCGTCACCCAAATAACTCAAAAGGGCAATGTAGCAGCAGCTTCGTCTTCTGAAATTGTGACATATGGAAAACTAGGAACTGGAGGAAAAAAATGATTTTGACAATTTTGATATGGGCTCTTCGTATGTTTTACGCCGTGAAGAAAGAGATTACTACCATAAATAGACTTTGGTTGGAAATAAAAGCTGATATTGATTTTAAATACGGCTACAATTACAAAAAGTGCATTCTAAATGAAAAGTATTGATAGAAGGCAGTGATATTTGACAGCAAAAAATATTCCGAGACTGTGCTAGGCTAATAAAAGACTTACAAAGATTGCATGGACTTTTAATTTCGTTCTTTATAATAAATTTTATAATGCTATACCATCTCTGTTTCAAAATACCCTTTTGAAAATTAATTATATACAGAATATCAGTGTTCATAACCTGTAATTATTATTAAAAAAAAACTGGCCAAGAGCGTGTCGGGCCACGCTCAGTGTAGGGTTCCGTAGTTTCCCGTCCGTCACAATAAATGTTCCTACTTATGAGTTTAAAGGTGGGTATCCATTATGTTCGCGCTCCAGCAGCGCTCCGAGCTCCTGCAACTGCTCCTGGTAGTGGGTATGTGCGCGAACATGGAGCGTGCAACATTGCACGCTCCGCGGCAGGCGCTCCGACTTTCCATCCAAGTTCAAAATGATTTTCCTAGAAAGTTCTTATAAAGTTCTACTTTTCAGATTTTTTTCATATTTTCTAAACCTATGGTTCAAAAGTTAGAGGGGGGGGACACATTGTTTTTTAATTTTGGAGCGATTATTTCCGAAATTATTGGCATTATCAAAAAATGATCTTAGTAAACCCCTATTCATTTTTAAATACCTTTCCAACAATATATCACACGTTAGGGTTGAAATTAAAAAAAAAATCACTCTCCACTTTACATATAGGGGGGCTACCCTAATAAAACATTTTTTTCCAATTTTTATTTTACCACTTTGTCGACGTGATTGATACACATTTCATATTTGTAGTGCTAACGGTCACAGAGATTAAGCGAGGACGGACAGACGGACAGACAGACATGGCGAAACTATAAGGGTTCCTAGTTGACTACGGAACCCTAAAAAAGACCTTAAATTTGACCTATTTCTCGATTTTCGATTGAGCTGAAATTTTGCATACACGCTTAGTTTGGATGACAATGCATAGTTAGATACATGACGTCATTTTAAATCCAATATGATGGACACCTAAAGATGGAGGAGTAGTTATTTTTTATACATTCTAATGAAACGTGTATCAAAGGGCCACACCACAAACCAGCTTTCTTGCAGATCGGAGCATCAAGGTCGTTGTAGACGGTGCAAGCTCCGATTACAAGCCTGTTAATGCTGGTGTTCCACAAGACTGCGTGCTATCGCCAACGCTGTTTCTTCTGCAAATCAATGATATGTTGCAAACCCGTAACATTCATTGCTATGCAGATGACAGCACTGGCGATGCTCTGTAACCGGCCGTGCCAATATTTCTCGGTAAAACGTCTCCGAGTACCGGGACAAACTTGTG
The DNA here is from genome assembly GCA_907164705.1 of Parnassius apollo. Taxonomy (NCBI): domain Eukaryota; kingdom Metazoa; phylum Arthropoda; class Insecta; order Lepidoptera; family Papilionidae; genus Parnassius; species Parnassius apollo. The sequence continues at coordinate 3,298,441 of CAJQZP010000527.1, forward strand.
TCTGAAGTCGAGTCTTTGCTGAACAGAGTCTCGGATTGGGGGCGACTAAATCTAGTCCAGTTTAACCCCCAGAAGACACAAGTTTACGCGTTAACCGCTAAAAAGAACCCCTTTGTCGAATCTCCCCAGTTTCAAGGCACTTCCTCCTGGTTGCCTCAGCCAGTATCGGTATCCTCGGCGTCAACATATCGAGTGACATGCAGTTTCGTGGTCACTTGAAAGAGAAGGCCAAATTGACATCTAAAAAGCTTGGCGTGCTCAGCATAGCGGGACAGTATTTCATGCCGGCACACCGCCTGCAACTTTACAAGGTGCAGATTCGGCCGCACATGGAATACTGTTCCCATCTCTGGGCTGAGGCTCCCCAGTACCAGCTCCTTCCACTTGACCACATCCAGCGCAGAGCGGCTCGAATCGTCGACGACCGAGTGCTTTCTCGATTCACTGGCACTGCGAAGAGATGTTGAATCTCTTTGCATTTTCTTTCGCATATACCGTGGGGATTGCTCTGAAGAATTGTTCGGATTAATTCTAGCCACTAAATTTCGTGAACGCACTACGCGGCAAACGTCTCCATACCATCCACACCATCTGGATGCTTGGCAGTCCATCACTGTACGTTTCTGCTGCAATTCTACAATTTCCCTGGTGTTGCGGTTGATCATGGGCGGCGGTAGTCACTTAACATCAGTTGAGCCACATTCTCGTTTGCCCCCTCTTCTATAAAAAAAGGGTTTGCTGAGAAAAATACAGAAAATAAAGTAAAGCGTGTATTAAGCTTAACATTACAGTTTTTTAACTGAGCGCTGGTAATCAATTCGGTTATGTATGTATAATTTGATATAGTTCGAGTAATAAGATTAAATGAAGGAAATAATATTAGTTAAGATGGCAACATTAAGTACGCCATCAGTGGCGCGCAGAGTTATCTTGTGCGCAAAGAGAACGCGGAGGTTGAAGCTATCTTGAGGTTCTCTAGTATAAATACAGTAATCTATGCTTGAGGTCAACTGAACGTCAATAACGGTTTTACGCGTTTTTGGTGTCATTTTAATTATTTTAAGTTTTCTTGTAATATTCTGATTACATTCCTTATATATTTGTAATTATCTGTCAATGTTGTGTACACCTATAATAGGTATATGTATAAGACATTATACTATAAAACTGTAACTTATAATATGTATACATGTACTGTTGGTGTACCTTTTAAATAAAAAAAAATAAAAATAAAAAATATATTTTAGTATATATTAATAATATTTATCTGCATTTTCATATTGTATTTCATTTAGCGACAATTTCATACTATCACAAAACAGTTTAACGTAGGCTTAGTCTCTCGGTCGCCATGTCTAATCCAATTCCGCCTAAGCCACCGGATCCGAATTATTCTGACACTAACATTATTTCCTCACCAGCTGCTTATGTTGAAATTCAAAATTGTTTAGAAGGTTCATTTATAAAACCATGGCAGCCATTATCGCAAGAAATTTTTGATGACAACTTCAAAATTATTTCAAACAAAAAAAAAAAAAGATAACATAAAACGAAAGAAAGGAAGCAAGAAGAGCATGTTAATCGGGTTGACATAAATAGAAGAATTTCAGCTTTTTCCACCAATTCCTCATTCTCAGAATCGGGCTGCGATACTGGTAATACTTCATTATCTAAAATTAAAATTATAGGCTCTAACTCTATCAAAGGCAACATGTCAGGTCAACGTGCTTATGAATATCCCATGTCTTTATCATCCAATATTGCTTGTACACAATCATCTGAAATCACTCTTTCACAATCATCTGGCATTCCTCTATCACAAACATTAAATTCTGCCAATAGTTATATCGATTTCAATCTCTTCGTCCTTATAATTCTACAGATTCAGGTCCTTTTATTGTTCATGTTCAAGTAAAAGAAGATTCTACTAATTCTGGTAGAACTTTAAATGCTATTTCATTTGTTCACTTTTTGAAAAAATTAAATGTACAAAATATAGCTAATGGAGGCCTAAAACGCATCGGGAGAAATAGAATAACGGTTGAATTCTCTAAATTTATTTATGCAAATCTATTTTTAGAAAATCCATCCGTAAATGATAAATATAAAACCTTTATTCCATCCTTTCACGTTTCTCGTATGGGAGTTTAAAAGTACCAAAATTGGACACCAGAAGAGATAATTTCTGAATTATCTACGTATCCAAACACCATTCCTGTATTAAAAGTACGAAGATTAAATTACCGAGTTCGCAACGAAGAGAAAGTCAGATATGAATAGGATTGCCAGGTGAGTCGCGAAAAAAATACCGGATAACCCCAAACGGGGGGGGGGGGTTGTAAGCTAGTTCGAACAAAATACGGGTTTTTTTATACTAATAGTTTTTATTTATTAATCTACATCACATAAATCAACTTAATTAGTAACAAAATATAATGCAGTCATAAAATTGTGGTCGCCAAGACTATGCTTACTTTGAGAAAGTCTTTATTAAACAATGGTATTAATATTATAATCTACTACTTACTTAACAAAATAAAGGTAGGAACTTCAGAAAAAAATAAAATCACCAAAACTAGATAGGTATGTTTAACAAAAATAACAGGAACTTCCAATGAACAAATAATAAAGTTAAATCATTCTTCTAAAACTAATTTATGTATGTTGTACTGTACCTAGGTACTACTTTTAGGTAGTACCTACTTACTTCTTTTTAACATATTTTGCATTTGACGCAACCGCTTTCAATAGTGTTTTATTTGATACAACACGTTCTTTAAAATCAGTGCAGCTCGAGTTTATGTTGAAAAAAACACACAGTTCACTTTTCACAGTCTCTAGACCACGGCGGTTTCGTTCATTGGTCCATATATTCCCCATCACACTGAAAATGCGCTCGACGAAGGCGTTCGATACAGGAATGCTGCATACATGTTGAACCAATTTGAGAAGATTTGGCGCTGATTCTTTACTAAAAAAGCTGCACCACATATCCACTGACTTTCCCTCCAGGGACTGGTAAACACTACTAAGTATAGCCAACTCTGAGTAGAGTGCTTCCGGTGGAGTGTCGTTGCTTCTCGTTAGAGTCCACAATTCAATTAGTTGGTCCAGAGTTGGTAGACCGCGTTCAAGGTCCAAGCAACTGAAGCTTCTGAACACCGAGTTTTCGAACTGGAACCACTTTTCCAAATAAGCAACAGCTCGTTGATAAGCAATCAGGGCGTGTTTTTTAAACTCCTGAGTTTCTTCATCCGATAGGTACTTTTTGTTCATGGCCATACGCACTTTCATTCCGAAGTGTTCATCATAAATTTTTTTCACTATTGTGTCCCGGAATTGTGTCATAATATTGTGTAGACTGAAAGCTAATGTGTCGTTATTTTCCAGTAATAGTAACACTTCCTGGAATGACGCCATGAAGTTGTGCGTGAAGTATAGATAGAGTTCGGTATAAGTTGGGTTCGTTTCTGTTGTGGGATTATCTTTTTGGTCTTTTATAATAGCCCATACAGCCGGTGAACAATTATTGACGCCTAGTTCGAGAAAGTATTTTTTTTAACGGCCCCCACGATGACAAAACTCTATCCAGGGCTTTGAACAAGCTTAACCACCTAGTGGGTACATGGCGAAGGACCTCTTTGAATTTACTTTCATAAAATTCAAAGCACTCTTTCAGGTCTTGTCTCTTCTTTGCTGCATGGGAAAATTCTGAAAATGTTTTCAGAACGATGTTTTCTACGTCAACTGGCAACATCTTTAAAGCATTTTTGGCACAGTTATGAATTATATGATCATTGCAATGGGCAGCGATGATGTTACTATTTTCTTCCTCTTTCAGTTTCTGGTACACCGAATTATTCCCTCCATAATTAACAGAAGCGTTATCTGCTCCATACGCAGTTACTCTGCTGCAAGAAAGATCTGCTTCTGTTAAGACTTTGGACAGGTGATTTTTTATAGATCGCGAGTCTTCGAATGGATCTTCGTAGAAATCTAAAATTTTTCGGCACATTCCAGATTTTGCTGTAAAATACTGAACGGCAACTGGGAACAACTTCTTGTTTCCTTTATTCGACGCATCAGTAGCGACGGAAAAAGGCATGACTTCTTTCAAATCCTCTTGGACCAGTTCCATTGAATAAGGGTACAGAACTTGATTCACAATGGCAGTGCATTTGGTGCGCCCTCCGGTCATTTGTTTCACGATTTCCGAATCTGTGATGGTTTGTTTTCTGACATTTAATGAACAATCTTGAGCCAAATAGGAGATGTGATGTTTTACAGAGTGAAAAATATCTGCTAACTCGGCAAGGCTTACTTTTTCACTCTGTGCGCTTCCTTTAGGCGTAAAGAAAGAGTCCATTCTTTGGGACTTGGCTTGCGCACTTTCCGCCTCTTTATGCTTTTCTGTAGAGGCATGCTGGTTCACCCCCTTCAAACCTTCAGCCACAGCAAATTCATTTCTACAAATTTTACAGTAAGCTCTAGTGTCGACGTTGGCTTTAGTTATCCAAGAATATTTATTTTCCCAGTCTTTATTATAATGGCACATTCGTCTTATTTTCTTTGGCGGTGTTGCAGAACTGGTGGAAGCTTCTTCTTCCTCCATTTTCCATTAGCTTTGTGTAAAACTCAACAAACAGTCAAAAACACAAACATACACTCAACTACGACGAACAACTTTGCTTGTTTCAACGAGTAGGTACTTAGGTCAACTGCGTAAACACTCCCGAACGTTGCGTAATCTAATTATCGACTAGGTAAACAAAACTCGAAAAATCAAAACAAAACACACCGGACGCGCGCGGGTGGGGGAGTGGACGCAGGCAGCGAGTACGAGTGAGTGAGACGGGTATACAGTGGTGAAGTGAGAGCCCGCAGACGCAGATACAAACAGCGAGCGAGGAGCGCGCGCGAGTTTTGCGTTTTAGGGATTTCATATGCCTATTTTTGTAGGCGCTTGTGACCAGTAGTACCGACTTTCCTCAAAATACCGGACATTGTTCTGTCCGGTATGACCATTTATATTTTACCGGACAGGCCTCGAAAATACCGGACTGTACGCTTAAATACCGGACATATGGCAACCCTAGATATGAAAGCTCTGAAAGTGTCGTAATCACATTTGACGGTCAAATTCTTCCCTCGACGGTTTATTTACGTTATTCTTCCATGCCTGTTGAAATTTATAAGCTTCCAATGATTCAATGTTTTCAGTGCTGCAGATTTGGACATACTAAAGATTTATGTCGTTCCAAGCCAAGATGCTCAAAATGTGGAGGTGATCACTCCTCTTTTTCTTACGACAAAGATAATGGATCTTTTCGTTGTTTATTTTGCTCAGGTAACCACAAAGCCACAGATTCTAGATGGCCTGAACACACAAGACAAAATAATATTAAAATTGAATTGGCACAAAATTCTATCTCATACCTAAAAGCATCTCAAAAATATCCTCAAGTTTCTTCAAAATCATATGCTGATGTTTTGATTTCAAAAATCCCTGAAAATTATTCGCTTTCTACTAATCCTACGATGGATAATCTTCCTTCCAACCCCGCTACATCTAATAAAACTTCTTATAAGAAATATTATATTTTACTAAACAATTACGGCACCATTCACAAACAGGATACGACAAAAAAAGTCATCAAAAATTATTGAAGATTTTTCAATTCCGCAACCTCAGAATGGTTGTGCTTTTCGGGTTTTACCAGTTACTTCACAGGGTAATTTTGATTCTGTAGAAAGCATTATAAGTTTCCTTATTAACATAATCATATCTTCGTATTCGTCGAAGCTACGCGTAAATTAACAAAAACCATGTATTAAATACAAATTAGACAGAGCAGATTGGAACCTGTACAATATTTTTCTTTACAATGAAATTCTATAAATCGCTCCTGTTTCTGAAAATAATATAACTTCTGTTGTTGAAGCATTTACAAACGCAATTATAAATGCAGCAGATCAAACAATTTCTGTTAAAACTCTAAATAATAAGTGTCGGCCCTCCCCTCCATGGTGGGATTCTGAATGTACTGAGGCCATTCGTAATAGGAAAAAAGCCGAAAAATAATATAAATTAGACATGACTTCGGAAAACTATTCATACCTACAACGTAACAAGAAGTGACTAAAATACTCTTCGCACTAAAAAACAAACAAGTTGGCATGCCTTTTGTACCTCAATTTCTCTTCAATGCCTTCATCAGTTGTTTGGCGTAATATTAGAAAATTTTGCTGTTGTTTTTCATCTTGTTCTTACAGTGGTGCCATTCCCTCACAATCTATAAACACTTTTCTAGATAAACTTGCCCCCTCTTCTGCTCCTTTGAGAGAGGAACTACCTCAAAGTATTCCATGTGATTCTTTTTTTGAACGTCCATTTTCTTTGTATGAATTAAAGCTCGTCCTTTCTCACGTTCACGATTCAGCTCCTGGTTTAGACGGTACTCCATATTCACTACTTGCCAAATGTAATGATCAAATTTTATACTACTATTTAAATATCATTAATGTTTTGTTTGACATAGGCTTTGTTCCAGACTCTTGGCGGACTCAAGTAATTATTCCTATCTTGAAACCTGACATAAATCCTAACGACGGCTCTTCCTACAGACCGATCGCTATATCCTCAACTCTAATTAAAGCCTTTGAACATATGATCAAGAACCGTCTAAAAATACCCAATATGGATATTTGATAACAATCCATGACTTTCTACATAATATCTTCACCACAGATATTAGACTAGCATTTTCGAGAAGTGAATCGGTCCCTGCTGCTTTCCTTGACATTTCTTCTGATTACGATAATGTCAGACTTAACATCCTTAGAGAAAAGAGGTTTAAGCTTAATATATCCAAACACTTACAAATTTGATTATCAATTTATTTTTAGATCGATATATACATATTAAAATTGATGATGATCTAAAATATACTCGAAAGGTTTTCAAAGGCCTTCCTCAAGGCTCTGTTTTAAGTCCTTTATTATACAATATTTATACGTCAGATTTAGACCGTGTGTTTCAAAGTGTAGAATTTTGCAATACGCTGATGATATCTTAGTTTATGTTAATGATAAATGTATAGAATCCTGTGCTAATGCGGTAGAACAAATCTCCTCTCTATGACCTCTTGGTTAGATGATCATGGATTAGAACTTTCCCCAAATAAAAGTAATACAGTATTTTTTTCGCGCAAAAGAGTTTGAAATCCAGGTTCGCCTTTTTGATTCCCCGCTCGTAAATATCCAGTAAGTTAAATTCCTTGGTGTAATTCTTGATAATAAATTATCCGGCATGTCTCATATCACCAATAAATCAATTCATATCACCCAAAAAAAATGCGAAAAAAATATAAACATTCTAAGAGCTTTATGCGGGGTATGGTGGGGCGCTCATCCATATTCTTTAAAATCATATACCTTTAAACGAGCAATTCTTGTATATATATATACATATATATATATATATATATATATATATATATATATATATATATATATAGAGAGAGAGAGAGAGAGAGAGATCTCTTTACGGTAAATGTTGATCAGACGCGACTTCACGCGAGCACTTTGTTGATCCGAAAACGCATGTTGATCCGGCGCCTTTTGTTGATCCAATATGCATCTCTGGTAACTAATGTGGCTCCGACCGGATCAACATCTGCACTCACGAGACTGTTTGCTAGCGTTGGCCGAAGTTGATCCGATATACAAATCCACCTTGCGATGGTTACGGAAAATGTTGATCTGATTTAAATGAGCCAATCAGAGCACAGCAAACGATAAGATAAACGATCGGATTGGCTGAATACAGCCGCGACGTTGCCGTTTCGTATCTTTGGCGGTACAAGCTACAGATTAAATGTGTGTTATGTAATGCATTCAGGGTGCTGTTTGGTCAACCTCGTTATTGTAATGCGCCGGGTATGTTCGCGGAAACGCGTGTGGATTGTTTCTACACCACCATGCGTAAACGATGCACATCCCTGGTGCGCAGGGTGCGGGCCAGTTCCAATGGTATCCTGAGGGCATTTTCTGACAGGTTTGAGGTCAGTACCTGTACCTACCATTGTCATATGGTGCACGTGCTGACTAATCGGACCTGTCTTATATATAGTTTTAAAATTAGGTAAATAGTTTTAAGTTTTACGAAATTTAGTTCTAAGATTTGTATTATTATAACATCTGTGATCCTTGTGGTCGAAATAAACGACTTTTTTTTAACGAATTACTCGACAACGCCCCTTCTTGTAGCGAAAGTGGTGGCAACGGCGACATAAGGTATTCGTCTGAGTGCGTGTTTGTGTGTGCGCGCGTGCGCGCGCGTTTGTGTGTGTGTGTGTGTGCGCGCGTGTGCGTGTGTGTATGTGTGCGTGTGTGTGTGTGCGTGTGTGTGCGTGTGCGCGCGCGCGCGTGTATGTGTGTGTGTGTGCGTGTGTGTGTATGTGTGTGTGTGTGCGCGTGTGTGTGTGCGTGTGTGTATGTGTGTGTGTGTGTGTGTGTGAATGGGTGTGCATGTGTGCGTGCACTGTTGTGTTTGTGTGCGTGCCAGTGTGTGCGGCAATATGCGTGTGTGAGTGTGTGTATGCGTACACACATGCACACGCACACACACACACGTACACACACGCACACACACACACACACACACACAAACACAGACACAAACACACACACATACAAACACACGCGCGCGCACACATATATACACGCGCGCGCGCACACATACACATACGCGCGCGCGCTTGCACACACACACATACACACATACACACACACACACACACACACACACACACCCGCACATACACTCACACACACGCGCGCGCACGAACGAACACATATACACGCACAAGCACATACACAAATACAATTACAAAATAACAGTGGACAGACGCACGCACACACGCACACACTCGTACCCACACACACAAAAGCAAACACACGCACAACCGCACACACACACACACACACACACACACACACGAACAGCAGTTAACACACGCACGCACACACTACACACACACACACACGCGCGTACGCGCGCGCGCACACACATACTAACACACACACACACGTACTAAAAATACACAACAGTGCACACACGCACACATACACTCTCACACACGCGCACACACATGCATTCACACGAACACACATGAACACACATACACCAACACGCACGCGCACACACAAACTCGCATAAAAACACACACACACACACACACAAACACAAAAACAAACACACACTCGCGTGACAAATTAATTTGTAATAAAGTACTATCCATCATCTTCTAATTGATCTATGACAAATGAATAAAATAACACAAATTCACTCACACGATATCAAAAACTCGAACAAACGTCCTTCCACAATAAAACCAGCCAAAGTTTGATCCACAAAATCAGCAGATAACGTATTTTCTTACCTTATTACTATATCGAAGTAGCCTACTGGGTTCTCTGTCACACACAGAACGCGACGTTGCCGCTTCGTGTTCGAGTACCTACTCGTCAATTATGGCTCCGGATCCACTTAGTCTAAGTAAATGTCGCATATAAATTAAATATATTCTGGATCTAAAAAAACATATTCAGTATGATTTTTTCGACCGTTGATAGGTCAACAAATGTTGGTCAAATCGCTGACGAGTATATTGAAATCCTGTTACCGATTATATATATATATATAATCATATATATATATATATATATATATATATATATATATATATATATATATATATATATATATATATATATTCGGAATCTCGGAAACGGCTCCAACGATTTTCATAAAATTTAGTGACCAGGGAGTTTCGGGGGGCAATAAAGCGATCTAGCTAGGATTTATTTTTAGAAAATGTCCTTTTGTCCGTGTTTTCAGGCAATAAAAAAACTGCTACAATATAAGAAGGTAAATTTTGACAGACTACTAACGATCGTAATAGCTCAGGTGGGATGTCAGTCGGGCGTGATGTCGGAGTTCCGTGGTTCGTGTCCCGTCTTGGGTCCAACTTTTTTTTTCCTTTTTTTTTCAAATTCCCTTCTTTTGTGAGAAAATCTATTATGCCCTTTTTTTAGTAATTTTTAAAAATAAGAAAAATTTTAATTATACTAATTAATCATCATCATCATCATTATTACAGCCCTTCACAAGTCCACTGCTGAACATAGGCCTCCCCCAAGTAATGCCACAAAGCACGGTCCTGAGCCACCTGCATCCATCGACCTCCTGCATGTCTTACCAGGTCGTCACTCCATCTAGTGGGGGATCGCCCTACACTACGCCTATCGGCACGAGGCTGCCACTCGAGAACCTTTCTTCCCCATCGGTTATTGGTTCTTCGAGCTATATGGCTGACCCATTGCCACTTCAGCTTACTAATCCGTTGGGCTATGTCGGTCACTCTGGTTTTACTGCGGATATCCTCATTTCTGAGTCTATCACGCAGAGAAACTCCGAGCATAGCCCTCTCCATAGCTCGCTGAGCGACCTTGAGCGTCCTCATATGGCCAGCAGTGAAGGACCACGTCTCAGATCCGTAAGTCATCACTGGCAACACGCACTGGTTACACTTACACTACACTTTAGTTTTCAGAGATTGAGGTATACCTGACGAGAAGATGTGTCGTAATTTCCCGAACGCTGCCCAGCCGAGTTGAATCCGTCGATTGACCTCTCGGTCGAAGTTGGACTTACCTAGTCGGACTATTTGTCCCAGGTAAACGTACTCGTCAACAACTTCGAGCATAGTGCTCCCAACAACTACCGGCATAGGTGTGACATGGACATTAAGCATGATCTTTGTTTTGTTCATGTTCATCTTAAGACCTATCCGTTGGGAGAGACTATTGAGGTCATTGAGCATAGTACTAAGGTCCTCCAGCGATTCTGCCATAAGGACTATATCGTCGGCAAATCGAAGGTGAGTGAGGTACTCGCTATTGATGTTAATACCGTATCCTTTCCAGTCCAGTAGCTTGAAAACGTCTTCCAACGCAGCGGTGAAGAGTTTCGGGGATATAACATCACCCTGTCTTACACCTCTCTGCAGTTGGATAGGTTTCGTACTCTGGTTCTGTACTCGGATAGCCATCGTAGCCCTACTGTACAAACACTTCAGCACTTCGATATACCGACAGTCAACTTGGCACCGCTGAAGGGACTGTAGCACCGCCCAAATTTCGAAGGAATCAAAGGCTTTCTCATAGTCCACATATGCCAGGCAAAGTGGCAGATTGTACTCTTCGGTCTTCTGTACAATCTGCCGCAGGGTATGTATGTGGTCTATGGTACTGAAGCCTTTTCGGAAACCGGCTTGTTCGGGAGGCTGGAAGTCGTCGAGTCTGCGTGCGAGACGATTCGTAATGACTCTCGAAAACAGCACGTAGACGCGGCTAAGAAGGGAAATCGGTCTGTATTTCTTCAAGAGAGCGTTGTCACCTTTCTTAAAGAACAAGACCACCGCGCTTGCGCTCCACGCCTCCGGAGTAGTGCCACCATGGAGGACGGAATTGAAGAGCTTCTGAAGGACTTCAAGTACCGGTGTTCCACCCGCTTTCAGAAACTCCACTGTAATTCCATCCTCGCCCGGGGCCTTGCCGTTTTTAAGGTGGCGGAGAGCCATTCAATCTCGCTCAGACTGACGTCCGGGATATCATCGGAATAGTGTCGGATAAGACTTGCTCTTGGATCGTTACTCTCACTTGCGTGTGGCTCCAACGATGATGTGTACAGCTGCCCACAGAATCTCTCAATCTCACTCAGAATCTCAGGTGTCCCGGAAACGATGTTGCCCCACTCAGTCTTCAGCTTTGACAGTTGGCTCTTTCTGGCAGACAGATCTCTGGCAAAGATTTTGGAGCTCTGGTTCCGCTCGATCGCTTCTTTAATACGAGCAGTATTAAAGTTGCGTAAGTCTCGCCGCATGCATTTGGAGATCTGTCGGTTTAGTTCCCTGTGTCCACTTCCTGTGGGGCCGCTTCTGGAAGAAAGAGTTTATCATAAAGAGTCCCTCTTTCTCCATAAAGTCGGCCAGCTGCTGGCCCCTTCGGTTCCATTACCCTACTCCAAATTTCCCTATCTTCAGCTCACCGCTTTCTCTTGTGCCTAGTTTTGCGTTGAAGTCTCCCATCAACACCGTGTAGTGGGTTTTGGAGGAATGCATGGCTCTGGAAATATCCTCATAAATTTCCTCTACCTCCTCATCGCGATGTGCCAAGGTTGGTGCGTAAACCTGTATGACCTTCAGCGAATACCGTTTGGTGATTCTGAGTATCAGGTACGCGACCCTCGTCGACATACTCCTAATCTTTACAACGTTACTGACGAGAGACTTGTAGACGATAAATCCGACACCTCCTTGGGACAGATGGTCGCCCTCCCGGTGGTAGAACAAGTTGCCAGACTCGAGGATTGCCGTGTCCTCCCCCTCTCTTCGGACCTCCAGCTCCCTTCCAGCTCCAGTATCTTCTCGTCAGTCCTTCAGTGCGTGCGTTATATGTTGCCAGGTCGAGTCGTCGTAGGTGGCAACCGAACCTCCACCGGAGATTCTTAACACCCCCTGCCCCGTCGTTACCATTAAACTAATTGCACTCATTATTTTCATTCTATTTGAAGTTCACCCAGTTCAGATTTTTTCTATTATGTCAATAAGATCAACAAATATTATTCATGTAATTTGTATCTAAATGTAACTTAAAAAAAACCGAGCAAAGCTCGGTCATCCGGGTACTTAATTTATAATGCGATTATAAGAAGTCTATTAGATTATGCCTCATTTCTTCTTGAACCTGCTAATAAAAAAGGATTAAAAATATTAGATATCATTCAACACAAGTCTTTAAGATTAATTATAGGCGCTATGAATTCGTCGCCTATCAATGCCTTACAGATTGAATGTGGTGATCCTCCACTTTTTATTAGACGACAATATTTATCAGATTCCTTTTTTTATCGGGTTCTTTAATTTTCTAAACAAAATTCGTTTGCTTTCTCATTACATTTCAATTAATTCAGGAAAATACTGGCGTAATAAAGAAATACCTAACCTAGTGAAAAGCTATGAACAATATAATAAGGAGAAACTGAAAATATTACGCTTGATTTTAATTTTTTAAATTAAAATCAAGCGTGATATTTTCAGATTCTCTAAGTTCTTTACAAGCATTGTTATGTAATCCTTTCTATGACATTTCGCGCAATCCTTTGATATTTGAAATTAAGAAACTTCTATTCTCACACCAATTCGAAAACATCAACATTTCTCTCGTTTGATTCCGAGTCATATTGGCATATCTGGTAATGAATATGCTGACAAACTTGCTAAACAAGCTACAGTTTGTGAGGATACTTTTCTATTTAAAAATTATTGCTCTGACCTTATAGGAACTACGAAATTATTATATAGAGAGAGATGGTCAAAACATTAGAACAAAACCAAAACGACAAAAGGCTGTCACTGTGCCAAAATTCAACCTATCATTCCTTCTAAGCCTTAGTTTTATAAATTATCCTTAAATAAGAAACATACATCAATGTAGAATGCTGTAATTCGGTTCACCTTGCTAGCCTTCATATTAAAAATTCTTCAATATGTGAATATGGTTTGGATATTGGTGACCTCAACCGTATTTTCTTCTCGTGTCCTTTATATGATCATACTTCATTATTTAACACTTTGGTAAATCTTAAAATTCCTCTTCCTACAGAAATTCGTTCTTTTTTAATTTTTTCTAAAAAAAAGTAAAAATGTTTTCAATTGTCTTATGGAATTTTTAGATTTAAATAATATTAAGTTATAAAATTTTATTCATTATTTAGCAATCAATCGTCTTTATTTAGTATTATTCATTATTTTAAATGTGGTATTGAGTTTAGTATTATTTTAATTCAACATAACATCCATCATTTATTTAATAAACTTCAGTACAAGTCACTTCATGATTCATTATGATAGTATTCTATGGTTCTTAACATTGTGATTTCGGTTTTTAATCAAAATCGTAGTTTCTCTTTCGTAGACAGAGAAACTACGATTTTGAAACTAAACAAATTGACACCTTAATGATTTCTTATATTTACGCGAACACTACACATTCAAATAATACTAATTTTTACGGAATTTATCGCGTATATTTAACTTTTTTACCCGACGTTTCGAGAGCTTTACAGCACCCATGGTCACGGGAAGGACTGAAATGTTCAACGTCCAGCTGTCATAGTTAAATATACGCGATAAATTCCGTAAAAATTAGTATTATTTCAATGTGTAGTGTTCGCGTAAATATAAGAAATCATTATGTAAACCAGTACGGACTGGTAATTGCAATTAACTATGACAGCTGGACGTTGAACATCTCAGTCCTTCCCGTGACCATGGGTGCTGTAAAGCTCTCGAAACGTCGGGTAAAAAAGTTAAATATACGCGATAAATTCCGTAAAAATTAGTATTATTTAAATTGACACCTTCTTTTGCATTCGCACACGAAAAAGATAGATTTATGCATACGTCTTGCATAGAAATGAGACAGAGCGGTGTGATTGTTTGTCCCTTTCTCCGTGCCGGTTTTTTTGTTTAGCAACCTCTACACTTTGCTAAACAACTTTGACAGCGTAGCGATTTAAGGAGGTTACAAGTTGGTTTAAGTGAGAAAAAAAGTGTTTTGTGAGCTTAAGATTGGTGAATCTTGTTCAGTTCAGTTCTTAGAACAATTAAAATTTTTATCTAAATGTGTTTAAAAGTCATAAACACACACCGATCATTAGTCTATAGGTTTCTCTGTCTACGTTCTCTTTAGATTGTCCGTTTCATTACAAGTTACAAGTATTTTTATGGACTGGAGGTTGGCAGTAATTGTTAGGTTGCCATATTTAAAAAAAACGTGGAGGTTAGAGAACAGGAGAACGAGGCTGACTGAAGTTAGCCCCCCAAACTTTTTTATTTTTCATTATCACATATCGTTAGTTCGCGCTTTGTTCTCTATTGTTCTCTATTTATAATTATATGTTCGTCAATAACTTATTTATAAAAAATTTATTAAAAATCTGCCTTATAGTTAGCACTACCACCAATTTATAATTTCTTTAATATTTGGTCTTTGGTAAAATACGTTTGTCCTATAAAAAATATTTCTAATTTTGGTTTAATTAACAATTTACTACATATATTACGAACTACATAATTATACAGACGTACCTTTACTGCGCATGCGTCAATGCTAAGTTTGAAGTGGTTCCTTTAAAAATCAAAAAAGTTTTAAAGAAATTTAAAACAAATTATATCGATAAAAATAAAGGTCTGTTACTGTTAAAAATATTGAGAAACTAGACAAATCAACGTATTGACTATATAGTGATATATATATATATATATATATATATATATATATATATATATATATATATATATATATATATATATATATATATATATTCTGAACAATACAAATTGTGTTGAATAATTCATGCAAAAATACAATTGAAAATATTAACAACTAAATTTACAACTATACAAAATTACAATAAAAATATGAGATTACAATAATTAGTATTCAATTAAATTATATAAAATGGAAACATTGAGCTATTATGTACTACGTACTAGAGGCGACACTGCATTCAGCTACTCTGTTCCACTCAGCTGCGGTGCATACACCGAACTTTAATCAGTCACTCGCTATTCGCTTGTAGAGCTTCGCTCTCGTTAGAGAGTAGTATGTTCCTTGTTGTAGAGTTATCACGTGTTGTGTTAATTAAAAAAATCTGTTGATAAAAATATGTCGTCGTGTGTACTTAGGTATCGCTTAAATAATTCAAGAAATGTCAGTAAAAACCAAGGAATTACTTTTCATCTTAATATTAATAATAAAACAAATTATTCCTAAGACGCCATCTCGTGTCATGGAATATAGATTATGAAATTAATATGTTCAGATGCGACATTTCTGTGGGTACTTAAGTATAGGAAGAATATTTTTTATTATATACATTTTTTGTAGAAACATATATAAGTTATTATAATTTGGCAACATTTTTCATGTTTAAATCTGTTTACTATTCTTTTATTTTATTTTTAGGTTTCCACATCAAAGTCAAAGTGGTGTAAATTCGTTCATTTTTAACTCTCGCGTGCCCAGCATTTATGAACGACGAACACAGAGTAGCGCACATTTTTTGTTTGAGATAGCTGTTCTTGTTAAGTACATATTACTTCAATGAATGGCAATAACTATAAAATTACAATAAAAATTACAAGTCAAATCTCACCACTATCAATAAAGTTTTAAATATCACACAAGAATAATAACTACATTTGTTAGAGAAAAAAAAAATTAATAATTTCCTAAATGTCATCAAAAGTTTAAAAACATTGAATTCTATGTAATAGCATTAGCATGTGCATGCTACTCTTGTATAACAAATTTTTTAAATCAATAGGTAATCTATTAAACAGAAGTACTGGTTGATAATGAGAAGAGTGTCTAGTCATAACCATACGAGGGATGATTTTATTATGAAAGCCTTTTCTCTTGGTGTTTTCCCTTATGGTTTTTTGGTCTATAGTCTCATAATCGTCAATAACTTTAGCAAATTGTGTAAGTAAGACCAGTATATACAGGCATGGAACAGTCAAGATACCAAGTCTTTGGAAATGCATGCGGCATGATTCTTGCTGTTTTATCCGGACTATGGTTCTGATTGCCCTTTTTTGCAGATTAAAGGCTTTGTGTACATTATATTTAAAGCTCCCTCCCCAGAATAAAATACTGTAAAGTAGTCTTGACTCCACCAATGCGTAATAAACCAGTTTCAGATGTTTAAGATCCGCTTCATCCCGTAAGCTTCTTAGTAATAAGCTGAGCTTATTTTACTTTCAATCTTGTCTAATTCATATTTCCACTTTAATTTACTGTCTATCCTCGCTCCTAAGAATTTGGCCACTTCTACAGATTGTACTGTTTTATCACCTAGTGTGACCTGCAGAGATATGTTATTACTGACGTTATTGCGGAATAACATCACATTTGTTTTATTGGTGTTGATCGACAAGCCGTTGACAGTAAACCATATTCTAAAGGATTCCAATATTTGGTTTATTTTAATTTCTAGTGCCGCTATTTCGGAGGCTGAGATAACAGCGTTAGTGGCATCTGCAAAGAGGACTAGGTTTCTCAAGTCTGTCGTTCTACGTACATAATGGTTTAAATCATTAATGAAAGTAATAAATAATACGGGTCCTAAAATGGAGCCTTGAGGTATACCCACTTTAACATTAACCATTTTGGACTTCGTCACTATTTCAGACATACTATCGTTCACCGTTTTTATTTCTACGAAATTTTTTCTGTTATTCAAGTAGGATTGACATAGTTTCAGAGCCTGTCCTCGAACCCCATAATAGTGCAATTTTCCCAAAAGAAGATCATGATTGATGGTATCAAACGCGGAGCTCATATCGAGAAAGAGTGCAGCTACCTTAAATTTGTTATTTAATTTGTCAATGACATCATTGAGCAGTGTGTTTATTGCATCCTGTGCACCGATGTTGTTTTCATAACCAAATTGTCCTCTATCAATAACCTTGTTTAAGACAAGATGAGCCATCAATCTAGACTTAATTACACGTTCGAATATTTTGAATATTGTGGGTAATAAAGATATAGGTCTGTACATCTTGGCATCCGATATCAAGCCCTTCTTGTGAACAGGTACGACTTTGGCAACTTTCAGTTGATCGGGGAAAATACCCTCCTTTATGCACTTATTAAAGAAAGAACACAATGGTTAAGCGAGAAGATCTATATTATCCTTTATTATAGTAATAGGAATATCATCAAAACCACAAGATTTCTTGGCCTCCATTTTTTGTGTGATCTTTCGCACTTCTTCTACAGATGTTGGTCTTAGTGTCATAAAGTTTTCGACTCGATTTATATTACATTTAAGGTATGTTACTGCAATCTCAATATCAACTGGAACATATTGGAGGAACATATATATTGATACTATGATCGAACTGGTGAACAAGCAATTTGAACTGGTTCGTGAATAATATTTTTGTCTACCTTTAGCATTAGTTGTGTTTGTATTTTTCCCGCTAGGTTTCTATGGCTGTTAATGAGGTTCCATACACTTTTCGATAAATTTTTGGAACGAGCGATCTCATTTTGAACTACATCTTTTTTTGTTAGTCTAATTATTTTTCTGTAAATTCTAATATATTCGTTACGGTACCTGACGATTGTTTCGTCATTATAAGATTATTTACTTGTGCAAAGAAACCGTTTCATTTGGCTTGATACTTTTATTCCTTTGGTAATCTATCTTAAATTTGATTTCTTGTTAGTGTTTACTATTTTATTTTTATTCTTAAAACAGTCATCAAATAAGGCTTTAAATTTGCTAAAAAATATGTTTATACTCATTGAGTTTCAATAACAATTAATTAAATTCTGTCTAAAGACAGATTTATTATTTTTGGTTAAAGCTCTTTTCTTCATATAAACTACGTTATTTTTGCTTCTAATTTTAACATTGGGGACAACAATATTGCATAATATTGCCGCGTGTCCATCTGATAATCCATAATGATCTGTGTTACAATCCATACTTAATATTATGAATGCGAAAGTGTGTTTGTTTGTTTGTTTGTCCTTCTTTCACGTCGCAACAGAGCGTCGGCATGGCATGATTTTTTGTATTGGGATAGTTCGGTGGCTATAGAGTGACATAGGTTACTTTTTTCCGCGGAAAAACATCTCATTCCCGTGGGAAAATAGAATATGTTGCAAAAGTATGTCCTTCTTTCACGTCGCAACAGAGCATCGGCATGGCATGAATTTTGGTATGGGGATAGTTCGGTGGCTGTAGAGTTACATGGGCTACTTTTTTCAGCGGAAAAACATATCATTCCCGTGGGAAAATCGTATATATTGCAAAATTATATTCAGCTAGGTGGCGCAACCGTGATTCTACAAGACGGCCGACGGTACGATGGACGAACATAGAAGGTCAGAATATCTGGATTATTATGTCCTTTTAAGATAAAAAATGTATGGATCTGTATTTCTCCACGCAGGACCGGGAAGAGAGCGATAAAAACATAAAATTCACCTGCTGATTTTATTCAAACGTTTTGGTGCATTTTAATTCACAGAATAGGCGATAACCTCGCAGACGATATTAAGTAATCCGTTGATGCTCTGCCTACCCCGCAAGGGTTACAGGCGTGATTATAAGTATGGATCAGAAATACTATCACCACCTGTCGCGCTTTCACCCTTAACTATTACTTAACTGTGGTAGAAACAGTTCTTAGTAAGCCTTATTAATAAGCCTTAGTAATATTTTATGAACGGAAATGAATACAGTTCTTATATGTGGTTATGAATGAATCGGTATTACAATAAGAAAAATTGTGCAGTTATAAGAAAAATATATTTTAAGAGTTCTTATTAACTAACGTATACATAGTTTAAATTGATTCCGCTAGATGTCGTTACTAGGTTTTTAAAACGTGGTAACGAAATGTTTCCTGACATGTACTTAACTCCCGGCGTTGAGCCGCGCGTCAACTTATAGTGCATACGGTAGCTATACGCTTATATTGTTTCTATTTCATAGCTTATTCGACTTCCTGCTTTCGATTTCGGTTGTTTGTTATTTGCTTTGTGATTTGGTTAAGGATGAATGGATTTATATTGGCTTTCATTTTCGGATTTGTGTATTTTCTTGGATCGGTTTTGTTGATTTGGTTGTTATTCCGTTATACATATTTAGACTTTGGCTTTGATTTTGAATTTTGTTTATTTAGAATCGTGAATTGGTTTTCGTTGTTTTAGGTTGTTTAACAATATTTTAAAAGAATATTAATAGTATGGATAGTGTATACGGTACCTATACACTTACTTCTTTTTTCGTTGGTTATATTTATATTGACTACTGCTTTCAATTTCGGTTTTCTGCGATTTGTTTTGTGATTTGGTTTAAGTTGATTCGATTTTTTTTGGCCATCGTTTTCGGATTCGTGTTGCGTCTTGAATTGGTTTTGTTGTTTTGATTTTAAAAATATTTAAAAGGAATATTTATTCCTTTTAGAAATTTTGAATTTGCTTTTAAAAAAATGTTTAAAAGGAAAGGGGAATGCCCACTCTTCATAGACACTTCGGCCATGAGTGCCCACATATAAAAGCATATAGATATGATAATAAGCAATTAAAACAATGAAATGGTAAAGGAATTGCTTTAAAAAAAATCGGGGTTTTGAAAATATAGAAGTTTTTATTTTCACAAATGCAGTTTTTTTAACAACTATTTATATCGATTTTATCGCGTTTTATTTCTTTGGTTTTTTAATTCCAGACGTTTCGGGTGCTTTCTAGCACCCATGGTTACGGCAGACTGAGGTGACTGACGTCTCAATGTCAGTGTTAACCCGAAGTACCTTCAGATTTTTAATTTTTATTTATGGTCCGATCTACAGAATGAACTTACTGCGTCTTGAAGTTTTGCAGTGGTATGCTTGGGTTTAATTTTAATTTCATTAATTACAGGGTTCTAAGCAGGTGGTAGTACCAAGCCTCCTTCTCTATTGAAAAAAGAATTTTTTTATTTCAATAGTCTCATGTATCGTCCTTTTAGAGGATTTGTGGTCTATCAAATCTTTTTTTGATATCTATCTGGTTGGGGCCGTCCAGGATATGATCACAAACTGTAAACTTCCCTGAACTTTGATGCTTCACGTCAGCTTGCTTCAAGATGTAGCCAATCTTGTCTGTGACACCCCTGACAAATGCTAGTACTGCACATGCTTGACTGTGGCCGGCTTCACTCGGTCACTGATACGTAAGCACGGGCCCGAAGCTTGTTGACGTGCAGAACCTGCTTGACATGCTGAAGCTCGACGGCCAGATGTTTGCTGCCACAGATCCCTTGTGCTCTCTGTAACAAAGATTTGCTCACGGTAACTAACTGTGGAGGATGATGGTGAGATTCATTATTTTCTATACACAGTGTGACCTGTGGTGTTGTTAGAATTTTGGATGACTAACGCATCTAGGAAAGCTAAGAAATTATTTGCCTCTAATTTACACATCAATACATCATTCAGGAACTGAGCAGGAAGCAAAATATTAGTCTGATGCCATGCCCAAACCAAATACCATATTACTGTCATAACATGGGCACAGCATCCAACAGTTCGACGGCCGACAGTACTTTTTAATTGCACTTCTACCAGAACCATTGCCACTAATTAAAATATATATAAAATACACTTTACGACTAATGGAGATGACTTGCAATTCTAGCCCTAAGTAAAGATCAGCTAGGGCTTAAGTTTATTCCTTCCATAACGCTGCTCCTCTGGTTATTACAGAGTTCTATCTGGTAGCAACCATTAGATCTTATATGCTCACCATAATAGTAGCGAGCTTGCTTTAATTGGTATGTGACACAAGCAATTAATATTAAGTCGCTGTAAGTTAAAACAGGAAATTCCCTAACATTTTAAAGTCTACATTTATATTTATAAAGTCTGCCTGCTTTCCCTAGCATACTCAGACAAATCATTATTTGTCTCCATATTTTGGTAGTTCACCAATTTCAAGTATTTGAGCCGCATAATCCCTGTCCCTCATTTTTGTGTGGAATTTATTAATTATAGCAGCAGCCACAGCAGTCTATCATCAAATGTGTAGAAGCCCTGTTAAAGTAATTTTGATGAAATATTTTAAATTCAACTACGAGCATGTATGAGCAGATATATGGATGTAAAGGAGGCGAAAGAGGTATGTCAGGATCGTGCCAAATGGAAGTCCGTAGTCTCTGCCTACCCCTCTGGGTGACAGGCGTGAGTGTTTATGTATGTATTTTAAATTCAGTTTTAAAAATGCTATTCACCATCTCTACTACCCATATCGACACATAGTCACGGCTCTGGATTTATTAGCATATCTTGTCATTAACTGAGATTCACCATCTGCTGGAGACATTGCTGCGACCCTTAGACATCCACATCTATCCTCGATTACAAATCAAAATGCAGATGCATTGTCACCTATGAGGACTAAGATCATTTTCTCATTTCCAGTAAAAAGCGTCTCCAGTTCTCTACACTCACCATACAAAACACAGCAGCATTAAGCTACTATTTAACGCTGGTATTCTGTGAGAGCATGGTCCTTCCCCGGTCGAGCTAACCCATTCATGTTACAACTATACTTCTAATATAACTGCAGCATGGCTCTACCACGTATAACACACATACATAGTAATTGTCACTATGTATGTTTGTTATCGCAAAATGTAGTTAATCACAAAAGAGACGTACTCGCAATGCTGATGGAACTGTTACAACCAGGTAAAAAACATTGTGATTTTAAATAATTAGTTAGCAGTACACTGTGTGATGTATGATCTAAGCTTTGTTGTTCTGGGTGCAATACATTACTCACTTCAGATTGCAATGAGGACGGACTAGATGATTCAGATGGTTCCCGTTCTGCAGTTGAACGTGATGCTGTTCTATTAGTTCATTGCCAGCAATTATGATATACACGGCATAACAACGGCACTGAAATAACGTAAAATACAAAAAATGAAGTCAAAGTGAAAAAATAAAAATAAAATAGATTTGTTTATTTCAAACTCAAATATAAATAAAATATTTATCAAGTTAAATATTACTGCACAAGGACGGATTTAATGCCCTATATTATTTAATAATTAAGGCCTGACAGACTACCAGCAGTCAAAAAACAATAAAAAATCAACTGCCTCCTTTCTTGGTAGTTGATAAAAATGATCAATCTCATAAATAAGCTAGTATGTTTGTCAGATATAGCTAGTGCAGATGTGAAAAAATAAAACAAGTTCTTGAGTTGATATACAATCAGTGTAAAAACATGTATAATTATCAGATATGAGGATCACATACCGATACCGAAAGCATGTATTAGAAAAGCGAAAAAAATTATCATTATCGATAGAAAGCATCAAGTCATTACAATGCACGCCCTAGCGATCGTGTCCGGAATCTCTTCGGAATAGTTCGGAGTACTTCGCAGCGATCACAACTCCCCCCGTACCGCAACTAGTTGACAAAATTGTTTTCTTTTAAATTCGCATGTGTTACTTCTCTATAGGGTTAAGTGCTCGTAGTTCCTGTCGCTCCGTTAGTATTGCTCCGGCTTTTGAAGGGAGAAGTTGTGTCGCTTACGATCAGAAAACACATTACGCAACAGGAAGACGTAAAATTAAAATGGGAAATAACCGTTATAAAAATAAGAAGCGACTGGGTTGGCGTTAAGATACAGGCATATATATGATAAACATAATGATATAAGTATCTAACGACCTATCTACTTAGAGTTTTAATGATTACAAACATGTCGGTACATAGCATACGACGCGCGGGGAAGTGGGGGCGAAATTAGAATTTGAGCTGACTTACTCTCACCTCTTAAGAATAAAAATGCAGATGCGTTGTTATCCCTGAGTACAAAGATGGAATCCCTCGGTCACAGTAAATTGGGTCTCCAATTCTTACAGTCACCATAAGAAAAGCCAACATTAAGCTGCTATTTCACGCTGATATTCTGTAAAGTAACAGCTTAATTAAAGATCTCCGTTAGAATTAGTGACGATATATCTTACCAGGTCTCCCCATTATAGGTACTGGAAGGCCGTTCTACATTCTGTTGATATAAAATATTAATAATTTTTATATAAAAATCATTCTGACACAAGAAATGGGCTGTAGCATTTATCTGAAACGTGTAATCAAAACTACGGTTACCAAGCGTGGCATTTATGATAATAACACAGAAACAAGATAACGAGATCGTTATATATATATATATATTCTTATTTCCCATTATCCCTTTTTACAACACTCACGGGACGGAATGAATGGGTTCTTTTGTTAAGCCATGGCTCGATAAATGTATATTTCTAGTAAATAATACAATATCTGTAACATTTTGTAAAAAGAAACCAATACTCTTTCGAACCTATTAAGTACTAAATGCATTTTATATAAAATAAAAAGCATTGTAAGTACTTCTAATCTAGGCAGCAGTCATTATTTAGCATAATGCAGTCTGTTAATTACAAAAATATATTTCCTTTGTGTTATTTTTCTACCTTAGACTCCATCTGCGTTTTTTTTTATAGGATAGGGTGACAAACGAGCACACAGTCCACCTGATGGTAAGTGGTTTCAGTATATTAGAAAGTACTCTGTGGTAAGTGGTTGCTGTGGCCCATAGACATCTACATCTATCCTCGATTACGAATCAAAATGCAGATGCGTTGTCACCCGTGAGGACTAAGATGGAATGCCTCGTTTCCAGTAAAAAGGGTCTCCGGTTCTCTGCACTCACCATACGAAATACAGCAGCATTAATAAATTGAAAAATGTTAAACAGTTACCTCACGTGGCGCAAATTGTTCCTCACGTGGAGAATCGAACCCAAACAATGTGTGTGATCTTATTATCGTAAGTGTCAGTGCCACAGTGTGCATTTTAGCTTGCTACATATTTATTTATCTATGGTGCATTGATGACTTACGGATCAGAGACGTGGTCCTTCACTGCTGGCCGTATGAGGACGCTCAAGGTCGCTCAGCGAGCTATGGAGAGGGCTATGCTCGGAGTTTCTCTGCGTGATAGACTCAGAAATGAGGATATCCGCAGTAAAACCAGATTGACCGACATAGCCCAACGGATTAGTAAGCTGAAGTGGCAATGGGCCGGCCATATAGCTCGAAGAACCGATAACCGATGGGGAAGAAAGGTTCTCGAGTGGCAGCCTCGTACCGGTAGGCGTAGTGTAGGGCGACCCCCCACTAGATGGAGTGACGACCTGGTAAGATATGCAGGAAGTCGATGGATGCAGGTGGCTCAGGACCGTGCTTTGTGGCATTACTTGGGGGAGGCCTATGTTCAGCAGTGGACTTGTGAAGGGCTGTGATGATGATGATGATGATGATGATGGTGCATTTTCCAACAAAACAAAATAACACAACTTGTGACATAACAGTGACGGGAGCCTACCTGTCAGATTCGATGTTGCCACTTAACTGTCATAAAATCTATGAAACGATATCGATTTTTATTCGATTAATAATATCATAAAAAGAATAATCTTTGACGCGTTTTAAGTTCTGCACGCTTTTTTAAAATATAATTTCCTTTATTTATTGAAATTCTATTTCAAATGTATTTTTAAGAACAGTTAGCTTGTGCTGTATTGTTTTGTTATGCTTTAGAGAATTCGTGGTAAATCAGCTAGTAATTAACTTCTTGAATTATCATAACATGATTCCATTTTAAATATTATGTTAAGAACAGATAAAAATAACAGTTAGCTTGTGCAGTAGCGTTTTGTTATACTCTAAAGAATTCTTGGTAAATCAGCTAGTAATTCGCTTGTTTAATTATCATAACTATAAATGTGAAGGTTGTCAATGAATTCAATCGAGCCTATAACAACGGTTGTTTTAGTTTTTATCGGTTGACTACCGCTTTTGATGACTTGAAATGGATAAAAACTCATTTTGTGCAATAAGTTTTTTCTCTTTGGTAATGAATAAACCACAGAAACCCCTATAATGTATAATAGTCCTTTTTTTTAGATACAAGTAGCACATTTTAAAGAACCGCAAAAACATCTTTGTTATTTATACAAACACTATAAAAAACAAAATAATTTGTTGCTGGCGATAATGATAGTGGTATTTTGACTCGATTTAAAATATATGCTTGTTACTACAGAACTCTTCATGTGCCTGTGAGTCCGACTCGCACTGAACCACTTTTTTCAACTTTTAGTTTTATTTTAATAGTTTTTTTTTTAAGCGGAGCTCTTTTACTTTAGATTTATTACCTCTTCATCTATAATAATCAATCTGAGTAAGTAAATTGTGTAAATACGATTCTTAAATTGTAAAAATAATAATTGTATTTGAACATCTTAGGTAGGTATTTTATTTATTTAGAAAATATTAATCTCACAATTAATTATTGTAATAATATAAATTTATCACACAGCTAATGCCCTCATTAGCAATGTAATGGTGAAAGAATTTTCAAAATCGGTCTAGTAATTTTTGAGATTAGCCAAAAAACGTATTCATTGAAAGTAGCGCCCTCTATAATAAAATTAACCCTATATTAGATATCTAAAATTATACATAACAATCTAGTGGTGAAAGAATTCTCAAAGTTGGTCAAGTACTTTACGAGTTTAGCGAAAAAAATATTCTTTGATAGTAGCGCCCTCAATAATAAAATGCATCCTACGTTTTTAAGCACCATAGCAAAAACGATTCAACATAGCCTAACCCGCACACACAGTAAAACATAACCATCCTTTTTCGTTTGTAGTCGGATAAACAACTGGTTAATAACGGTTGATAAATATCCATTGTCAACGGTTATTTTAAACCTATATCATATCATCGTAATAATTATCGAAAAATTATATAAGCATTGTAATAATGACACCATAAGTAATCAATCAAAAAGAGGATTCGATTTTTTTAATGATTTTTGTGATTGGCAACATTTTTTATTTTATTCGCTAACTAATGAATTACGTATTTAGGTACCTAATTTTATTTTTATCTTTTCGGTACTTTTAATTTGTCCAAAAATATTCCCATTGTTTTAGGATAAATGAATACCGCGATTAATAACCATAAATAAAGATATATTTTTTTAACAAATGCACATTGTTGGGCGTTCCATGGCCGAAAATGGGCAATGCCCTTTAATTCCTTATAAATAGGTTTTTTGTTACTTCATAATGCCTCGCAAACGTAAGTCCAGCCATGCAAGAACAAGCAGAGCGTCAGGCTGCTTTTAGAGCATGTAAGACACCTTCTCAACGTCAGCAAAGGTGTCTTGAACAGACAGAGCGTCAGGGTGCTTTAAGAGTTTCCGAAACACCTTCTCAAAGTCAGGAAAGGCGTCTCGAACAGGCAGAGCGTCAAGCTACTTTAAGAGCTTCTAAAACATCTTCTCAAAGTCAGCAAAGGCGTCTTGAACAGGCAGAGCGTCAAGCTACTTTAAGAGCTACTGTATCACCTGATCAAAGTCAGCAAAGGCGTCTTGAACAGACATAGCGTCAATCTACTTTAAGAGCACACAAATTTTATGACGCTCTGCAATACCCATTGGTTTATTGCAAAGGACAAGAGGGTTATCATTTTCAAATTCCACTCATTAACCTGGTCACAAAGGAGCCTACTCCGAACAAAAAAGTATCATGTATGGATTTTTATGCGTATCATATGATGTTGCGAGAAAATGGTTTTAACCTCTTAGCCCGGTGTAGACAAATATTTCATCAATTTTGGTAGACATATATGTGAAGGTAGAAAGTGAACGTCTCCGTTATATATCTTTAAATCAAAAAAAAGCTGCGCGTTGAGAATTATATACATTTACAAGATGCAGTTTCTAGTGACGCCAATGTAAACTCCAGAGATTTAGGTAAAATGGTAATTCTGCCCTCATCATTCGTTAACAGTCCCCGCTACCTACATGAGTACACACAAGACGCATTCGCCTATGTACGAACTTACGGAAGACCTGATCTTTTTGTTACTTTTACTTGCAATCCCACATGGAAAGAAATAACCGAGGGGCTAATGCCGGGCCAAAAAGTACTGACAGACTCGATTTAGTTGCTAGAGTATTTAGATTAAAAGTACAAAAATTAATGTATGTAATTAACAAAGGTAAAATTTTCGGATATTCAATTGAATGGCAAAAAAGAGGATTATCGCATGCCCACATTCTAATATGGCTTAAAGAGAAGTTGCGGCCCAGCCAAATAGACGACATAATAAGCGCCGAGATTCCGGATCCTGAGCAAGATAAAGAATTGTATGATACCATCGTCCGAAATATGATTCATGGAGCACGAAATTCAATATCGCCATGTATGAAAGAAGGAAAATGTACAAAGAAATTCCCTAAACAGCTATTAAAAGAAACAGTGCACAATGACAATGGTTACCTCTTATATAGACGCAGAGCTCCCGAAGATGGTGGCAGAAAGTAACAATCAAATCTCGCTCTGGAGCGCCCATTCTATGTAAAATGTTTAATGCCCACATTAATATGGAAGCATGTAGGTCTGTTCGAGCAATCAAGTATATCTGTAAGTGCATAAATAAAGGAAGCAACCAAGCAATATTTAATCTCAGGAGTGAATGTGAGGCAAATCCCGTTAATGAAGTACCGACCTTTCAAGCAGGGCGTTATGTCAGCAGTAACGAGGCAGCGTGGCGTCTTCTTGGCTTCCCTTTACACGAAAGGCACCCAACAGTTATTCACCTTGCTGTGCACTTAGAAAATGGAGAGCGTGTATATTTCACCAAAAGAAATTTCCAAGAAAGAATTGCATCACCGCCAAAAACTACACTAACAGCCTTCTTTCAACTTTGTCAAACCAACCCCTTTGCAAAAACGTTGTTATATTCTGAAGTCCCCCGCTATTATACTTGGTACACATCTAGGAAGGAGTGGAAACGCCGTATTCGAGGCGCGCCTGTTGCAAATTGGCCCAGTGTAAAGTAATCAGATGCCCTTGGTCGTGTGTATACCGTCCATGTAACTAATTTTGAATGTTTCTGTTTACGATTGCTGCTGCACCATGTTCGGGGTTCTACAGGACAGAGCAACTTATAGAGAAGCATGTGAAAGTAGTTACGTTGTACCAGTTGTGGCTCACTGAGTCAGAAACGTCGTACTTGTACCACACAAGTACGACGTTCGTCGACTCACGATACTAAAAAAAAAGGTTTTTTTTTTGCATTTGCATTGCAAATGCTCTGATCACGAATCTGCGGTCCATTTTCGCGTGCACGGTTCCGGAGATGTGCAGATCAATTAACTGTTATCTAATTGATATCCGGTGAAGGCCTCCACCGTGATTAGCGCTCCATTGTTCTTATCTACTTATCTATTGTTCATTGAATACCGTTATTATCTATTCTTCCTCAGCGTGGTGCTATTGTATTATACTCCTTTGTTCCTATCTACAACACTAATCTGAATCATCAATAAAACACATTACCTAATTTTGTTAAAATTTTTATTTACAAAATACAAAATCTTATTACTTATTATCTATAAAATAGGAGCGAAACATCTCATCCACTAAAATAACGTTGTACAATGTGTTCCCTGTAAATATACTCGTAAAACTATGCATTGAACATCCCTGAAACTTATATAGCTAATACATTTAGCAATATTCGCCACAAACTGAAGTCCACTAATTCTGAATCCTATCAACATTCCAGTTCAATCTTTTACAATTCCTTTTTAAAAACTCTAGATGATATCGTTTCACGCACCGCCAGCCAGTCTTGTGTGCTCTTCGCTCTATGAACTGACGCCGCGCCGAATCTTGTTGGAATACCCAGTGCCTGTTATTGAACATGGTATGAGAAACAGCTTACACAAGGTTCGTCAGGACTGTATTTTGATACACAACTACATTCGTTTTTACACCTTTCTCACAAAAATGTACCTCTGTTAAGCCCCAATAAGAAACTCCCAACCATACCATGAGCGAGGATGGAAAATGACCTCGTTGGACACGCGGAATACGGTTGCTCGCTTCTTCACTACTGTGTGCGTACACCATATCATTTTGTTTCTTGTAGCTCTCTTCTACGGTAAAAAATTTTTCATCCGAAAAAAGAATTTCCCGATATTTTTTTCACGCGTACCGCTTCAACAAAGCGCGGCATCTCTTCAGTGTCAGGTCCATTAGACGAGCATTCAAACGATGTCCTGTTTTTCTTCGATATGCCCGAAGCCCTAAGTCTTCATTTAACACCCTTTTCACCGTGGTTCTGCTTAACCCCATCTGAAGGGCCAACAGTTTCAGCTTACATTTGGGATTTCTTTGAATTCGCGCCTTTACAGCTTTTATCACTGCTGGAGTCCTAACAAATCGAGGGCGACCACTTCTTGACCTGTCATCTACACTAGAGTCTTCATTGTATCGTTTGATGGTACGATAAACGAATCTTTTGGTTATATTAAAATTTTTCAGTATGTCAAAAATTTGAATTGGCAAGTAACCGCAACGATGCAACGCAATAACTGCAACACAGTCTTCTTTAAGCGTCCACTCCATATTTAAAAATGAGTAAAATTCTAAAAAGTATACAGTTTTATTTTCATGAACAATTCGAATTCAATAAACTTTTTTGTGGCAACCACTCTAAAAGAAAAGTTTTTACTGTGTGATAATACTTATGACCTGACTAGGTATATACGTTGGTACGTGGGTGTACATGGGCAGTCTATTAGCAGCATAAACATTATTTTCTAGACTGGGGTGAATCTTTTTCAGATGTTGTTGTACATCTAGTGTATCCATGATATTACTGTATCTATTAGTAGATTATTACAGTACAATCTACTCAATGACCAACATAGGAATGATCAATTATAGTGATTTCTAAATATTAAATTGCATTATTTTGTATTATACAAAACGTGTTTGAGTCATCAATACACTTAATAAGACGCCACACGAAGTAATGCTGAGATAAGCAACAGAATGTGAGATAAGCTTGTTGACGCATAAAGTTATTATCAATTCCACTGTAGAAATTCTTTAGATTAGAATTAATACTTACTGGTACTATATAAGACCAAGCAATTGCAGTCATGGAGTTAGTGTATGGTCGTTTGACCGCAGTGGATCTATATATACCACATTTGTGTTACTTCAACGCATCAAAGGCCATAGATGTAAGTGTTTAATCTATTGACAAACTTAATTTTGTTTCTGTTATTTTCTTACGTGTGTATGATTTAGTGTTAACAAATTATATATAAATATTGTGTGTGTGTATATTATTAAGCCGTGGTAGCTCAGATGGTTAGCGCAGGCTGTAAATTTCACGGTACGCGACCCGGGTTCGATCCCCGCCGGCACCAATTAAATTGTTAATTGCAATTTTAAGTGCTGATTTACCACGTGCTTAGCGGTGAAGGAAAACATCCTGAGGAAACCTGCATGTCTGAGAAAATTTCGAAGGCATGTGAAGTTCGCCAACACGCATTGAGGCAGTGCCGCGGACATTTCCTAGCCATAAATACAAAGACAATAGCAGAAAGTGAAAAAGTTAAAAAATACTTTTTTAACAATGACAGTCATTAGTTGATCATTAGTGAATGTGATTCCGTTTACTTAAATTACAGGAAGACAAGAGCAGAAGGAAGAGATGGGATGATGGGAAGTAATGAAGCATTGTTATGTGAAGTTTGTTGGAACAAACATATTTTTAGTCACGTGTATATACTTTTAACTTTTTGGTTTAAAATGACACAAAATCTAAAAAATATTAGATACATCATCGACATGGACGGATTTTACATTACATATCCTCATAAACATTTGCAATGTAGAGAAATAGCTATTCTAGACGTAAAACTATCTAGTAAAAATTATGCGTTTATCGATCATTATTTGTTTCGGCCAAGTTATTCTTTCAATTATTTGTTGCCAAAAGACAAAAAAACTGTTGGTTATTGCGAAACACACGTGCACGGCATTCCATATTTTGACGTGACCGAAGAATTAAAATATACCTACAAACAAGAGAACATCATTCCCATATTAAATTGGTACATTAGAAATTTGTGCAAAGACGAAGTGATCGCATACAAAGGTGGTTCAGCAGAAAAACAATTTTTAAAAATGTTGACGACGAATGATAGAATTTTTAATATTGAAGAATACAAATGTCCAAAATACAATGATTTGGTAAATGTCATAAATTTAAACAAACGTTATGTGTGTAATAATCATATATTTGCAAAAAATTATCACAAAATTTTACATTGTTCTTGTGACGAAGTGTGGGTTTTTTACAAGTGGTTATTGCTTGAAAATAAAATTTTAAATTAATCATAAATTTTGTTTGATTTCCCAAAAACATTAGTTATAGTACTCGCATACAAAGGTGGTTCAGCAGAAAAACAATTTTTAAAAATGTTGACGACGAATGATAGAATTTTTAATATTGAAGAATACAAATGTCCAAAATACAATGATTTGGTAAATGTCATAAATTTAAACAAACGTTATGTGTGTAATAATCATATATTTGCAAAAAATAATCACAAAATTTTACATTGTTCTTGTGACGAAGTGTGGGTTTCTTACAAGTGGTTATTGCTTGAAAATAAAATTTTAAATTAATCATAAATTTTGTTTGATTTCCCAAAAACATTAGTTATATTACTCGCATACAAAGGTGGTCCAACAGAATATATGATATATTTGCAAAAAATAATCACAAAATTTTACATTGTTCTTGTGACGTAGTAAGTAGTAATCGTTCTCCTGTCCTCTAACCTTCATGATATCGACCAATAAAAAGTGTGCTCACGACTCGTGCCGGCAATTTTACCTGCTAATCTTCGGCAATTAGCGAAATAACGACCCATAACATAAGCTGATACTCCAGATAATCTAAAAATGGATAAATGTGTAATTAATCAACTTTACCAATATAATACAATACAAATGTTGTAAAGAGCAATAAACATACCGATGTCGTAGATTAGTTTCGGACCCATCATCATTTTGAAGTTTTGAGTTGAAATGATTAGGAAGTTCTTTTAACTTACACATTTTAACCCTACATTGACTACGTCTGTATAATTATGTAGCTAAATAAAAATTGTTAATTAAACCAAAAATAGATATATTATTGATAGAACAAACGTTTTTTATCAAAGAACAAACATTAACGAATATAAAAAGACCAATAATAACGAAAGAAATTATAAATTGGAGAAGGGGGAGGGGGGCTAACTATAAGGCAGGTTTTTAATTAATTTTTATAAATAAATTATTGACGGATAAACAATTATTGATAGAGAACAATCAAGAACAAACCACGAACTAACGATATGTGAAAACGAAATTCGAAAAGTAAAAAAATTAAAATTTTTGTGGGGCTAACTTCAGTGAGCTGGAGAACGATTGCTGTAGAAAATAGTGTCCTAGAAATATGGACAAAATAAGTGAGACGCTGCGATCGCTAAGTTGTCTCAATAAAAGCGGGCTGTTGTGCGCTAGTTTGAAATAATTATAATATCATTCAAAGAAAAAAGAAAATAACGAAGTTATTTTTACATATTAATAAATAAATTATAAATATGTTTTTTATAATTTTAATTATAATAAATATTATAAATTAATACAAATATAAATTATTAATTTTTATTGATTTGTTATTATTATTATTATTTTTATATTATTTGACCATTTTTTAATGTTTCTTTTTGTCAATAATTAAAAAATTACTTTGCCGATACTACTTACCGACGGACAGGGACAGGCGGGCTATGCTGAAGTACGTAGCGATCGTTCTCCTGTTTTCTAACCTCCATGATATAGAATATATAACTAACTAATTGTACTGACGTATAGACGATCCGACAGCCCGAAAACGCGTGACAAAGTTTCATTGTGTGCGTTAGCTAGTGGTGTACATTTTACTTACAAGGACTATTGAAAAATGATTGTTCACTCCTTGGAAGCAGTAAAAAGATTTAAAAAATAGTTCAGTGCACGATAAGTACCGAATAACTTCAAAAATTAACCGAATTTTTGTCATGATAGTTCTAAAATAATTATAAAATATTCAAATAACATGTTCTCGAGAATAAGCTGCATCTACCTGCCTTTTGTTGGTTTTTAATTCAAAATGTACAAAATTCCAATAATCTCTGAAGAGTTGAGTCCACCGATAAGCTGAAACAATTTTCCCCAAGAATCAGATCAGAAAGTTGTATTTTTGAGCTACCACCTATGGAGAAAAATTTACTGCCATGGACAGGTTGCCCGAAATTTCTTTTTAACATAACGTTTATTGAATATAAATAGATTAAGCCGTGGTAGCTCAGATGGTTAACGTTCGCTGTAACTATTACAGTACCCGAGTAACGCGGGTTTGATCCTCGCCGGCACCAATGAAATTATTAATTGCAATTTTAAGTGTTGGTTTACCACGTGCTCTGCGGTGAAGTAAAACATCGTGAGGAAACCTGCATGTCTGAAGAATAAGAAAAACAATTCTTTCGAAGACATTTGAAGTTCGCCAACACGCATTGGGGCAGCGCGGCGGACACTTCCTTGCTCTAAAACCCTCTCAGAAATGAGTGGAGGTCTGTGCCCAGCAGTGGTACGTATATAGACCGTAACTTTAACTAACTTTAACTTTAATAGCTTTTGAATTCACCACTAACATACTTCAGAAGCTAGTAACTATGCGATAATTATTTTATTCTTTACTTTACTTTTTTACTTAATAAAGTAAATGGCTATTTACATTTTATAAAATGTATGGCTGCTTTATTTTTTAACATTTAATAATTAAATACCTTGTATAAGTTTAAAGATAAAGGATGATGCCACATCGAGAATCTTATCTCCTGAAATTAATTCACGAGAAACTATAAAATCTGGTTAACACCGGTTATCGTGACCAATTAAAGTGGTAGGTTGGACCTTTCATAAAATAACTCGTCCTCTAGGGTGCTAAATGAGCACACCGTTTCAACAACTCTCGGCTAATCTATTGAGGTGAAACATTAAGTGCTTTAATCATTTGCATATCCTCTAAGTCACGTGTGAAAATTCCTTTAATTTTAATATTTAAACTATGGAATGTAGAAGTAAGGAGTACAGACTGTGTATTAGAAAGTGTCCATAGAAAACCGTTAAATAAGGGTGGCGCTACTATAACTACGGGGTATACTTTAAAGAACGCACCACAAAATATTAGTGGGATAGACGACTTTTCGAGGTTATATTTACTAAGTAAAACTATTATAGATTTTAGAGCTACTGAGCAGTTTAGCAGCACACTTAAACCGTCGACAACTGCTAAGTTCATTTCATCCTAGTAGCTACTCCAGCGCTGTTGTGGAGAGTTTTTGGGCTGTTATTTACTGTTTATAGGCCACTTTTTTAACTATTCTACTATGGGAGTTGGTACTCCTTGCTTCTACACTCCATAATTTAAACGGTACGAACTACTGTCACTAATTCCCTTGCCACCGATACCCTCAATACGTAATTCTTCTTTGGGCCCTCAGGGTGCTAACCTTTTAGCCATCCTTCTATGAAAATCATGGTTGGACCTTCATCCAGAAGAGATAAACTCTTGACCTCCGCTTTAGGTACATGGAACTCGACCGGTATAATCCTAAAATATGCACATACCAGTGCATTTTTACTGTATTCGCAGTCGTAATGTGTGCTTCTTTGACCCTGCCAACCTTTTGCAGCGACAATTCTTTATCGGGGCTTCTATGCAGAATCTTTTGATGTGCCATACGACAACCATCTAAACCGCATTTTTTTCGCACACTTCGACTAAATATGGAGGCATTGGAAACATATGTTAGCTTTCTTAACCGCTTCCCACCTGTCGCAGTTATTCATGTTTTTAAACCTATAACAACTCTCTACGGAGAGCTATTTGTCGCATATGTCACCTGTCGGTTATACCTCCTATTTTCTTTGCGTTCACTATGCTTACTTATAGTACGGTTGTGCATAAACTACTTCGTGGCGTGCACGGTTCGATTCCTGATTTCAAGACGTATTCTTTTTTCAGACATGCTCTGCGTTGAATAACGCACGAAATTGTTCACTTAATAAATTTAAGAAACTTGCCATCTTTTGTAGCTCTGGCTCCATAGGATATTGAGCTCGATATTTTTTTTTATAGGATTGGGTGACAAACGAGCACACAGTCCACCTGGTGATAAGTAGTTGCTGCGGCCCATAGACATCTACATCTATCCTCGTTTACGAATCAAAATGCAGATGCGTTGTCACCCGTGAGGACTAAGATGGAATGCCTCGTTTGCAGTAAAAAGGGTATATAAGGGGATATCCGAACCATCTAATCACAATGCCGAGCTTTTCTATTATAGGACTCACTAAATCAGTAGAGTGACTGAAGTGAAGACTACAATTTGGTAAACGACATGAATGTCAAGCAGGTGGAAGCTGTCCACGCGATCGGAGCTAAGTTCTGCAAGACCCGACGCAGAAGAACACCAAAACTCCCCAATCACACTCTTAATCTCATGTCGGGAAATGAAGCTGCAGTTTTCAGCAGATTTGGCAGCATACAGGAAACTGGACAGACAGATCTCCAAATACATGCAGCGGGACTTACGCAACTTCAATACAGCTCCTATTGAAGAAGTGATTGAGCGGAACCCAGGCTCCAAAGTATTTGCAAGAGACCTGTCTATCAGAAAGAGCCAACTGTCGAAGCTGAAGACCTAGCGTGGCATCATCGTTTCTGGGACAACTGAGATTTTGAGTGAGATTGAGAGGTTCTATGGGCACCTGTACACATCATCGTTGGAGCCCCACGCAAGTGTGAGTAATGATCTAAGAGCAGTATTATCCGACACTATTCCGATGATATCCCGGACGTCAATGTCGCGAAATTAGAATAGATCTCCAGCACCTTAAAAACGGCAAGTCCCCGGGCGAGGTTGGAATTACAGCGGGACTTCTGAAAGTGGGTGAAAACCGGTACTTGAAGTCCTTAAGAAGCTCTTTAATTCCGTCCTCCATGGGGCACTACTCCGGAGGCGCGGAAGTGAGTGGAGCAGAAGTGATCTTGTTCTTCAAGAAAGGCGAAAACGCTCCAAGAACTACAGAAAAACTACCAAATAACTCCGCTCCTAACAAGCCGGTTTCCAATAAATAATATCAATATATATATAAATATATATATAATATTCATCTGCAGAGAGGTGTGAGACAGGGTGACGTTATATCCCCGACAGTGTTCAAAGGTGCATTGAAAGACGTTTTCAAGGTACTTGACTAGAAAAGATACGGTACTAACATCAATAGCGAGTACATCACTCACCTTCGATTTGCCGACGATATAGTCCATAAGGCAGAATCGCTGGAGGACCTAAGCACTATGCTCAATTACCTCAATAGTGCCTCCCAACGGATAGGTCGTAAGATGAACATGGATAAAACGAAGATTATGTATAACGTTAATGTCACACCTATGCCGGTAGTTGTTGGGAGCACAAAGCTCGAAGTTGTTGACGAGTACGTTTACCTGAGACAAATAGTCTGACTAGATAAGTCCAACTTCGGCCGAGAGGTCAATCGGATTCCGGATTCAACTCGGCCAGGCCGCGTTCGGGAAATTACGGCACATCTTCTCGTTAGCTATACCTCAAAACCTGAAAACGAGACTGTACAACCAGTGCGTGTTGCCAGCGATGACCTATGGAACTGCGACGTGGTCCTTCACTGCTGGCCTTATACGGCCCTCAATCAGGACGCTCAAAGCCGCGAGAAGGAAAGGGAACGAGAGGGCTATGCTCGGGGTTTCTCTACGTGATAAACTTAGAAATGAGTATATCCGCAGTCGAACCAGAGTAACCCGACATAGCCAAACGGATTAGTAAGCTGAAATAGTAATGGGCCGGCCATCGAAGAACCAACAATCGATGGGAAATAAAGCGGCCAAGAGTGTGTCGGGCCACGCTCAGTGTAGGGTTCCGTAGTTTCCCGTCCGTCACAGTAAGTGTTCCCACTTATGAGTTTGTACAAAAACTGTTGTTTCCATCCAAGTTCAAAATAATTTTCCTAGAAAGTCCTTATAAAGTTCTACTTTCCAGATTTTTTTCATATTTTCTAAACTTATGGTTCAAAAGTTAGAGGGGGGGGGGACACATTGTTTTTTACTTTTGGAGCGATTATTTCCGAAATTATTGACATTATCAAAAAATTATTTTAGTAAACCCCTATTCATTTTTAAATACCTTTCCAACAATATATCACACGTTAGGGTTGAAATTAAGAAAAAAATCACTTCCCACTTTACATATAGGGGGGCTACCCTAATAAAACATTTTTTTCCAATTTTTATTTTACCACTTTGTCGGCGTGATTGATACACATATTGGTACCAAATTTCAGCTTTCTAGTGCTAACGGTCACAGAGATTAAGCGAGGACGGACAGACGGACAGACAGACATGGCGAAACTATAAGGGTTCCTAGTTGACTACGGAACCCTAAAAAAGATTCTAGAGTGGCAGCCTCGTACCGGTAGGCGAAGTGTAGGGTGACACCTCACTAGATGGAGTGACGACTTGGTAAGACATGCAGGAAGTCGATAGATGCGTGTGGCTCAGGACCGTGCTTTGTGTCATACCTTGGGGGAGGACTATGCTCAGCAGTGAACTTATGAAAGGCTGTAATGACGATGATAATGATGATTCACGCCAAACGTTTTTTTTTGTGTGTGTGTGAATGGGTATGTGTGAATGAGTGAGTGAGTGAGTGCGCGCACGCGCGCTTGTGTATGTGTGTTTGTGTGTGTTATAAATAAAGTACTGTTACGCGATGACGACTAGACAGGGGGCGTAGATAATGATTGCATCACAGAAGTGGTGGGGTTTGGCGCCCAGAAAGTCGGTCGCCTTAGAAAGTTGCAGGGTCACTTTGGCTAGAACGGTCGGAGAGAGCAGTTGTACTAGGAATTAGATATTACCTTAAATCATTAATTGAGCTCGATTTACTGGTACGATCATTATTCGGAATGGCGCACGACGCGGAGCGACAAGTTTTATATAACGGGCGTGTGCAGTCAGACTCTCGTAACTTTTACGGAGGGGTATGCCTTGCGATGCCGCCTCCTTTGGTTGAATACTCAAAGATCGCCAAGATATCTCAATAGAAGCCATTTTTAGTCTATTTTTCTGATCAGATGCTAAACCACTTGCACATACAGGTACAATAAAATATTTCTCTATTTTTTAATGTTTCTTTTTGTCAAAAATTAAAAAATTACGGAGCATGAAAATTTTCTCACCAATGCCGCGAAGAAAATTTGTATATTATTCAACTAACTTAATCTACTTGTACTCATAAATGGCTTACTTCGCAGTCACTACTCACCGACGTCAGCGCCGCTATAAATTGTACAAATTTTCAAGGACGGGCGGGCTATGCTCTAGTACGTAGCGATCTTTCTCCTGTTCTCCAGCCACCATGCTTCTATGCTTTAGTTTATTGTTCTGCGCTCATGTCCAACTCCA
The DNA here is from genome assembly GCA_907164705.1 of Parnassius apollo. Classification (NCBI taxonomy): domain Eukaryota; kingdom Metazoa; phylum Arthropoda; class Insecta; order Lepidoptera; family Papilionidae; genus Parnassius; species Parnassius apollo. The sequence continues at coordinate 3,337,613 of CAJQZP010000527.1, forward strand.
TAATGTGACAGCTGCGAGCTGTCAAAAGGTATTTATTATTTGTTATGATTTGTTAGGCGAACGCTATCTGGGACGCGATCTGGAATGACTTATCGCGATCCATATCGACACACCCTAAACGTTCATTACGGATCACGTCAGTATTGGGCACAAAACTGTTAAGTACACACATATCTAAAATGGACCAAAATATACAAAAAACTTTTTTTTTTAATGGATAGGGTGACAAACGAGCCTTGCAAAGCCGAGTTATAATAAATGTAACAAATGAGCAACTGATAGTAAGTAGATGCTGTGATCCATAGACATCTACATCTATCCTCAATTACGAATCAGAATGCCGATGCGTTGTCACCCGTGAGGACTAAGATAGAATGTCTCGTTTCCAGTAAAAAGGGTCTCCGGTTCTCTACACTCACCATACGAAACACAGCAGCGTTAAGATACAATTTAACGCTGGTATTCTGTGAGAGCGTGATCCTTCCCCGGTCGAGCCGACCCATTCGTGCTACAACTATACTACTAATATGATTGCAGCATGGCTCTACCTACGTTAGTACTCTTATTAGTTTGTGGCTCTACCACATATAAACGCTTGCTTAAAGCTTGTGTGGCTATCATTATGGCAATAATATTAAAAAGAGAGTGTCAATCTTCCATTGAAGCGTCATTTTTTATTTTTTTATAAATTGGTAGTAACTTCTGAAGTGCCTTCATAAGCTTACAATTGTTTTTAAAACAGTCATACGATGTGTCGCATTATATGGGCGTTGTTTCGAAACATAATATAAAAGCCTGTAAATATTTTTGATGGATTGTAGATGGTCCCGTCGAAACAGGATTCGCGCTTTCGTTTGCGATTTCGCCCACATCACACAAAAGTCGTCCTCTTCCATCGCTTCTCCAGAGCAGACTGTATATATTACTACACTCTTTGGAGCATACTGACGCGATCCGTATCGCAGCAACATTACACGTGCGATATTTATCACGATCCTTGGATCGCGATATGGATTTTCAGAAAGCTAGAAACTCTGTTCAATAAATATCACGATCCTGGATCGTGATCCAAGGATCATGATAAATATCACGCGTGTAGCATTCGCCTTAGATTTGGTTAGGTGTTTGGTGATTTGGTGGAGTATAGTAAAATTATATATACCTTTAAACGAGCAATTCTTGTATATATATATATATATATATATATATATATATATATATATATATATATATATATATATATATATATATATATATATATATAATCGGAATCTCGTAAACGGCATCAACGATTTTCATAAAATTTTGTGTGCAGGGAGTTTCGGGGGCAATAAATCGATCTAGCTTGGATTTATTTTTAGAAAATGTCTTTTTGTCCGTTGTTTTAGGCAATGAAAAACTGATACAATATCGTTAGAATAAGAAGGTAAATTTTGACGGTTTATTAATGATTACAAATAGCTTAATTGGTATATTGGGCGGTCATAAAATCGTAATACCATGGTTCGAGCCCAGACCGACCGACCGACTTTTTTTAATTTTTTTTTTCAAGTTCCTTTCTTTTTTGAGACAATCTATTTTTTTCGAGCCCTTTTTTTAGTATTTTTTAAAAACACGAAAATTTAAATTAAACTAATTGCACTCATGATTTTGTATTCAAATAACCAGTTCAGTTTTTTGTATTATGTCGCTACGATCAAAAAATATTATTCGTATTTCATCAGTATGTAATTTGTATCTAAATATAATTTCCAAAACACACGATTTAAAAAAAAAACTGAGCGAAAAATACCGAGCAAAGCTCGGTCAACCGGGTACTACTAAAATTATATATATAAATCATTATCGACAATAGAATTATTATTGTTAGAATTTAGAACCTTTTTAGTAGGTAATAGTTATTCTATATTATTGACATAACTTCGGGACTATATAGCCAAAATAAATTTTAATTTGAAAAGGATACCTATTGGTACGCATCCTAAGCTTCAATAAATTTCTATTATTTCTTGTAGTTCTTGTAATACACAGATAATATACTTAATTGTAATAGATAAGTAGATTTTTGGTTGTTTCCTGACGAATTTACGAGACTCGAGGATGTAGATAGAAGTGTCAGCTGTCAGTATGTTTAATAAAGTGAGCAAAGACTACAATATTATATACGAAAATCTTTGACTAGAGAAAAAAGAAAGGACATGACATACCTACGAAAAAAACGTGTATACCTAAACCTTTGACTAGAGAAAAAAGAAAGGACATGACAAATCTACGAAAAAACGTGTATACCTGAAATGAGTCTGGCACAAATATGGCGGCTTGAAGTAGTGCTGTGCACTATACCTAATATCGATAATGTGGCGCTTATTTAGAAAAAGATTCTTTCGTGTGATTCGTCTCAAACACCCGTGTGTTCTTAGATAGTTTTTTTTAAATCAATATGACGGATTTTCGTCGCCAAATTGTAAGTCCTTAACTTTTTTAACTCAAGCTATCGATAGGGGTTTCAAAATAAAGGAAATTAAAAGGAGATTACTGAAGTATATATGGGTTATACCTATGTTTTCAGTTCATTACTTTTGAGCAGTCGTTTTTTTTTGTTTTTATAATGTTACTATCTATTATTAATGTTACAATTATTTTCCGGGAATTGCTAAACAATAAATACTAATTAAAGAATTTTTGTTTGTTTGTTAGACAATAAATTAGACGCAGTCATAATACTCACACTAATTAAATTATAATAACTGCAAAAGTTTGAATGTTTGTTTATTCCTCAATCACGCCAAAAGAATCAGACCAGTTTGAATATAATAATTTGGCACGCAAATAGTTTATTACCTGAATTAACATATAGGATACTTTTTATCCCGATTTAGAGGTCCCGAGGAATAGAATAAGAAATTTCGTAATAATCGAATTCCACGAGAGAAACATATAAAAATAACACACTCCCTCATTAAAGTCGCAATGACAACTGATATAGTTGTCATTGACTGTGACAAAACATGGCACCCGGCCGCAGCGAAAAAATTGTTGCTATATTCGGTAATGATAAAACTACTGTTGTCCTTTTTTATATAAGAATATACTCATAAGCTAAAAAGCTGATATTTCGTTATATTCCTACAACTAACGAACTTTATGTCATGTCCTTTCTTTTTTCTCTAGTCAAAGACCTAAACTGAATCAGGCAACACAAAGATGACGGCTTGACGTAGTGCTGCGCACTATACTTAATATCGTTAACACGTTGAGCGCCATGTGTTTCTTTTTGGAAACACAAAATGCTACCTCTGAGGCTGCGTGTTTCCTTTTGGACACGGTCGACCCTTTAGTTCGAGGCCAGTATATCCACTAGGAAACACGTTTTCGTCCATTTTACTACGGAATCTTTTACTTCTGGCCTCCACGAAGGTTTTGGTCCGAGTGGGTTTTTTATGTCTTTTAGGTAAAAAATTATGAAAAAAAAACACCCATTTTTAGAAATTACATTTATTTGTATTATCCTCATTTCTTTTAGAAACACACAAAATCAACAGTAGATAGATAGAAAGAATATAACAGGCTGGTATAATTAGTAGTTTTTTTTACGAAAAAATAGTTAGTAGAGCTTGTCAAAGTGATCTGTACATAGAAAATTTTGGCAAATAGAGCAAATTCTCTTCGTTTGTTTGGAAAATTTGCGTTTTACTTCAACAAGTTTTCCTTGCCTTCCATACATCTTATAGCCTTCGACACAACGTCCTTTCATCTTTTTCGAAGGGTTTTCCTTGGTATTGAAAACATGTCTGTGTCGCTTGTTTGATGTTGGTCGTGGTGTTAGTGGATTATGGTCTTCTTGACGTGAGTATTTGTGAGGCATTCCTATGATAACTGCCTCCCTACGTTCTGTGTTTTTGAGAGCCTTTCTGCGAGTATTCCCAGTGTACAAAAATAGAGCATTCACAATGCTGATACCCTACAATACTTCAAAAAATAATTTTCTGTACTATTTTGTACAACGCCTCAACGCTGAGTTGTACGACGCCGTCTGATCTTTTTAGGAAAGGCTTTAGGATAATTTGATTCGTGTGATTTTTTTGGCAATAGTTTTCAGTTTTGAATGTTTCAAAAAACATTCAGCACTGAAATCCTCACATCTGCACTTCAAAATGACAATGCCATCGCTGGTTTGCGTGTTTCCAAAAGTATACACACGGCCTCTAAAGAAATTTCTAAGTAAAAACGTTATCAGAGGCCCCGTGTTTCTTTTTGGCACATATGAAAAATCATGGAATATCATGGAAAACAAAAATAATTTAACATGATTTTACTATAAGATTAGTTATAACAATGAAAATTAAGACAAAAAAGGCAGGTTCAAAAATTGAAAAAACATAGTTTTTGGGTTTGGCGGTCAACGTGTTAATTTGGCGCTTATTTAGAAAAAGATTCTTTCGTGTGATTCGTCTCAAACACCCGTGTGTTCTTAGATTTTTTTTTAAATCAATATGACGGATTTTTAACGTCAAATTGTAAGTCCTTAATTTTTTTTTACTCAACCTATCGATAGGGGTATCAAAATAAATGAAATTAAAAGGAAATTACTGTAGTAGTTTTTGTTATGTTTTTATGATGTAAGTCTGTCAATTACATTATAATAATATATAATTAATGTTACAATTATTTCCCGGGAATCACTTTACAAGAAATACAAATTAAAGAATTTTTGTTTGTTTGTTAGACAGTAAATTAGGCTCAGTCATCATACTCACACTAATCAAACTATAATAATTGCAAAAGTTTGAATGTTTATTCCTGAATCACGCCAAAAGTATCAGACCAGCTTGAATGTAAAAATTTGGCACACGAATAGTTTATTACCTGAATTAACATAAAGGATACTTTTTATCCCGATTTAGAGGTCCCGAGGAATAGAATAAGAATTTCCGTAATAATCGAATTCCACGAGAGAAACATATGAAAATAACACACTCACATCACTAAAGTCGCATTGACAACTGATATACCTAGGTGGATTGAAAAGTACTCGGCCTAACACAGATCCATTCAATTCTAAAAATCAAATCTACCCACATTATTTAGTTCAGTTCAGACTAGTTCATTGTGTGAAGTTCGAAACGTGTTTGATAATTAGTTGTGATTTTATAAATTTATTAACAAAGTAATCGGACATAATTTCCGCGAATGGAGCAAATCGAGCAGCGTGCCGTCATTAAGTACCTCCATAAGAAGGGGCTATCATCAAAAGCCATCCATGATGACATGGTCAGTACATTACGCGATTGTGCTCTGTCATATTCATCCGTCAAAAAATGGATAGCAGAATTTAAGCGTGGTAGAGAGAGTGTGAAAGATGAACCCCGCTCTGGAAGGCCTTCGACGTCAACTACTGACGAAAATATTAAAAAAAGTACTTGATTTAATAATGGGAGACCGCAGATTAAAAATTAGAGAGATAGCCGAGATTATAGGCATCTCTTATGAACGAACTCAAAACATCATTGTCAACGAGTTGGGTTTCCACAAGGTGTCTGCGAGGTGGGTTCCGCGACTGCTTTCAGTTGAACAAAAAAGGACGCGATTGACTATTTCACGCGACTGTTTGGTTATTTGAAGCCGATGCAGATGATTTTTTGAATCGTTTTGTTACTATGGACGAAACATGGGTTCATTACTGTACACCGGAAACAAAACAACAATCAAAACAGTGGAGAAGACCTGGTTCACCACCCCTAAAAAGGCTAAGTCGATTTTGTCGGCAAATAAGGTGATGGCTTCAGTATTCTGGGACTCGAAAGGTGTGATTATGATTGATTATCTTGAAAGGGGTCAGACTATAAACTCTGATTACTACTGCACCTTACTACGTCGTTTACGAGAGGAAATAAAAGAAAAACGTCGAGGAATGCTCAGAAGAAAACTCCTGTTTCATCAAGATAACGCCCGTGTTCACACGTCAGTACAGTCTATGGCTAAAATTCACAACTGTGGCTTTGAACTGTTACCGCATCCGCCGTATTCACCTGATCTGGCACCATCAGACTTCTTTCTGTTCCCTAAGCTAAAAAAGCACTTGGAGGTCAAAGATTTTCGACAAACGACGAGGTCAAAGCAGCTGTAGACGCATATTTTGACTCTAAGGAAGAATCATTTTTTCAACGGTCTAAATGCTTGCAAGGGGAGGTGGCAAAAGTGTATTGAACTTGATGGTGATTATGTAGAAAAATAAAAATATAACTGATTTAGTATGTGTTTATTTTCTTGGTTAGGCCGAGTACTTTTCAATCCACCCTCGTATTTGTCATTGACTGTAAAAAAAACATGGCGCTCGGCCGCAGCGAAAAAAATATTGGCATATTTGGTAATGATAAAACTACTGTTGTCCTTTTTTTACATACGAATATACTCATAAGCTAAAAAGAGACGCCGATATTTCGTTACATTTTACAATTAACGATCTTTATGTCACGTCCTTTCTTTCTTCTCTAGTCAAAGACGGAAATAGACAGGCAGCTCTCACTCTCTTTGATTAACAAAAAGCACCATCTAGTTGTTAGATACCTAAAACTAATACGAATATATATATATATGCTATATTTATATGCATTTAGTGGAGCTTAAAACTGGTAATTTGTTACATTGGCAATTGAAATTAATGCCGAAACTATTAGAAAAGTTGTATAAAGTATCAAAGCAACAAATAGTGGCCGTTCACATTCGACATCAATTTCGCGAATGTAACAAATTTCCAGTTTAAGCTGCATAGATGAATTAAATGTAACTGAGAATCTTAGAAAAAATGCAGTTTATGTTCTTTAAAGATTTAATCTTGCAAACTTTTTATTTTTTTAATTTACCACTTGTTAGCGACGACAAAGTGAATTCGAACATTTAATCTTAACTGTTGCTTATCAGTAATTTAAAACTAAGTGATAGTATTTAATCTCAATTGTTTCTTATTCGTAAAATAAAGCTAAGTGTAAATACTGATTAGTGATGATAACAGGAAAGTAAATTAATCACTTCAATTCTTATCTTAAAATAACTTATATGAATCTATTTAATATTATTTATCAATTAATTACTTTATAATGTAATTTCATTATGAGAAAGATTTAAATTTCATGAAAAAATATTGTATAGATTCTTAAGCATTATTCCTGAAAAAGCGTTGTACATTCCTGCCTCTTGGCGGCGCTACTTGTATGTTTTTTTTTTGCGCCCGAAGCAATTAAAGGTCTACCCTATACGTAGGGAGGCGGAAAATGCATTACGCATACCACGATAGCCGGTCTATCGTGGTTATGAGGGGCTCACTGTCCTACCGGGGACCCTAAGTGATACCCTCTAAAAACCGCCTTTGGGGACAGGCAACCGGCTGATTAAGCTCTATTGTGCCTTATCATGAGCGACCCTCTTTTGGGAAAAGAGGGCGCAGGCGGCTAAGTGCCGCTGAGGGAGTGCCTACGAAGGCAAATTAATGTTAGTTATTACAATAATTTTATTTAATTAGAGTTGGCCTGAGCCGCCAGGAGACAGTTCAGGTCGTTTGAAAGTTTATTAGGCGGGTCCGAGAGAGAGTTTCTCGGCCTGCGGACACGATAGCGAGAGGGGGGTGGGGCTGCATAAGAAGCTGCCTCACGAATTAAATGGTTTGGGTGCGACTCTGAGGCTTTGAAGAAGTTCTCAGAGTTTTTTAAAAAATTGTTGAATTGTTGGGAGCTCTAAGTCCCGATGAAGGTCGGCATTACGGACGTACCAAGGTGCGTTCGCAGCTCGACGACAGAAGAGGTTCTGAACTATTTGGAGTTCATTTAAAATATTAGGGTTTGCGTGGGCAAAGACGGGGCCCGCGTAGGAGACGGGGCCCGCGTAGGAGTACTTGTATGTTCGGCAAAAATACTATCCTACTCCGGAACTAAACCGTGAAGCGACCGCGAAACTATTTTTATTTTTTATAAGTGTAAAATAAAGGTTTGTTGAATGATTTATGTTTAGAATAATAAAAATAAGTTATATCTATTGTTAGGAATAAATAAAAATGTTGTAAGGTATGTTTTACCACGTTTATTAAGGAAATTGTAAATCTCCCTTAGAAAGGGTTATTCTGTACTCTGATTGGTCGATGGATTCACTAATGCCGTGTGCGAATTTTTCTCAATTCTGATTGGTTACAGCCGCTTATAAAAAAGGGGTGTTTTTTCGTGGTAAAGCATTCCAAATCCGGCAATGTAATAATAAGGAATCAAGAAATAAAATAAGAAGAAACTCTCAGAAAGAAGTGTTATTTATTGCTCATCTAACTGCTACTGTATGCTCTCCAGTTAACATCCCGCCAGCGAACCCGCTCTATTTATCAACGCTCCCTTACACGAGCAATTACACCACTGGTTCGATATAAAACCTCTGTCCTGGGAAGAAACAGCGAGAAACCCAGCGGGACATCTTTTTAAAATAACAGTTTACATGTATGTTTTAATTAACAACACATAACAAATAAGAAATAGCTTGGTAGCGATCACCCTTCACGGGGGTTATTATCATCCATAAATTCTTTAATATTATAATGACCCTTTAATACAAACTTAGTTTAATAAGGTTTTAAGCTTTGTGCAGGTCAAATTTTGTATATTTTCTGGGATCTTGTTGTAAAAGCGTATACATCGCCCCATGAATGAATTACTAACTCAGTTGATTTGAGTAACTGAACAAAAACAAAAAAAAATTACAAATACATTATTGTCTTATCCTCTTCTTCCCTATATTTTTAGAGCAGTGCCTTTGAGCTTTTTCATTCATAGGGTCATTTACACCCAAAAAGTATTTTATTTTTCCAGTGAGGACATTGTTTATATATTTGAATCAATTGTTTATAAAAAAAAATGTGGACTTATTTATTAAATAATCAGTTGAATCATTTTTGTGTATTATACATGTTAAAAAAGTTAAATTTAAATTAACTGTCATAATCAATTTAATATATTTAGATATATAATTTTTATCACTATCTTTTAATATTTCTATTGAAATATGTTCAACTTGGACAAAGAAATCAAACAATGCTCTGGTAGGATAACACAACCACTTTTTATATTCATATTCTTTCATTTTAATAAATTTATGAAAATTTAATAAATGTTCTGCTTCCAAATCATACCTGCAAGTCATACAGTTTTTAAACATGTGATGTTTTGCTATCCAGCCACTGCAATAACCTATTGCTGCGCATTTTTCAAGATCTGTTGAGTTTTACTTGCTAATAGTGCATTTGTATTAATAGAGTCTATATATACAAATGCTGTGTTGTTTTCTCTAGGATACGTTAAAAATCATTTAAGAACTGGAGACAAACACTGTCATCTTTTTCACTGTTTGATCCAACTGAATGTGAAGAATGAAGATGTTATATTGTTTATTAACAATTTTATAAATGCTCCTTCAAATGCAGATGCCGTAGGCATTATATTACTATAGCCATGAGCTCGGATTGCTCAAAAATAAAATTCCAATGGATTTTGGTTAAAAGTTCTCAGTAATAAAAAGTTGATGCCTTTTTCTAATTTAAACATTTTAAAATATTTTTAAAACTTTCTATTGTTTTAATCCAACTGGATAAAGATGACACTACTCCTTGACTATTACTGCTTACAAATTTCATACTTTTGAGGATTGGGATACTATAATTCCACAAATCGTGATGGGGTGAAATTGGAGTTACTGCAGCACAATACATTTTTCCTCCTGTAATATCGCTGAAACTACCATTCATGCTGTCAAAAAGGTCATCGAAAAACGATAGGAGGTCCGCTGTCTCATAACTGCTCTTATCAACAGCTCCTAATTCTGAAATGAAAAAGAAATATATAAACAAATATTAGTATATATTTCTTTTAAACCAAAACAAACAAAATGTGGAATAGTCATCCCGCTATTTCAGATTTAGATCTACAGTAAAAAGTTGTTGAATTTTTATTTTTACTAGCCTTCTGACAGAAAGAAGCTTAGCCGTACTACCTCGCATTGTTTTCACAAAAGGTGAATAAGAGTTTGTGTCAAGATTAGTAATGTTTGTATTTTTACTTATACCTATATACTTCGATTACATACTATTATCAATTTGAAAAAAGTTATGATAATGGTGATGCATATAATAATAATAAGGCCAATGTTCAGCATTGGACATGTACAAAATGGCAATAATTAAAGAGAGAGTGCATAACTTTCAATCATTAATAAAAACATTATAGGTACATTTATAATTTAAATTACTGTAAATAAAGTCTGCTTACCTACCATGCACGCAAAGCCTACTCCAACAGATTGACTAAACACTTGTGTGCAGTGTTTCACCCTTATCTTTGGGATTAAATTTGGTAAGACGTGGTAAGCAGTCAGCTTAGGCACTAATTTGACACCTCTGTAATCTGGGCATCTATTATATAAATCAATGATGTGGGACCATTTTGCTGTGCATTCTTTTCCTTTCATTGTATATTTTAAAAATTTTTGTGATTATATCACAACGACCTGAAAAAAAGAAATATAGCTAGTGAACAAACAAAATAGTGTAACATATCCTATACTATTAAACGAGCAATTCTTGTATATATATATATATATATATATATATATATATATATATATATATATATATATATATATATATATATATATATATATAATCAGGATCTCGGAAATGGCTCCAACGATTTTCATAAAATTTAGTGTCCAGGGAGTTTCTGGGATAAAAAATCGATGTAAGATAATTGATAGAATCAGGCGTTACTTTGCGGAAATCCATTATAATAAAAAATAAAAATATAAATTTCTTTGCAACTTTCCGCTAAACATATAAAATGATGTGTCTTACCTGGATTGATTAAGACTCTACGGCGGCTGACCGTAAGTCAGCCGCCGTAGAGTCTATATTACCTGAGGATGCCTCGTGTAGAGGCGAAACACGTGTCGTATTATCGTCGATGGTGTGTCTTGCCTGGAATAGTGGTGTTGAGAGTAGTGGTACTTGGTCTAGTGGTGACGGAGTTAGTGTATGCAATTGAGGGAGGGTGGGAGGTGCACTTCAATCCAGGTAAGACACATCATTTTATATGTTTAGCGGAAAGTTGCAAAGAAATTTATATTTTTATTTCTTATTAAAATCGATCTAGCTAGGTTTTATTTTTAGAAAATGTCTTTTTGTCCGTGTTTTTAGGCAACGAAAAACTGCTACAATATTGTTAGAATAAGAAGGTAAATTTTGACAGGTTGTCATTATTATCAATAGCTTAATTGGTATAATGGCCGGTCACTGAATCGTAAAACCCCGGTTCAAGCCCAGACCGGCCAACCAACTTTTTTACTTTTTTTTCAAGTTCCTTTCTTTTTTTAGAAAATCTATTTTTTCGAGCCCTTTTTTTAGTATTTTTTAAAAACACGAAAATTTAAATTAAACTAATTGCACTCATGATTTTTTATTCAAATAACCAGTTCAGTTTTTTCTATTATGTCACTAAGATCAAAAAATATTATTCGTATTTCATCAGTACATAATTTGTATCTAAATATAATTTCCAAAACACACGAATTAAAAAAAACCGAGCGAAAAATACCGAGCAAAGCTCGGTCAACCGGGTACTTATGTATTAATATGATTCAACGTTATCGAGCCCTTCAGCTTGATAGCAAAATCATCTTGCTAATTAGCACTTAGGTATCTCCAGTAGTAGTAAGTATAATAAATTACCTAATAATTTAGTATTCAGGCAACAGACGTTAACTTTATAAAAAAGGATTCATATTCAGAAATGTTAAAGTATATTTTTTCAAGTTACATCAAAATATGTCGAGCAGTCACACATGGTCAACTGTTGCTTTTGGAGACTCAACTTACAATTAACCTTTCTCACTACTTAGTTATTACAACTAACAATGTTACGATTCATTAACTTCTCAACATTTTTGTGTGGCAGATTTGCTACGGCAAACGGGATCTGCTCTTTCTCTGCGCCTCCGGCTTTACAAAAACACTCTAGGGGGATATCCATAGCCAACACCTTACTTTATTTAACCTGTGCAGAAATGATAAATTACGAACTGATTCCCTCTTTCGCACAACGCTTAGATCCGTGTCGGGCACTGTATGATAGATTATAGGAGTTTGATGTGAAGTATTTTTAAAATACATACATAGTGTCCAAAAACTACATACCATCATTTTAAGTCACCCAGACACACAACAAGAGTTCTGTGACATTACGGAAGCTGTTCACATTGTTCACTATTCGCAATTAAGAGTGCTTATGCAACTTCACGAGTTTATTTTCCGAAAGACGGCACGGAGGAGGTCTCAACTCAATGTGGACGTAGGTACGAAGCAGAGGATGATTGTAACGCGGCATGGAAATACGGAGAAACAGAGTTTCAACTCAACTTGGTTAACAGATGCACTCGCGAAACAACCAGAACATAAATTACTGCATAGTGAAGCCAGAATTTAATTGCAAAGCCAGAAAACGTAAAAGAAACCGCCACTTCTACGCAGCGAGACATTTGGAATTCAATTCATAGATAAATAAATATGTAGCAAGCTAATTCAATTGTTACCAGTGCAATAATCTGTGGCAATAATAATGTTGCGTGCCACAGTTGATGGCACTAGCGCCATCTATTATCAAACAGAGAAATTAAGCTTTCTAGAAAGCCCCACACTCGAACTTTCTGCGCCTAGTCGGTCGGGGCCCGTATTTTCTGGAATATTGTGGAAGTTTCGGTGGAAGAGCCCTATTTAAAGCAGTTGAAAGCCGCGATCGTAGTAGTATTGAATTGGCGATACGAGCTAAGCTTTCAGAGTGAAATAAAGTGAACTAAAGTGTGAATAATTATTAGTGTCTTTTCAGTTTTAATTGGTATTCGGTAATTATAGTTCATAAAAGATAGCTTGATCTCTGCGACAGCTGTCAGTAAAATCACGCCTATGAAGTCCTGAATTTCTTAGTAGTACAGACAGTACGTGTCAATGTCATACTTTATGGGCATGCCAACCTAATTAGTGCAATGATTCAGGAATCTTTTATAAACCATATAGTGTCAATTTTGGTAATTCAATCGGCAGTTTTTACAGTCACGAACCCTAAGCTAGTAACAATAATAATGTCCCATTATTAAGAATAGTTGACAAAAATATTTTGCGTTCCAAAACGGTTCAACATTTTCATACATTTGCTTTTAAGTTTAAAATTTTACTTTTTAATCATTTTTGTACAAAATTTTGTGATAATTATTTAATTAACTTATTTGTGTTTGGCACAATCTTCCGATATCTTAATTATATATTTTATACTATAGCAACACACTATTTTTCTTTCCAAATCTATGGTAGAGATGGCACTGTGCTCAATACAAGAAAATGAAATTACCATTGTTCCTAGTTGCTATAGCATGGAAGCGAGGTTTAAATGTTCCATTTGGTTGGTCTGAATTCGTTATGGTGGCGGGAGGAGGAGGATTCAGGGAAAGCCCTCCTACTCTTCCCCTCTTGAGGAAATGTATAGTTTATGAGTAATTAACTTTTTGTAAAATTATAACTTCACTTTTTACGCAGGAATATTGATCCAAAGTTACTTTTGCAACAGCTTCGGCGCTGCAGGAAGTACAGCCCCATACAACAAATTGCAAACACCCATGGGGGCTGCTTTCCCTCCGCACCTACGGTTTTACAAAAACACTAGGAGTAGGGTAGACAAGACTATGTGGAGTTGGGGCGTCTGTTTCAGTTTTAGAACAGATTCGACCAATATTTACTATAAAGCCAGGTTACCTTAGACTCTGCCATTATAGTGGTAAATTAAACAATGTAATGTAAATTTTTTAATTTTTTTTTCTGTAAAACATCTTGACGGCTCTCCATTGTGACTCAATTTGTTGTATATGAGTAGCCACAAACGGATTGTCTAGATCTGAGTGATACAATTTTTATATGGGTGTATCTGTGTTAAAAAAACAAATTGATATATTTGCGTTTCATTATATGTAATTTTTAGTGAATATTTTTCTTATCATAATTAATTCAAAAGTCATTTTCGAAATCCAAAAATAGTGTAGAAGGTTCGAGCTTAACCCTGACAAACCTTTTAAATTTAAAACAAAATTAAAAAATCAAGTACTGGACTTATACATCATAATACTACTTATACATAATAATGCGTTCCATTAAAAGCAATATTTAATGAAATTTATTTTTATTGTAATTATTACAAAACTCATTCTGACTTCTAAAAACATTGTAATAGGTTCAAGCTTAAACTTAACAAGCCTTCTAGACTAAAAACATTATGAAAATCAAGTACCGGAAGTCTATAGCCAATCCAAATAGTTTGTTTACATAACATGAGTTTCAGAGAATGTGCATAGTCATATAAGCCGTGTAAGCCGCAAGTACCAAAAACTTGACTATAGCCTCGTAAGAATAATATTTTAGTATACAATAATCTTTATGACTTTTAAACATATTTCATAAAATTTTTAATTGTTCTAAGAACTGAACTGAACAAGATTCACCAATCTTAAGCTCACAAAACACTTTTTTCTCACTTAAAGCAACTTGTAAACTCCTTAGATCGCTACGAACTGTCAAAGTTGTTTAGCAAAGTGTAGTTTGCTAAATAGAAAAACCGGCACGGAGAAAGGGACAAACAATCACACCACTCTGTCTCATTTCTATGCAAGAAGTATGCATAAATCTATCTTTTTCGTGCGCGAATGCGAAAGAAGGCGTCAATTTGTCTATAGGTTTCTCTGTCTACGCAACAGTTTCAGTTTGTACAAAGGTACTCTACACACCATAGAGTAGTGTATACTGCCATGAAGGTTAGAGAACAGGAGAACGATCGCCGTAGAAAATAGTGTCCCAGAAATATGGACACCATAAGTGAGGCACTGCGATCGCTAAGTTCGCTCAATAAAAGTCATTTTCAGTCTATTTTTCCGATCAGATGCTAAACCACTTGCACATCCACGCACAATAAAATATTTCTCCATTTTTTAATGTTTCTTTTTGCCAAAAATTACAAAATTATGGAGCATGAAAATTTTTTCATTAAAAATGAAATGAAAATTTGTACATACATATTACACTACAGTACATATTCAACTAACTTCATCTACTTGTACTCATAAACAGCTATCTGTTCTCTAGCCTCCATGGCACAAACTAACTATAATTTTTAGTATTTATACATTATAATTATATTATATATAATATATATTTATAATTATATATAGACGACAGAGAGACACACGCGCGCACAAACTAATAAGAGTACTAACACGCGCGTGAGTAATAGTCATAGATTACTGAATATGTACTAAAGTATGTAATAGAATAGTACTCTTAGTCTTATTCGTAGACAGAGAAATCTATAGACAAATTGTCGCCTTCTTTCGCATTCGCACACGAAAAAGATAGATTTATGCATACGTCATGCATAGAAATGAGATAGAGCGGTGTGATTGTTTGTCCCTATCTCCGTGCCGGTTTTTTTGTTTAGTTAGTTTGCTAAACAACTTTAACAGCATAGCGATTTAAGGAGTTTACAAGTTGGTTTAAGTGAGAAAAAATTGTTTTGTGAGCTTAAGATTGGTGAATTTTGTTCCGTTCAGTTTTTAGAACAATTAAATTTTTTATCTAAATGTGTTTAAAAGTCATAAAGATTATTGTATAACCTAAAAATTCGTTATCGTCCTTTCTCACTCGAGGCCACGCCGATCATTAGTCTAGAGGTTTCTCTGTCTACGGTCTTATTAGTTTCTGGCGTAGACAGAGAATCCTAGAAACGTCAGTTTCTCTATCTAGTCTGTGTAATGGTGTTCTATGGAGTGTAGGTTCTCTACTATATAGTCAGTAATCTATGATATAGTTAGTAATCTATGGTGTAGGTACTGCCTACTGCACAGAGTACCTTTGTATAAACTGAAAGCCTACTGCATTTTATAAACTCCGCTCCGGTTTATTGATGAAAAATTTAATTGAATTCACAGAGTACATTTGTAATAGGAAACAAGAATGGCCTTTAGTGAAGTTTGTAGAATTTGTTTACGCGTTAATTTACGCATGTGTGTACTAAAGAAGACTAGTCTTCGAAATTTGTACAAAATATTGACGAACTGTTTTGTAAGTTGTTAATATTTCTTAATATTGCAAATTGGAATTGCGGTAATTTGTTGTTATCAATGGAGAAATACGTTATAAATTCCCTGATATAAAATGCGATAGATCGGGGCTAAGCTAAGGTGCAGCGTGAAATATAGTGCTACCAGACAAATGCAACCAGAAGAACAACTGAAGAATTAGCCTGAAATCCTACTACGTACTAGAAGAGACACCGAGACTTAATTGTTTGCAACACACGTTAAAGCCCGCGGATCCAAACTTTATCGCTTAAAAAGGTTACCATGTGCCTCCTTCCACACCACTGCAAAGATTTTTTCACTGTGTCTATTGTAGTACATATCACTGGGTATTATTGCGATTTCATGTCAAGAAATTATCAGAATGATTTGGTCTTCACCACTTCATATAGTATGTTTTTAATGCTCTAGAAACTTGAGTATCTGTGTAACTTTCTAGAGTAACTCAATATAATTTGTAAAGTATATACTAAAAAAGGTTGAAAATACTTTTTATTTTTATGTGTGTATGTTATGTTACCATCAGGTGGATTGTAAGTTTATTTGTTACTTCTATATTATAAAAATTATGTTGAAGAAGAGAGTTATAGTGGCCAATATATTTTATTACAAAATTGTATATTTAAGTTGTTTTCCATATTTATGAAAGTATCATATTTTCAGATGGATGAAGATGAGCCGCCTGTAATTGTCTGTTTCATATGTCATGCAAGACTCATTCGATGCAGAACATTACAACAACAGGCTATTGAGTCAAATGCAGTTCTGGAGCAGTTGCTTGTAGGAGGGTCCATGGTATTATCCATTCCATCCAATAAAACCGATAAAAGTCTGTCATAGATTGTTTCATAGGAGGGATTTTTCCAAATTTGAGAACCGCAGTATATATCAGCAGCATATTTCTGATCACAACTCAGTTGATATCTGTTTCCCTCCGTCGCCTCTTATGACACCCGCCTGCGTATTTTAGTACGGTAGAACGGTATATTTCTGCCTTTGTTCAAGGAGTCGCTAGTAACACCTGTTCACAAGAGTGGAGATGAGAAGGATATCAACAACTACAGACCAATTTCGCTAAAGGGCTATAGATATTCAAAAGTTATAGAAAAAGTTATCAACAAGAGACTCATAAATTTCCTCAATAAGTTTTCACATCATATCCAGTTTGGCTTTCAAGCAGAAAATTCGACTGAAGACACTGTAGAAGCCCTTTTATCCGTAGGTTTTGATAGTCTTGATAAAAATTCAAATTGCCTCCTAGTGTTTCTTGAACATAAAAAGGCATTTGACATTGTGTACCTCCATTCTGTTGCGGAAGTTAGAAAATTGCGAGATTCGAGATGTGCTCAAGGAGAATATTACACACACTACACATTCACTATACTCCGGCCGCTGAGTTATTACCGATTTGACACATGACGAATTGACAATACTAGTGAAGTGACTGAACCAGTAACTAAATATTTTCCTTTTATTCGTTTTTTTATATTCAAACCCAATTTCGTGCAATAGTTTTGACAACGCCGTTTTACCGCCTTTAAACAAGCCAGCTTCTTTTAAAGAGACCAAAAGCAAACGTCTAGTTGGAAACTCGTTCATAGTATAATAACCATATATGTGGTTTCTTATTGCATCTGCATCAAAAACATCAACACCTGTCACGGGCTTTTGTCTTCGTTTTTTCTTAGGGGTGCGTAAAACACTCACTTCCAGAAGCACCAAATTTTTCTTATTTATATTATATAGTGTTTTTGCACCAATTCCAAGAGCTTGTGAAACCCGATCTTTCACTTGAGTGACAGGAATCAAAGGGCCGCCATTTTGTGACTCACGCTCAAAGTAATCCTGTAGCTTTAGTACAAGCTCACGACATTGACTATTCAATGTTTTTCCTCGTTTCGGCATTTTTAACAAAATTACCAAACACAAACAAAATTAGTCCAATAAAGCGCAACGATAAACAGGAGAAAGCCGAGTCAAAAAACAACAGTTACACAAGAGAACGTAGTCTGTGCGCACGAGAGTACGGAAGACGACTAAACAGATTAAAATAGCGGTGGTAAGGGTGTTGCCAGAATAGTATCGCCAATTACTTAAAAAAAATACACCTATAACATTGCTTAATTGAGGGAGAAAATTATATTTATTAAATGTTGTTTTATATATTATGAATGTTAAAAATTATACATAACCATTTTAATTGTAATTATTTTTAAATCATAGAAAACAGTATTTCTGTCTTTGGATCACACATAAATCTTAAAAATCATAGAGATACTGGCAACACAGTGCAATTAGGAGACGCAAAAAAATGGTAGCATTATAGTCTAGTTGCTCGAAGGAATAAGTAAAATAAAAATATCCAAATAAAATAAATATCATATCTATTCCAATGAATTCGGACCGAATACTATCAAGCACATCACTATGAAAACTAGACGCACGATGTAACTTTGTACAACGCGCCAAAAAACAAAAAATAAATGTTTTCATATTATTTATAAACTATTTTAAGTTTTGAAACAGAGTTTATTGGAAAATTACTTGATTCTGACATTTTGACAAAGTTTTATATTAAAGAGGTATTCTAAATCATTCGGAAAATGTGTCGCTCGTGCAAGGTTATATCGATTAATTTAAGAATAATCTGTCAAATCGGTAATAACTCAGCGGCCGTACTATACATACACACATACTACACACCCTATTTTTACTTTCTAAATTTAAAAAGAAATGTGTTGTTTATGCTCAGCGTTAATTTTAGTATATGCGGTTCTTGCCTTAGTAAATTTTATGATATGGAAGAGAGGCTTACTACTGACTTATATATATAACTGCTTAATAATCTTATATATATAAAGTACGTGTCATGTTGTTTGTCCGCGATGGACTCCTAAACTACTTAACCGATTTTGATCAAATTTGCACAACGTGTGCAGTTTGGTCCAACTTGAGAGATAGGATAGCTTACATTTCAATTCACATTCGCAATATTATTTTATTCCAAATTATATTTGTATATAATTTGACAGTCACAATACATACGCTTTCAAGCGCATTGACGCATGCGCAGTACGTACCCGTATTGCGCACGCGTCAATGCTACGTTTGGAACGGTTCCTTTAAAAAACAAAAAAGTCTCAATAAAGCAATTTACATTTTTGCAATATGTTAGCGATGACATGTTTTGTCAAAATTACAGGAATAATATTTTTATTCTTTACAATTATTTAAAAAATTAAAATAAAAACAAAACATATAAAAACTCCACGGACATTCTCCTTTTCTCTATCCTCCATGGTTGCTACTTAAGTGAGATATGCGAGAATATGTCGCTTTGTGGATTATCTTAATATATATAAATTACGTGTCATGTTGTTTGTCCGCGATAGGCTCCTAAACTACTTAACCGCTTTTAATGAAATTTGCACACCGTGTGCAGTTTGGTCCAACTTGAGAGATAGGATAGTTTTTTTTGCCCATGAGTAACCCACAATTTATTTTTTGCGAATTTAAGGATTTTAATAGGACATGACAGGGTCGTAGAAAAGGGCAGAATAACGTCTGCCTGGCAGGCTAGTGATATTATATGAATGACTAAGTGAAGTACTTATTTTTACAAAAAATAATTATCGAACTGTTTATACTGTTATGTATTAATTCTATTGCATATAAACAAAATGTTATCTATAGTTGATAAATATTATTAGTAAACTTTTGTCCATTTATGGTATTTGTGAATCTGAATGGAAAAATTGTTGAGTCTCGATTCTAATTACATATTTTAACTATCTACATTCTTATTTAAATTTATTGGTAACTCTCACTTTTGTCCGGCTTTATTGTTATTTGGAGTTGTTGTCAGGAAGATGCTGCTGCATCTGCGGGATGGTATGGGGTAGTATAAATTCTCCTACACTTATTTAAAAAAGACTTTGGTTTCAGTCAATACCAAAACCGCATGAGACTAGAGATGAGATTCAATTCACACCAATTAATCATATAGATATCTGGCCAGTAGAGTGTGATATAGAAAAAGATTTTAAGGATGACTTTTTTAGCCTTGAATCTGTTAAAGTTGAGGAAGAGAAAATCGAAAATGAAAATTTTAAATTTGAAGTTGGCTGGAGTCATGAAATAGGTAAGATATACACTTTTTGTGATATTATTAAATATAAAAATTGGTTACTGTAGCCAATGGACACAAAATAAAGAGGGCCTCATGTGCAATGTACTGATTTACTGAATTGCCTTTGCCTAAGTTCAAAGTGCATTTAAAAAGCACTCATGGAAAAAGAAAATAAATTAAATAATTATTTAACTGAGAAGCATATATGGACATTATAATAAGCATTGTTAGACATTTTCTTTTACTTATGTATAAATATTTATTATATTTATAAATGTTTTGACCCTATATAAATGCAGGCAGCTTGCATGTTACACTAAGATGTATTAACTTGTAGGAATTAATGATATACTTACAACTGGTAAGCTACCACCTATCTTTGCCAATTTCTTAATGCAGGTGGACTTCTCCATCCTCCTGTTACCTATTTCTGTCGTCAAATAGCAGTGCATGCACTGCTGTGTGCCAGTCTGAAGAGTATAGAGTCAGTATAATCACTGGCTGTGGGGAATTGCATCGTAGTTGTCAGAGGTGACAGCGCATTGTAGCGCGAAAGCTCAGAGGCAGTCCATGGACTGCAGTACCCACTTACTATGAGGTGGATCGACTACATACCATAAGGTCGACTGTTAGTTTATTTGTCACTTCATATTGATATGAAATATATGGAGTAAAGGTGCTCAAGGTATCCTTATACTGGCAAGCATTCACCTACTAAAAACAAGTTGTGGCAGAACACTCACACTTTGTCTACTGGCACAAGGCTGCCACAATTACATCTCGTTAGGAGAGCCTTTCTTCTCCATCAGTCAGTGTCAGTTCTTCGGCCCATTGCCACTTCAGGTTATTACACATAGCTTATGAAACCTGCAGTATGGTAATGAAAGTGGGTGGTTCGGGTCCATAAGCTGTGGACTGTAATGATCTAGTTGATTGGAAAAAGTATCAGATTTTATATTATATACAGAGTCAGACTGTGGTTTGTGGCATACTTTAGGGGAGGCCTATGTTCAGCAGTGGAGTTGTATAGGGCTTTAACGATGATGATGATGATGATGATCACTCGACTATATACACACACACATAGAAAATTAACAATTTTTTGGGTGCTGGTGTAGAATTAACCTGGGTTGCTAGCGTACTGTGAAATTTTATGGCAAACTGCTAACCCCTGAGCTACCAGGGCTTGTTTTGAGTCTTTGTACGGTCTACAAATAATGCCTCTATCTTAATCGTCCCGTAAACTTCCACTGCTAAATGTGGAAGGATGTCTCCTCATGTAGGGAGGATTTGCCTCAGTCGTCACGTTTGACATAGGATTGACAATCACAGAACCAGACTGCCACTATTGCCTGTCGCTGGTCTGGATATTTTACATCTGAAGTAAACAAGGTGGTTGTACCGCCATCTGTCGGATAACCAAACCCAAAGTCGCCTCTTACAAAGTCCACGGGATAAAATGTGATGATGAATTCTCTTATGCAGCATTTACATGCCAACTTCGACTGTACTGTGTGTGTAACACTAGTTCTGTGTGAAATTTGAAGCAACGATTATAAGAATAGATTATTCTAATATTACTACCTAGACTATATTCCTAATATCTACAAAAAATACTGGTCAAAATGTATGTATGTATAACACTCTTTCCGTGTGGGATTCGAAGCAGCGATTATTAAATTAATGTAATTATTAGACACGGGACGAGTACTCGGTTTGGATTCCATTTTTTTAGGGTTCGGCCGAACAACTAGTACTAACGACCGAGTACCGAGTACTCTGCCTTAATTATATTCCAGAGAAAAATAAATACAAAAAGCCAGTTTCTATCATTATTCTTTATATGAGACACATTAAAACATCAGGAACATGAGAAACAACAGAAATATTGAGAACGTACATAAGAATCTATAATAAAAATAATTATTACTTATATTTAAAATTTAAGAGAGGTAAGATGCAAAATACTAGTTTATCGGCCCTATTATTTGTAACAAAAAGGATAAGCATCAAGTAAGTACTTGAATTTACTCTATCGTTTCATCCCTAAGTCTGTGTAAGGGAAATAACCGCGCGCCACCCGATACCGTGTTTTTTTAAAGCCGAGTATTTGGCCGAGTACTCGGCCCAAAATGGCTGAGTACTCGGCAAATCACTATTCGTTCCATGTCTAGTAATTATAACACGGTCAGAAGAACATCAACATTATTATTCGGATTTAGATTCTTTATCATTCTTTCCCTCCAAAAATGAATATGAGAGATATTATCCAGATTAATTGTTTAAAATACTTTATATCTTGCAACTTTAAAATGAGTGTAATTATGTAAAATATTATAATTTCTCTATGTCTCCCTGGTAAGGCGTAAATTCCGCCAGCTGTAAACCGTCTAAGGTATCTTACAATAAAGATAAAATTTCTTATAATAAATAAAATGTTTGATTCATTTGTATTTCAGAACAACCGTGCATACAAACAAATATTTTTTCAGAACCGTGTGAGAAAAAGATTAAATCAAATTCTACTGATTGTAACATAAATGATGTTCGTAAAGGAAACCTTGATTTAGAAAGCCCTACTATTAAATCAAAGCCTAAACTGAAAAGAGATACTCAACCAGTTATTAAAAAAGGGAAGCATACTGCAAAAATTATGAAAAAGAAAATTTTGAAGCAAACGAAAAACACATCTGATTTAACAAAATACATTTTTGAATGTGATGATTGTAGTAAAAAATTTTTAGCAAAAGATATTCTTGCCGACCACATATCATACAGTCATAAGACGCAAAAGAACTCAGATGCAGTTCAGACACAAGTTGAACAAACTCCAGTACCACATATTTGCGAATTTAAAACATCTCAAAAACATCCTTACATTTCAACACATCTTAAAGCACACGTCGCTAAGCAAGTGTACGGTTGTAATAATTGTGATTATAAATGTACAGTTAAAAAATATTTGCAAAAGCATATGAAAATACACACAGGAGAAAAACGTTTTTCATGTAATATCTGTGAATTTAGATGTATTAGAAAAGATAATTTGCAAAATCATATGAAAATACACACTGGAGAAAAACGTTTTTCGTGTAATATCTGTGCATATAAGTGCAATAAAAAAACTGATTTGATACAACACATAAGAATACACACTGGTGAAAAACCTTTTTCATGTAATATCTGTGAATTTAGATGTAGTATAAAAGGTTATTTGCGAACACATATGAGAGTACACACCGGAGAAAAACCTTTTTCGTGTAATATCTGTGAATGTAAATTTACAAGAAAAAAAAATTTGAAAGAACACATAAGGATACACACTGGTGAAAAACCTTTTTCGTGTAATATCTGTAAATTTAGATGTAATACAAAAAGTTATTTGCGAACACATATAAGAATACACACCGGAGAAAAACGTTTTTCGTGTAATATCTGTGCATATAAGTGCCATAGAAAAACTGATTTGATGCAACACATAAGAATACACACTGGTGAAAAACCTTTTTCGTGTGATATCTGTGAATGTAAATTTTTAAGAAAAACTGATTTGATAGCACACATAACAATACACACCGGAGAAAAACCTTTTTCGTGTAATATCTGTGAATATAAATGTATAAGAAAAGCAAATTTGCAAACACATATGAAAATACACACCGGTGAAAAACCTTTTTCGTGTAACATCTGTGAATATAGATGTATTAGTAAAAGTCATTTGCGAAGGCATTCGAATATACACACTGGAGCAAAATCTTCTTCGTGAGGTATCTTGTAAAATATGTACAATCGCTATGAAAACCAGCTTTACTGGGTTAGTTTTTGTCGAATATTTATTTATGTCGTATATTTGATGTGTGTATATTTTATTAAATTAGTTTTTTTTTAAATTAAGCACATGACTTTTCTTGTTAATTTTTTTTAATTTTTTTCGTACTTACATATTTGTGAATAAAAATTCATTATACGAAAATATTTCACAGGTAGTCATGTACTGAATACCTATATTACAATACATCCTTATGAACTACATTTATTGTCGTATGTTCTGGTGCATCCAGTTAGTTGACCATGTGAAAAATGGGATTCTCCAACAATATCAAAAACTACCTTCTCCACAAAAAAAAAATAGTTTAAGAGATACATACCTATTATAGATTTTATATAAATTTTTTATGCCAATTTTGTTTAATAATTTGTAGCACAATTGTTTCATTGTACTTTATATTTAGTTTAAATAAAAGTTAATTCCAATGTCATTTAAATAATAAGCTTAAGTAAATTAATGTATAATTAAGAGCAAACTGTGCAGTGCCAAGACAAACAATAGATGTTTAATGGCACGAAGAAATTGATTTTGTAATTAAAACTGTTACTTTGTTGAATAAATAAAAAAAATTGATTAATAATCATTTTACTTTAATAGCTGTTTCAATTTTCAATATAAAATTTCAATATATCTAAATCACTCCAGTGGTCGATTAAAACTACTTTTACTGATTTTATCGCGTTTATTTTACTTTTAATTACTTTTATTTTTAATTCCCGACGTTTCGGACGCTTTCCAGCACCCATGGTCACGGGGGAGTGGGGACTGAGAAGACTAACGTCCCGATGTCATTGTTAAACCCGGAGTACATTCAGCTTTTTTAATTATTATTTATGGTCCGATCTATGCAAAATGAACTGACTATGTCCTGAGGTCTTGCAGTGGTATGCTTGGGTTTAGTTTTAATTTTATTGATTATAGGATCCCAAGCAGGTGGTAGTACCCAGCCTCCTTCTCTATTGAAATTAGGATATTTTTTAATTTCAATAGCCTCACGTATAATCCTTGGTAGGAATCGGTGTTCTTTCGCGAGGATTTGTGGTCTATCAAATCTGATGTAATGGTTGGGGCCGTCTAGGATATGATCGCAAACTTCAGACTTCACGGAACGTTGATACTTCACATCAGCTATATGTTCTTTTACGCGGGTTCTAATTGATCTTTTTGTTTGTCTTATATAGTTCATTTTGCATAGATCGGACCATAAACTTTGTGTAAATAGCAGCGTGTGTAGAGCGGAGAGAGTGCTAGGATTGGCGGTGATGGGATTAGTGGTGACGATAGTGTCAGCTTCCGCAGAGTCTAATTCACCTGCAGATGCCTCGTGTAGAGGCGAAACACAAGTATTATCAAGGACGATGTGTCGTTCCTAGTGTGGTGGTGCGGGAGGGGTGGCGCTGGGAAAGGTTGTGCTGAGAAAGGTACTGCTGGAAGTGGTAGTGAAGGGGATAGTGCATGCAACTGAGAGAGGGTGGCAGTCGCGTGCTCTTCAGACTAGGCAGGACACATCATTGTATTATATTACGCGGAAATGAGCAAATTAAGTTCTAACAACTTCAATATAATGTGTTTCCGCAAAGTAATGCCTGATTCTTTTAACTATCGGAAAAGTAAGTATTTGGACATAAAAATCCACCAAAAACTAACGTGGAGCTGTCGCCTTAGCAACGTATGTAATACAGGTGAAATTGTTTTAGGTACGTCCAGTCGTATGGTTGGGAACAACTAGGGCTTGCATCCCAGTATGATCCTATGGCTGTACAGCAGCATAGTGAGGCCGATTATCACCTACGCCAACCATTGTCCGGTGTAATAAAGCCAACCAAAAGACGACTGCGGACAGACTAAAGAGTCTAATGGACTGTCTGCTTAATGACAACAGGAGCGATGCGATCATCGCCTGGAGCAGCTCGGTTATCTGTGAGGTCAGTAACCTTATATGGTACGATGGGTCAAAAATGGAACTCTACATAGGATTTGGAATTTATAGGGAATATCCCAAATAAAAACTTAGTATGAGTTGGGGGTAGATACACTTCTATCTTCCAGGCAGAAATTTTCGTTATACTTCAGTGTGCGGAAATCAATCTGCAGAAACACTACGTCTATCATATAATCTATATAAACTCTGATAAGATAAGATAAGATCTGAAGAGATAAGAGATCAAACTTAGTGAACTCGAGGCTAGTTGGGGACTGCGTAAACCGTCTAAATGGCTTGGGATGTAACAACAGGGTCGTTTTAAAATGAATTCCGAGCCACGCAGGTATTGTAGACATGAACTTGCCGATGAGCTCGCACAGGAGGGCGTAAAGAGCAACACAATTTGGAACCCAGGCATTATGTGGAATCTCAAAAAGCCTAGCCTGATTGACCCTTGAAATTCTATCACAATAAATCACTTAAGATCTGGTCTTACACACCAGGTTTAAAATATTTTAAAACGTTAATCCGGGCTTTTGATCCTAAATTCGCTTCAAAAGCCCTGGGATTAAGTAAAAATGAACTGCGCATTCTGGCAAGAACTCTGACTGGACACTGTTGTCTTAAAAAACATATGGCCATCCTGGGACTAAGCAACTCAAGGATGCGTTGGTTCTGTTCAATGACGAAGAAACGCTTCTGTACATCCTAACTGATTGCGGAATCTTAATGCGCACACGTAACACTCATCTGAGAAACTATGTACTCCGCCCAGAAGATTTATTGAAGACATAGGGCTTAACTGTGAACTTGTCAAAGCAGCGATCACAATAGATCTTTTAGGTCGCAGTGATACTGATCGTTCTAGATTTGAGGAGGTAACAATCAAAATGTGATGTCACTTGGATATGGAACAAAGAAAAATAAACATTTTTGATTTTAGCGAATTGAGTGTAAGTTTAAGATTCATATAAAAGTCAAAAAAACAAATTGTTACTACTGAATAATATTATTATATTTTAATGGATAAGTCAAGTCTCTATCTCTTTATTTTAATTTTTGAAAAATGGACAACACGTTATGCATGAACCACATGGACAAAACATGTTTTGACTTGAAAACATGTTTCAATCTCGCAGTAGAAACATGTTTTGTCCATTTCTAACTACAATCTTTTGAGTCTTAGATTAGTGTATGTTGTGGATCTATTTTGATTAAAAAAAATAGTATTTTAGAAAACATTTTTATTTTAGCAATATTAATTAGTAAAACTTTTATTGACTTATTTTACCAATACAATCAGTAATACTTAAATTCTCATACAATTCTCATTATCCAGACAATCACACTCATTTTCATTATCATCAATTGTTTCCTGAATAGTGGTTGGAGTATTGAAAAGAACTTCTTTATACCAGTTGAAACGGATGTCCTCAATCTCTTGCCAGTTTCCAAAAACAGACTGTAGTAATTTATCTACATCCATCTTTTTTCATTAGATAAAGATCTGCTTAAAGGCAGTGTTTTTGGTTGCATTCTGTTTAATATGTTAATGGTGAATGATTTCTTGTTTAAATTTTCGTATGTTTCATTTCCTTCATAAATAAAGTTTTCCATCGCTCGAACTCTGACTGAACGTTTAGCATTAACCTCGCTGACTTTGAAGAAAATCCTTTTCATATTGCTTATTTTTTAGATCTTTGTAGAACTTCTTTAAGTCCTTGGTATCTTTGAGTTCCCAGTCTTGTTCTAATGAATACAACTGTCCCAGTTCTTTAAAAATTTCTATATATTCTTCTTTTGCGATAATAGTGGGCTTGTTTCGCAATTTGGATTGGATTTGTTGTAAATCAAAACAGTAGCTTATCGAATCTTCTAAATCCTGCCTCATTAGCTGATAAAATGCATTCGCTCTCCTTATGAATTCTTTTTTCTATAATGACTCCGGTATTCGGTGAGAGCGTGGTTCTTCCCCGTGGTTCTGCATTTTGATTCGTAATCGAGGATAGATGTAAATGTCTATGGGCCACAGCAACCACTTACCATCAGGTGGACTGTGTGCTCGTTTATTACCCTATGCTATAAAAAAGAAATTAACCGTAAAAAGACTATAAAGTGTATTCTACCTCATTGAGGTAGAGTTAATCGAAAATGAAAAACTTTGGTTTCACGATAATTTTAGGCATGATATTGCTCAAAACAATTATTAAAACAATTATTTAAATATCAATAATAATAGAAAAAAAAAACACGTTTGAGCTTAATTTTGAATAGTTTTCAATAAATTTATGCCTAACGCATTACAACACTAGCGGTCAAACATAGACGACTTTGGCGTGCTGGACATAGTATTTGCTTAGATAAAAATCCATTTTTTTTAGTTAAATTTTTTTTATAGAAGAAGGGGCAAACGAGCATGCGGCTCATCTGATGTTAAGTGGCTACCGCCGCCCATGATCAACCGCAACATCAGGAGAATTGCGGGTGCGTTGCCGGCCCTTTAGAAAGGAGTAAGCTCTTTTCTTGAAGGTCCCCAGGTCGTATCGGTCCGGAAAAATCGGCCGGTGGTAAACTATTCCACAGAGAGGTTGTACGTGGAAGAAAACTCCTTTTGAAACGTACAGTGGTGGACCGCCAAGCATCCAGATGGTGTGGGTGGTATCGGGACGTTTGCCGTGTAGTGCGTTCACGAAATTTGGCGGCTGGGATTAATCCGAACAATTCCTCAGAGCACTCCCCGTGATAGGTGCGATAAAATACGCAAAGAGATGCAACATCTCTTCGCAGCGCCAGTGAATCGAGCCGATCGGAAAGCACTCGGTCGTCGACGATTCGAGCGGCTCTGCGCTGGATGCGGTCAAGTGGAAGGAGCAGGTACTGGGGAGCCCCAGCCCAGAGATGGGAACAGTATTCCATGTGCGGCCGAACCTGCGCCTTGTAAAGTTGCAGGCGGTGTGCCGGCATGAAATACTGTCCCGCTCTGCTGAGCACGCCAAGCTTTTTAGAGGCCAATTTGGCCTTCCCTTCCAAGTGACCACGAAACTGCACGTCACTCGATATGTCGACGCCGAGGATTCCGATACTGGCTGAGGCAACAAGGGGAGTGCCTTGAAACTGAGGGATACGACAAAGGGGTTCTTTTTAGCGGTTAACGCGCAAACTTGTGTCTTCTGGGGGTTAAACTGGACTAGATTTAGTCGTCCCCAATCCGAGACTCTGTTCAGCAAAGACTCGACTTCAGACACAAGTTTGTCCCGGCACTCGGAGACGTTTTCCCGAGAAATATTGGCTCAGCCGGTGTAAAGAGCATCACCAGTGCTGTCATCCGCATAGCAATGAATGTTACGGGTATGCAACATATCATTGATATGCAGAAGAAATAGCGTTGGCGATAGCACGCAGCCCTGTGGAACACCAGCATTAATAGGCTTGCAATCGGAGCTTGCACCGTCTACAACGACCTTGATGCTCCGATCTGCAAGAAAGCTGGTGATCCAATCGCACAATTTCTCGGGAAGCCCATAGGAAGGGAGCTTCGAAAGAAGCGCTTTGTGCCAAACCCGATCGAAGGCCTTCGCAATGTCCAAACTAACGGCCAATGCCTCCCCCTTGAACTCTACTGCCTCCGCCCATCTGTGAGTGAGGTAGACCAGAAGATCACCAGCTGACCGACCACGGCGAAAACCGTATTGGCGGTCACTAATCAGCTGGTGATCTTCAAGGTACCTCATGAGCTGGCAGTTTACAATGGACTCCATTGTTTTGGAGAACAAGGAGGTGATGGCGATTGACCGGTAGTTGGACGGGTCAGAGCGGTCGCTTTTTTTAGGGATCGGGTGGACGAAAGCCGTCTTCCATGATTTTGGGACTACGCCTAGGGAGTAGGAGTACCGGAAAAGACGCGTTAAAACCGGTGCCAACTCTGGAGCACACGTTCTCAGCACAATTGGGGGGATTCCGTCAGGCCCACTCGACTTGCGGATGTCCAGGGAGAGGAGTGCTTTGCGAACCGAGCGCTGTGTGAACTGCACTTCCGGCATGGAGCACTCACACCGCGGGATGGTCGGCGGCGTACTCCCCCCGTCATCGAGAGTCGAGTTAGACACAAAGAAAGAGCCTAGAAGATCGGCTTTCTCCTTTGCAGTATGGGCCAGTGAGTCGTCCTCCCTGTGCAGAGATGGAAGAGATGGCTCACAGAAATTCCCCTGGACAGCCTTGGCGAGAGTCCAGAATGCACGGGTTCCAGAAGGAAGGTGAACTAGTTTCTCGCCAATTCTGCCTATGTGCTCTGACTTTGCCTTGGCAATGACTCTTTTGAAGGACCTAGAGGCGGAATTATACTTCTTTTTTAGAGCGCTTGTGTTTACATCCCGGGACGCTGATGCATCAACCCAGGCTTGGTAGCACTCCTGCTTATAGCATGATGCTATTTTACAGGAGCGACCAAACCATGGCTGAGATTTGCCTCCAATGGGCACCACAGAGGAAGGAATAAAAAGTTCCATACCCTGAAGTACCACATCAGTAACAGAATCCGCAACAACGTTGGGATCATCCGGCGAGAAGCAAACCCGCCCCCAAGGGTAGGATGCAAAGAAAGACCGCATCCCATCCCAATCGGCTGACCTATAGTGCCAAAAACGGCGGCAGCCTGCAGAATGCAACCGCGATTTCAGCGTGAGTGGCACAACACTCCGGACCAGACAATGGTTCGAGGAGCCTAAAGGGGCGTCGACGGAAATCTGATATCCGTCCGGGTGAGAGGTCAGCAGAACGTCCAACAGGGAAGGAGCATGATCCTCCACATCTGGGATCCGCGTAGGCGAAGAAACCAGTTGTGTCAGACCATATGCCAAGGCAAAATCATGAACAGATCTCCCCGCATGATCGGTTAAACGTGAACCAAGCCGTTCGGCGTGATAGGCGTTAAAGTCGCCGAGGATCACGATCTCAGCGGAGGGGATCTGCTGTAGCAACGAATCTGCAGCCATTTGGACGTGGTCGAAGAGTCGGTCTGTTTCGGCATTACCGCTATGGGACCTATAGAGGCACCCGTAGACGCGCGGATGGTCGTCGCTGTCTACGCGTAGCCAAAGGATGGACAGGTCCGAACCTTCAAGTCTGCCGAGGCATCGAGAACAGATGTCCTCTCTGACGTAAACGCAAACTCCAGCCCGAGGCACAAAGGAGTGTTCCAGTTGTACCCCGGGTGGGAGAGATACACATCAGCCGGAGAGGACACCTGCGTCTCGTCAGAAAGAGCAACTCGTCCAAGAGTTCACATTGTTATTCTTTTTTGAGGGTGTAGAATTAAAATACCAGTAATAATTTTCCAATGTCTATATTTCATATTTTTGCCGGGTTTTTTGTCACTTACTGTTGGCGCTCGCCCGCGGGTCTGTACGTACTTTGGCTCAAGGTTAATATGGTAGAGCCACGCGGCAGCTTTCTGAGGCATCCCGGCTCAAACGGGGTGTCCACGATCTCAGAGAATACCGGCGTGAAGTGGAATCTTTGCTCCCGCGTTTTGTCTGGTCTGGTATCTCTCTTACCCGGGGTACGAACTGGAACACTACTTTGTGCCTCGGGCTGGAGTTTGCGTATATGATGTATAGAGGGGACATCTGTTCTCGACGCCTCGGCAGTCTTGAAGGTTCGGACCTGTCCATCCTTTGGCTACGCGTAGACAGCGACGACAATCGGCGCGTCTACGGGTGCTTCTATAGGTCCCATAGCGGTAATGCCGAAACAGACCGACTCCTCGACCACGTAGAAATGGCTACAGATTCGTTGCTACAGCAGATCCACTCCGCAGAGATCGTGATCTTCGGCGATTTTAACGCCCACCACGCCGAATGGCTTGGTTCACGTTCAACCTACCATGCGGGGAGATCTGTTCATGATTTTGCCTTGGAATATGGTCTGACACAACTGGTTACTTCGCCTACGCGGATTCCAGATGTGGAGGATCATGCACCTTCCCTGTTGGACCTTCTGCTGACCTCTCATCCGGACGGATATCAGATTTCCGTCGACACCCCCTTTAGGCTCCTCGGACCATTGTTTTGTCCAGAGTGTGGTGCTACTCACGCTGAAATCGCTGTTGCTTTCTGCAGGCTGCCGCCGTGTTTGGCACTATATGTCAGCTGATTGGGATGGGATGCGGTCTTCCTTTGTATCCTACTCTTAGAGACGGGTTTACTTTTCACCGGACGATCCCAACGTTGTTGCTGATTCTGACGCTGATGTGGTACTTCAGGGTATGGAACTTTTTATTCCTTCCTCTGTGGTGCCCATCGGAGGCAAATCTCAGCCATGGTTTGGTCGCTCCTGTAAAATAGCATCATGCTATAAGCAGGAGTGCTACCAAGCCTGGGCTGATGCATCGTCCCGGGATGTAAACACCAGCGCTCTAAAAAAAGAAGTATAATTACGCTTCCAGGTCCCCTTCAAAAGAGAAATTGCCAAGGCAAAGTCAGAGAACTAAGGCAGAATTGGCAAGAAACTAGTTCGCCTTCCTTCTGGAACCCGTGCATTCTGGTCTGTCGCCAAGGCTATCCAAGGGAATTTCTGTCAGCCATCTCTTCTATCTCTGCACAGGAAGGACGACTCACTGGCCCATGCCGTAAAGGAGAAAGCCGATCTGCTAGGCTCTTTCTTTGCGTCCAACTCGACTCTTGATGACGGGGGGAGTATGCCGCCGACCATCCCGCGGTGTGGGTGCTCCATGTCGGAGGTGTGGTTCACATAGCGCTCGGTTCGCAAAGCACTCCTCTCCCTGGACATCCACAAGTCGAGTGGGCCTGACGGTATCCTCCCAATTGTGCTGGGGACGTGTGCTACAGCGTTGGCACCGGTCTTGACTGGGACTACTCGTGATGCTTCTCGGCGTAGCCGACCTCGGACTAGCCATTCTGCTGAGAATATCGCCGCGGTAATCGAAGATGCATTGAAGTGGACCGCGGAACATCTACCAAACGACGTGCCACGCAATTGGGCCTTATCACGCGGTCCCTACGACAAACTTTGTTGAAAGACCTGAAGATATTCCCTTAGAAAACACAGACAGTGCATCAGCTATAAGTTGTTGACTGCCAAACGCGCGTAACCTATACTCAAGCCATCCTGAATCTCGACCAAGAAGATGACGATTTTTCATCGGAACTCATCATAAGCGATGAGGCTCATTTTCAATTAAATATTGTAAATTGATAATATCCACCTCAATTTATAGTTACAGTTGTTAAATAAGACTTAATTGTGTTTGTAAAATAAATGAAAGTCATAAGTATTTTAAATAAATAGTGTTTTGTGGTTCAACTAAAAGTGACAGCTGTAACGAACATTGTTTGAACTTTCTGTAAGTTATTGTAATTCTTGTTATCCCTTTTATATTTTAAGATTTACCTTTTAAATTAGTGCTGTTTCGGATTTCAACTTGAATTGTTAACCTGATAATTTAATTTGAGATCTGTAAGGAGACCCATAGATCTAGATATTAGCTTACTCTGTTTCTTCGGTTTTCTTTCTTTGTTTTCTTTTGCTATTTACACATAATAGTAAAATAAATACACGCAACGCCAAAACGCGCCAAATGGGGAACTAACTTCAAATGGCGCTTCTAGAACTTAAGGCGTCAAAGGAGCAGTGTGAGCTGTTGCTTAAAGAAAGGGATGACAACGAAAAGGAAATAATAAATATAATTGCCAAAAGTAGTCAACTAAAAATTGATATGGTTAATTTGCGTAAATACTACACATAAAAGAAAGGGATCCTTCAGACAGTCATAGTTTGACCGATGCAGCAAAGAATATGAGGAATCCCTCAGATTAATTGCTGCATTGCAGTTGCAGTTAAGTGAGGCTAATGAGCAGATTTTGCAATTAAAACAATACTTAGATGAATTGAAAGTGGCCCAAACTCAAAGTCTGTTCAAAGAGCTCATAGAATTTAAATCTTCAAAAACATTGCAACCCTCCACAACAGTCGATTTGACTGGTGATGATGTCACATCAAGAACAGCAGAAAGGATTACATGCAGTAGAAGAAAGTTAAAGAAATACATAAAAATCAATAAATATGTTAGAACGTATAGAACGTTCAAATAAAGTAGAAACAACCTAAAGTGTAGGTCTATTGCCGGCTCCACAGCAAGTTGATAGAATCTTACAACGTAAAAATAAAATATTGGAACTTGCAGCAATATTGCAGTGTTAGTTTTATAAAAAGCATTAAATTTGTCTAAATACTGATAATTAATAATAATAAATTTGTCTAAATAATGTACAATTAGTATATAAGTAATGTACTATTTCTGCATTGTTGTAACAATCGTTGGTGTACTTAAATAAATAAATAAATAACTTATTTACCATTGTATTAAATTACTAGCTGTTCCCTGCGAC
Organism: Parnassius apollo; assembly: GCA_907164705.1. Lineage (NCBI taxonomy): Eukaryota > Metazoa > Arthropoda > Insecta > Lepidoptera > Papilionidae > Parnassius > Parnassius apollo. The sequence goes on from CAJQZP010000527.1 coordinate 3,372,091, forward strand.
TTCGTTCGCCTGAAATTCATTACGATTGAATTTCATGAATTCAATTCTTTTTCTAAAATAAAAATAAGACTAAGTTACTCCTTATAACAACAGCTATCTGCCAGTGAAAGTCCTGACAAAATTGGTTCAGCCATTTCGGAGATTAGCCGGAAAAAACAGACACAAAATTTTTTGAAATTGTTTTTTCTTTAAAAATACATATTTCAAATAGCTGTGCCCCGTGGTTTCACCCGCGTATATCACGTGTCTGCGCCGCGTGACTTAACGTGTCACCTGAATCGTAAGAAATTGGCCTTCCAAAATTCAGTATATATATATATATATATATATATATATATATATATATATATATTACTATTACTAAGACTCTAGGAACTTAAAAATTTTATGAAAATGATTTATGAGTTGTATGAGTTAGAGAAGTATATATATATAATCGGAATCTCGGAAACGGCTCCAACGATTTTCATAAAATTTTTTGTGCTAGGTGTTTCGGGGGCAATAAATCGATCTAACTAGGATTTATTTTTAGAAAATGTCTTTTTGTCCGTGTTTTTAGGCAATGAAAAACTGCTACAATATAAGAAGGTAAATTGTGACAGGTTACCAACGATCGTAATGGCTCAGATGGGATGTTGTTCGGGCGTGATATCGGAGTTCCGTGGTTCGCGCCCCGTCTCGGGGCCGACTTTATTACTTTTTTTTCAAGTTCCCTTCTTTTGTGAGAAAATCTATTATTTTGAGCCCTTTTTTTTGGTATTTTTTAAAAATACGAAAATTTTAATTAAACTAATTGCACTCATGATATTTTATTCAAATAACCAGTTCAGTTTTTTCTATTATGTCAATAAGATCAAAAACTATTATTCATGTAATTTGTATATAAATGTAACTTAAAAAACCGAGCAAAGCTCGGTCATCCGGGTACTATACGTTATACAGAAAAGTTACATTTTATTCACTCTCTCTCCCTCCCGTATGAACACCCCAGAAAGTGCCCCAAAACGCGGCTTTTTCCAGTTTTAAAGATAACTCTGTACGGTACAAGCAAAGTGTATGGAGGTATGAAACGATCCTTGATGAATTTTCTATTAACCTTTTTTACATACGAAAGCGATGTCATTTATAGTTTATGCGCAATCATAAAAGTGATTTATTTGAAGATAACTATTAATACCAAGGTACGAATAATGTGGCATAGTTTGTATCGGCGTTACTATTACATAATATATTAACATGAAAAAGTAGTTATTGTGACGTAACTGTAATAGTTAGACATATGGCATTGCGGATTTTTTGTAGATATTGATATCTTCTATAAAACTGTAGTACCTATGTCACTTTGCTCTATTGTAATTAGTTTCCGCAGCATACGCGTTATAAGGTTTTTTCGGGGTTACTATTGTATATTTTGACATGAAAAGTAGTTATTGGGACATAATTGTAGTAGTTAGACATATGGCATCGCAGACTTTTTTGTAGATATTAATATTTTCTATAAAACTGTAGTACATTACTTTGCTCTATTGTCAATAGTTTCCGCGGCGTAGGTTACATTAATGAAGTTTTCATACGGATCCCTAACTTTTTTGAAAATACACTATAGCCTCTGTTCATCAGGGATAATGTAGGATTCCAATGGTGAAAGAATTTTTCAAATCGATCCAGTAGTTTTAGAGCCTATTCAATTCAAACAAACAAATTTTTCCTCTATAATATTAGTGTAGAAGAAAAGTAAAAATACACCTTTAAAAGCTATATTTTTTATTAAATTAAAATTAAACTTTGCAATTAGCATAATATTCTTTTTTTCGCCGTTATACATGGATTTATTCATTCGATACAACATATCTTTCGTTGGTTTGAATGCAATGCATTCGCCATGCTCACTTTATCAGTAATACCTTTATTTAAATCTGGTAGTACATTGAACCCCACTAATTATACACCTATTTCTGTACTGCTGAAACAAGCCTAAAATTTGCTGTAAAATTATTGGAAAAATTATTCTTGATCAAATGTAAATTTTTTTAATGTGAATAATTTACTACATAAAAATGAATTCAGTTTTACAAGGCGTCGCTCGACAACTGATGATGGCGTTTAAATATATATTCAATGCATGGGAGAATTCACAGGATGTTTTGGGTATATTTTGTGACCTATCCAAAGCCTTCTATTGTGTTCACCATAAAACATTAATCAGGAAACTTCAACACTACGGTGTAAAAAGTGATGCTTTTAATTAATTATTTCAAATTTAATAACAGCACGCCAAAGTTGTAATTAATAGTATGAGTACTTCCGGGTCGACAGCATAAATGGACGTGCCTCAGGGCTCAATTCTCGGCTCCTTTCTGTTTCTTGTATATATTGATGACTTACCTTACATCGTAGGTGGATAACCATGATATATTATTACAAGCTTGCTGATGACATTTCATTAGTTTTCAAATTGCGACAGTTACTAATTTATGACGAAGTAAATAATGCTATATCTAAGTTAGTAAATTGGTTTAATGTTAGTAATTTGCATTTCAATGGCACTAAAACTACATTTATGAAATTCGTAACTCCGAATGATAAATATGTTAATACTAATATAATTTTAAATGGGCAGGAACTGAGTCTTATTGATACCACTATTTTTCTTGGAATCACATTAGACTTGGGCACCTTGGGCAGGCAGTCCAAGCAATAACTATCCACAGCCGTTTATAAAATGCACAGTCGAATGCACCATGCAGTGAAATTGTCTATGCTCACAACCGCCCAGTGCTTGATTTTCATAAACTTCAAGCAAACAACAAACTCGTTATCTCAAGCTCTAAAAACAACTAAATACATATAATTGAACTGAAAATATAGACATTTCCAACATTCCATTTAAAATGTGTGTAGATATCTATTGATGAGAAAAAAACGTCAGTAAGTCGGCCTTACAGGAGAATACATATACCTCTAGAAACAAAAGTTAATAAAAAAATTTAAGAATTATTGGAGCTTGATATTATCGAAGAAGTATCTAAGCCATCAAAATGGGTTTCACCTATATATGCGAAGAGCTAACGCAGAAGAGATAACGTTTGTATGAAATAAAGATTACGGACAAAAGTATGGTGGCCTAAAATTGACAAAGATGCAGAAACAATCGTAAGAAATTGTAAAAGTTGCACATTAGTATCTGCACCAAATCCACCTAATCCAATGAAGCGTCGTGAACTACCAGTCGAACCATGGATTTAATGGGACCTTTAACCTCTGGAGATTTCCTGTTAGTTATCGTTGATTATTACAGTCATTATAAGGAAGTAAAAGCGACAAAAAGTGTAACTTCAAGTGATATTATGAGGTTATTAAAAGAGATATTCTCACAGCTTGGTTATCCAGTTACCATCACCGCCAATTTGTTATTCAGGAGTTTAAAAATTACCTGCAGGAATGTGGTATAACTCTTCACAACACAATACCATATTGGCCCCAACAGAATGGAGAGGTGGAATGACAAAACCGAAGTATCCTAAAATGTTTAAAAATCAGTCGGATTGAAAGAAAAAATTGGAAAGAAGGTTTATTTTACTATCTGATGATGTACAATAGCACACCCCAATAACTGGTAATACACTCAATAACTGGTAAAACTCTATCCAAACTATTCTACAAACGAAAATTTCGGGATAAAATTCCATCATACATAGATATTGAAAATAAGCAAGTAGATTCAGAAGTTAGAGACAGAGACGCGTTGCAAAAAGAAGCAGGAAAAACTTACAGTGACCGCAAGCGAAAGGCAAAAGGCCACAACATAAATGAAGGCGATAAGGTAGTTGTAAAAAATTTCGCCAAAGAAAGTAAGCTTACACCAAGCTTTACTCCAGCCATACATGCTGTTGTAAAAACTACTAACAACACTGGAGACGTAGTAATTCGCAATAATGATACAAATGAACAGTATCGACGAAATTAAAAAAAATTGAAGGAGAGTGGAGAGTAGTTAATGATGAACAAGAAGAAAGTTTACCCAATTTGAATCAAAAAGTAATAGAGAATAACACTGATGAAATTAGAATGATTATTGAAGACTAATTTAAACTATTTTTGTAACAGAAAAATCAACTATTGAATATGCACGGAAGCAGAAATAATAAATATTAAGAAAAAGGAAGAGATGTAGTGTATAGACAATCGTCTAATGAGCCATCGCTACTAGTGTATAAATCCCCCCGCTACTAGTGTATAAATACCCCTCGCTTTGGGAACATTGGTCAGTTTGCGCCCTCCTTTCTGCTTGCGCCCTAGCCAAGGAGGGCCACGTCCGTATACGGCTTAGAGATCTCTAGTTAGAACGTTAAGCCAGTCCCTAAAAGGTAGGGTTTAGTGGGTAAAAGTCTCCACATAACCACGCAGCAGGCTGCGTGGTATGCTATGAGCATTCCCCACCTCCCTCCCCCACTTTCCGGAGGGTTGCGCATATTTGCTTCAGGCGCAAAAAAAAAGGAACATCGGGCAGTTGGATTATAACCGGCGAGCAGACAGCATCTCTGTTAATAAGTATAACCGTTAGATGTGTACTGTGCAAACTGAAGTGTGTTAGTGACATTGTGTAATAAGTGATACCGTATACATTGTGCAAAATAAGGCAGCGTATTGTATAATTATATATCGATATGACAATGACAGATGAAACGTCAAAAACGTGAGAATATTTAGGGTATGTTCCGAAATACAACCCAGTACACTGTCGAATGTGAATGACGTCATGAATCGAAGCTATACTGTTTATTCGTTCCAAAACATGGGCCAGTATATGACGTCATACATTTACGCCATATTGGAATAGTGTTGGCGATTAATTTGTCATTTTGTGCTCCAAAAAACATTATATCTTCCTAATGAAGATACCAGCAATTATTCTATAATTTTTTATATTTGAATAAATAAAAACAAATTCTGGCATGCTTCATTCAGCGCACACACAATTAAAAATTGTTTTATTGTGGCCGGATATCCGACGCAATATGGCGGCGGCACGCCAGTACAATATAGTGTCAACTGATGACGTAATTTGCATTTGCCAGTGTACTGACTACTGAGTTGTATTTCGGGACATACCCTTAATTATTTAGTCATAGCGGTGGGTAGTAGCGGCTTTTTTGAGTAACGAAACGAAACTATCTATCGAGTATCAATAGCGGCTTTTAAAACACTTTTTTTTAATAGAGGGGTTTGAAACACTCTATTTTAATAGCGGCTTCAATAGTGTTTCACGACGTGTTTAATTGAAAAACGTTGCGAATGAAACGATGTCCGTTTCACGAGATAACTTGTTTGTTACCGTTTCGTATAGAATCAGACATGGTGTTAATGGTTAAATTTATTTATTTGTTAAATCATTTCGCACGGTTTGATAAAAATTTATTAACACTAATATATACAATTGTATTTAGTTCTTATTTTACTAAAATATTATTATTATTGCACAAAAAGAAAACAAAAATATTAACAATCACGCCTAAAAAGTAAAAACAAACCCTGGCATTAAACTTAAACCACAAACTAATAAGAGTACTAACGTAAACTTAAACACAAGACTAATTTAAACCGGGCCAAGGCCACTTAAATTATGGAATTTGAACTATTTTTTGTTAAAAACATGCACACCTACTTTCTAATTTCTAATATCGCATCTATACGAAGGGAATAGAGTCATAGGTACCAAAAACCTGCCTCACTCGACATTCGACGACCGGTGGTACTTCTACCACAGCGTAAAGAGTCGGTTTCTTTGCTTATGTGCTTCTACTTCAACAGCCGAAGCCGTCGCCGATGCGTCGCGAAAACAGCCGAATAAACGTTTTGTTACTGATCGCTCGTTCGTGATTCGTGAAACGTGAATCGTGTTACTGTTTACTGAGCAAAACGTCTACTGTAATGGATAGTTTCGTTGCACTGCAATAACCCGCTACCCGCTATTGTGTGAATAGATAGTTTCAGTAACTAGTTACGTTTTGTAACGACCACTCCTAAGGCCCGGTTTACATTTTGAGAAGTGACAAGTGCGAGCGGCAATGACAAGTGACATGTAGCAAGTTAAGCCCGGTTTACATTTTGAGAAGTGACAAGTGCGAGTGACAATGGCAAGTGACAAATGACAAGTGCTTAGTGCGTGTGAACAGGTAGTGACAAGTGCGAAATGAAAAGTAACAAGTGAATAGCGGCCTGCTCTATTCTCAGACACGTGTCTCTGCACCGCGCTAACCTTGCTTTCCCCTCAGTCACCCACCGCCGCCCCCGTTCTAGCGGCGACGTCAGAACATACACGTGTTGGTTATAATAGTTATTAAATAAAATATTTTTGTTACATATATTGTATACGTACTCGTATTTATAATAATTTTGTTTTATTACGAAGTGGTCAGATAGCAATAACATTAAATTTGTCAAGGAATTATTGAAACACGAATGTTTATACAATATTAAATCGCTGAATCAAAAAAAAAAATGATGCGAGACGCTGCTATGCCCTCAATATCTCAATCAATGGGAATGGCCGGTTTCGGCGCAAAAAAAGTAGGTATATGCGAAGTTAAGAAGCATCAAGTTTACATATTACCAAGAAAAGAAGAAAGTTAAAGACTCCTGTAGATCAGGGCTGGAGCCATATTATTTTCAGGCTTAAATTTTTTCCTTGTTATAGCTTTAAGACACATTTTTCTCACTTAAACTATTTTAGAAAATTGGTGTGCACCAATATCTTTGCAATAAGGCACTTTACACATCTTTTTAATCAAAAAAAGGTAAAATTGTATGATGAGATACCAGTTTTAAACTTAAAGCGCCTCATTGACAATTACCTACCTGAAAAGGACCCAGGTTCGGGGTTCCTCTTGCTCCTACTTCGAAGGATCACTTGAAAAAGGAACCAGGGTTCGTAAACGTTCGACTAAGAAACAGAAGGGAGGAATCGAGGCTTCTCTCGATCCGGCCTCCTATAACGCCTACGTTGGGTTCGGGAACAACGTATGTGATCTCCGCAACGGAGTAACACACAAGGGCGATAACCTCTTTCCCCTCTCAGGCGGGGATTACGGGTCTTTCGAAGTCGTCCCGGTCCCAACGCCTTAATTCTTCGATGTGGACTGTATTATTTCGAGGGACGAATTTCTTGGGAATAAAACAGCAATTATCTTCAAACCGTTCCGTGAGAGAGTAATTACTTTTCCCTATCACTTCCCTACACTTTTTCTTTCTTCTTCTTATTGACTGCTGGTCTTGCACTTTTCCCGAACGAATTGCAACGTTGATGTCTTCTTCATGTGTAGGCACATGGAGGTTTCGGGCCTCGGGGTAAGCCCCCATTACCCGTGCTGTCCTCGCGGTCCACTACTATGGACCGGTCCTGGGAGCCTTCTAATGGCGTTGTAGGTGTAAAAACGGTTGTCGCTATCGGTAGTTTTTTCGTAGTCGGTTATGACTACGAAAAAAGGAGGTTATCTAATCAGGTCGGAGTTGGCCTTTCAGCGGCATTGAGGGTTGTTATTCGACTCTCTAATCGATATAGAGAGGAGTTCTCTTGGATAGGGTCGCTCGTCCGGAGGGCGAGTGTGTAGCGGCGCAAAGTTGTTAAGATGTATATGCGGCCCGTTGTCTGCACGGTCGAACAGTCCGCGCGCCAACCGGGCCACAAATTCCTGTATGGTGTCAATCTTCAGGTTGGCCGCTATGACGTCATTCCGGACGTAGCGACCCGCACCGACGATGGCTCTTAACGCCATATTTTGCTGGGCCTGCAGTCGCCGCCTCAGAGGCTCGCTCAGAAGCGCGTACCAGGCCGGAGCAGCATAGGTGATAATAGCTCTGATGTAGGTTTTATATACTCGCACTTTGGTGTTAAGTGGTAGCTTGGATGCCAGGACCGGACGTAGCATCGCCGTCCTGCGCAGTCATGCGCAGCGCCCGGTTGATCCGGCACCCAAGGTAGGTCACGGCCTTCTCGTACGCGATCTGCTGGCCATTGAGGGTTAATTGAGGTGGTAGGTTCCTGAGGCGGCGAGTGAGCAGAGCGGTCGTCTTACCAACGTTGACGACCATCCTCCACTCATCTAGCCATGGTGGCAACAGGTCCAGGAGGCGTTGCATCCTGGCAGCGGCAATATGGGCTCTTCTGGAAGAGGTGAAATAAGCGCTATCGTCCGCATATAACGCCAATTCCACGTCGTCCTCCCATTCTTGCAGCCTGCCTGCCAGGGTAGGGATGTCGTTGGTATAAGCCGCGTACAGGACTGGAGACAAACAGCTGCCCTGAGGTACGCCGGCTCTGATGGTTCTGGTTGCGGACTCGGCGCCCTCTACGCAGACGTAGAACTTCCTGTCTGCCAGGAAAGACGCCACTAGCCACAACATAGCAGGAGGGACACTGGTCTGTTCTTCCAATTTAAAAAGTAATCCAGAATGCCACACCCTGTCGAACGCCTTCTCGATATCGAGAAAGACGCCCAACGTAGTGCGGCCACGGTTGTAGTCGGCCGCAAGCAGGTGCAGCACTCTGGTCAGCTGTGTTGCTGTAGAGTGACCCCTCCTGAATCCGTGCTGCTCCGCCCGAAGTTGGATGCACGGGCGGAGGCGTCTTAGCAACAATCTTTCAAGCAGTTTAGCTATGTGTGGTAGCAGCATGATCGGCCTGTAGCTGGCAGCTCTACGCCTGTCCTTCCCGGGTTTCGGCAAGACGATTACTTTGCCTTTCTTCCAGTCCTCCGGGAAGTGGGATGTCCGCAGTATCCCATTGTAGAGTCGACCAAGCTCTACTAGGACTCTATGGGGCAGCTGTCGGAGTGCAGCGTTGGTAATCCCGTCGTGCCCCGGCACCTTCCTCGGTTGCAGGCGGGTTGCTGTCCACCGCAGTTCAGCGGGGGAGATGAACCACTCTCCTGCAAGAGGCGGCGCGGGCGACGACAGGAACTCCTGTACGCGACTCTCCTTTCGGGCATGAAGCTCCAAGAACTCCGCACTTGCTGGGTTCGGCATAAATTGCTCCTCGAAGTGCTCGACTAGGATATCCGCTCTACCGTTGGCATCGTAACGACGTGCGCCCGCGTTTTTGGTCAGCGGGCAAACGGGAGGTTTGGCTTTAGTTAACTGCCGGTTCAGTTTGTAGAGCGACGCATCGTGCTCTTCCGCCTTCCATATGCGCCGCTCCCAGGCATCTCCTCTGCGTGCCTGGACTGCAACCGACAGTTCCTCCGACAAGGTGTTCAGTCTCGTTTTGATTCTCGGGCAGCGAGTACGCGCCCAGAGTCTCCTTAAGGCCCTTTTTTTCTTGATCTGCACGCAGATGTTATGCGGCAGATCATCCCTTCCGGAGGACATCGGGACGATCGTAGAGGCAGCATTGAGGGCCTCCTGTATTGCCTTTGTCATATTTGTGGCTGCGGCCTCTACGTCGTCCGCTGTGTTTAAGGGGTGGTGTGCTGGAGGTCTCTCCTGCAGGTGTTTGTGGTAGAGCCTCCAGTCGACACGTGTCTTCACTGTTCTGGGCGGCGTAGTCACCGCCTTTTAGCCAAGGGTAATTAAGATCGGGAGGTGCTGTGATTCCAGGTCGTACAGCACCTCTACCACTATCGGGTAGTTGATGTTCCTAGCGAGCACGATGTCCAGTACATCCGGACGACTTCGTGGATCCGTAGGAATGTGTGTAGGTTCTTCAGGACCTAAAACGTCATAGCCGTATCTTTCGGCGTCTTCAAATAGCGCATGACCCGGCGGGTTGATCAGTCTAGATCCCCACGCCGGGTGTTTGGCGTTTAGGTCCCCGGCGATGATGGTCGGTGTTTCGCCTTCCATTACCGTCCGGACGTCTGAGGAGCAAAATGGAGTCCCTGGCGGGCGGTATGCTGCAAAGATCCTAAGTTCCTCGCCCGCCGCCTCCATTTTTATGCCGATAGAGCGCATAGTCTGGTATTCCGGTAGGTCTAGTTCTTGATGGACGATGTCCCTTCTCACTAGGACCGCTGTCCCTCTGTAAGCGGCCCCTTGAGAAGTGACCTCGTCCCTCCTATACAGATGGTAATTGGGCAGCTTTATGCGTGTACTCGGATTAAGTTTCGTCTCTCCCAGCAAGATGACCTGTACGTCTTGTTGTTGGGCGACGGTGCGGAGTTCTTGTAGCTTCTGCTGGATTCCACCTGGATTCCAGTAGAGGAGGCGCAGGTTAGACTCCTCCACTGTAGTGCCGAGCCAGTAGATTAGCCAGCGCCTTCATCACCGCTGTAATCGGATCTGTCCCGGCTCTAATATCAGCCAGGACTTGACTGCCGACCTCGATTGCTATGCCAACCAAACGTTGGATGGCGTCAGCAGTCTCGAAGCCGGCTAGAGGTGTTCTGGGTGCGTGTGCGGAAGGCGCTGGTCTCGGGAGTTGGTGTACGTCTCTTTGTTTATGGGTAGAGCGCGCTCTATGTGTAGAGCGGGCTCTATTTTCTGATAGAGCCCTTTCTGACGAATTGCAAGAAAACCCGTTTACTGAGCTACCCCAGAGCTATACGCGAAAGTGAGCCGCGCCATTCGTGCGCTTGCGCAACTCAAATACATTAATTTGTTCTATCACTCTCTCACGGTTTACTCAATAACTTTATTTATATAAGACATACATTCATACAATTTACTTGTATAGATAGCACAAAAAAATATCTATACTACGATATACATTACATTTTCATATCACAAAAACCTTTTATTTATTTAACAAAATATGACTATTTTACTCACATGTTCGAAGTTGAAATTTCTTAAATATTTAACATAGAAAGTTAAAACAATGTTTTCCACTTGAAATTATACATATGTTAACTAATACAATAGTTTAATTTACATTTTCTCTATTCATTTCACTATTAAAACACTTTTAAATTTCTTATACAAAACTATCATTATTTCACTTATTCACAGGAATTTTCACATAAAAATAACACAGAATTCACCTTTTTGCACGTACAATCAATCTGAAATGTTTTACAAGTCATTTTTACATAAATTGTTGAAATTACAAATATTTAAATTTCCACATATTTGGCCTCCTAAGTACGTGGCTAGCGTGCGTCTATGATCTCACACCATTTGAACAACTAACTTTTGCACGGCTATCGACTATCAGAAAAAATGGAAAGTCTAATATCAACAATACTAGGTGAATAAATGCTTCTACATAATTCTCAAACTGTAGGAAACTATTTCTAATCAGATTCTTATCAGTAATCATGTTTCTTATCAAACAATATAAGTGAGTGTTTTCATAAATCAATCATAGAAAATAGGCACTTGTTTTCATACAAAACATATCAAACTCATATAAGACAATACCCACGCAATCAACCTCCATTAATTCCACTTATGCACAAAGTGATCATCTCGACCGGGGAACAAATCCGGTCTCTAACTTTATTTTAATATTTCTTTAAGATTCAACTAAGCATTTTCTTATAGGAATATTGTTGCTTGATAATTTGCTTTTTAGAAGCTATTCGTAATCGGTTAACTAATAAATTGAAATATTCTTATAGGCGCGTCGCCAACACTACCCAATTTTACACTCGCAGATTTCACATAATAATGACATCCACTTGCCACATGCGTGAACACCAACTTGCTATTTGTCACTTGTCGTTTGTCACTTGTCATTGTCACTCGCACTTGTCACTTCTCAAAATGTAAACCGGGCTTTTGTCATTTACCAATATTTAAAAAAAAATTAAAAATACTTCGCTAAAATCACGTGAGGGCAGTGTTGGGAAATGTACAATAATTATTGGATTCTTACAGTAATTTGTTACAAGAAACTAAATTGTACCACAAAACATAGCTTTTTCATTATTGTACGCTTTTATACAATATTTTCCTATTTTTACACAATATAAGTTCAATACTAGACACACGCAGCCTTAATATGTATGAACGAACGCATCACGTACTTATACCAAATTGAAAATTGAAAAATTGAAAAAATCTTTATTGCAACAAAAACGAATTTATACATATCAATGTGATCCTAGCTCCTGTAAAAGGTTAACCTGTGTAACAGGAGCTAGTTCCTTCCTAAATTTAACAAGCTTTTGTTGAATAAAAGCACAAAAAAAAAATACAAAAAATATATATAGATCTACTTGGTATGTGTGAGTGTGTGTGTGTGTGTGTGTGTGTGTGTGTGTGTGTGTGTGTGTGTGTGTGTGTGTGTGTGAGCGTGCGTGTGCGTACATGAGTGTATGTGTGGTGAGTGTGTTTTTACGATTTACTATGAAGATTTTATATTTTGAAATTTGTATGATTTCCTGCATTATTAATGATTTATGCGTATAATAACAAATAATACGAGAACAATAAAAAAAATTACATTTACATATTAGAGGTTTAATAGACATTCGGTAGCGTCATAGTCATAAGTTTGAAGCCAATTAATAATTTTATTTTTGATTTGATGGTTGTTGTAGCTTTTAGCAATACAAATTTTGTTAAATTTATTGTATAGTACTGGCGCAAGGTAAAAAAATTGTCTTTTGGCAAAAGCACTATGTGTTCTAGGGACTAAGTACCTATCTACTTTATTTCTTCTATTATGTTTTATACTGTCAAGTTGAGAGTGTGCAGAGTACCTATGGAATCGCCTAATACGAGTACATTGGTATATAAATAATTTTCGCACACTAAGTACCTGCGTTTTGTCATACAACAGTGTTGTGGGATGTCTATACGGGAGAAAAAGTAATTCTTTGAGCACAACACGTTGAGCTCTTTCAGCATCTATTAAGTACGTTTTGCCCGCCCCACCCCAGGAACAGATCCCATAAGTAATGACAGATTGACAGAGTGCATTAAAAGTTTGTATCAGTAACTTAGAGTCTGCCACCTGACGCAATGATTTAAAAACATATATGAGTTTCCTTATCCTGTTTGATATGATTTTGATATGTGGAGCCCAATTCAGATTTTCATCGACAGTGATCCCTAAGTATTTCACAGTTTTGGACCTGTTGAGTTTTGGGCAATAGCAAGGGGTCTGTGATTGTCTATTGCATTTATTCAAGTGTATTTGTAACCCAAGATCGTTCAAAGGACTTGAAACACTAGTCTTACTAAAACAGAGGTATGTGGTTTTAGAAGCGTTCAGAGAGAGAAGACTGTCTTCAAGCCAACTTGCCACTTCACATAACCCCTTTTCAGCCAAACGTTTGGTCTTTTCCCATGTACTATCATGGAATAGAATTACTGTATCGTCCGCATACATCGTAATGTCGGCTCCTTCAAGATCTAAGTCGGCTAACTGATTTATATATACTAAAAATAGGGTTGGCCCGAGTGTACTGCCCTGTGGGACACCGTATGAGCAAGAAAGGTCTTGACTGATATATTTATCAAGTTTGACATACTGAGTTCTACCAGTTAAGTAAGTTCTAAACCATGACAGAACTACACCTCGAACACCCACATTTTGTAACCGTGTCAACAAAATTGGTATTGAGACGGTATCAAAAGCTTTCTGCAAGTCAATAAATACACCTATACATTTATCACCTTTATCTACATGTTGAGTAATGTTTTTTGTAAGTTTAAGAAGAGAATCTTCGGTTGATTTGTTAGATCTGAATCCGAATAGATTTTCTGAAATGTAGCTATTTGTCTCTAAGTAGTTTGTTAATCTTTTATTTACTAATTTTTCGATTACTTTGGATAATACACATAAGAGCGAAGTGGGTCTATAATTAGATGTTAAAGATTTGTCACCTGATTTGTGAATTGGGATTACTATTGACTTTTTAAGCGTAGTTGGAAAAATACCTGTAATAAAACTAGTATTGCAAAGATATGAAATAGGTTCTGCAAGGATTTCTCGAAAGTATTTTAGTACATTAGTAGGTATTCCATCCCACCCTGAAGCACTGCTATTTTTAAGGCTACTAATAATACTTTTGACTTCACCTGCGTCTACTGGACTAAGTGACATCGATTGAAGTGGGGCCAGGTCTAATTTATTGGCTTTGCAAGCTAAGGATGATTCATTCAATTGTTTTTTGTTCAAAATACTATGAGCTAATTCACCACCAATGGAGGTAAAGTACTCATTTATTTTGTTTAGAGACGAGTAAGGATTATTTAGCCAGATTAATCAAACCGAAACGGGAATAAATAATATATACTCCGCTGCTACCATAACGCGGAAGGCGAGAATAAATAAAAAAACATTTTATTTCCTAATTATTCTTGGCTACTGAGATACTGCGGACTGTATATAGATAATTTGACGTTCTTATAAAGAAACAAGAGGCAGCCGTAAATATCATTCAGCGCCACACCGACTTCACACGCCGCTATCGTCACGTATCCGTCGACCAATGGTGAGCCGTTTCTTCAACGCCGCAGTTCGTTTCCTCTTGCTGTTCCGGAGCTGTATTCCACACCGCCGCCGCCCGCCGACTACGCGTGCGCACCGATCTGCATGTCTTATATAGCCCGGTCCAGCGACGTAGCTTCGTGAACAACAAACAAGTCTCACGCCGGGAAACGAAACGTAGATAATTGTATATTTTAAATAGTTTTCATTGGTCATAAAATAAGCAATATAATTGGCTAGGCAAAATATTAATTGTTACCATTGGCAAATCAATAGTGAGCCAGCCATATAAATATAGGCAAGGTTGATGCAAAAGATATTCCATTCCGAATCCCATTCGACAGTACATTCATAAACATAAACAGTAGTTTCATTTCTCCACCTTAAAGAAAACCACTCGGAGTCTGTTAATAGTGGACAGTTCGTCTCCACTATCACAGTGGTGACCCCGTACGAACACCGAGGGGGGAAGATCCGGTACGAACACCAAGAAGGAACACCCCGCGACGTACCACTACTATTGCACGAACACCGCGAAGGAAACCCGTACGAACACCGAGAAGGAAGACTTCAGTTTATATAAAATCAGTGTAATCAAGCCGTCATTATGGAGCAGGAGGCAAACACATATACATCAAACCCGGTAAAGGAACCAGAAATCGCCGGTATATCTCTATCGTTAAGAATACCACCGTTTTGGAGAGACAAACCACGACTTTGGTTCGTCAGTTTTGAAGCCGCAACGAATGGTTTAAAGAAGAGCCAAGCGCAATTAGCACAGATGGTGATAGCCCAACTTGAGAAACAAGACATCGAACAAATTGCGGACCTGTTGTACAACCCACCAGCAGTCGACCAGTATAATTCACTGAAGGATCGGCTGATCTCCGCATACGAAGAATCCGACAGTCGACAGCTACAAAAACTTCTATCAGAAATAGAACTTGGAGACCAGAAACCCACACAACTCCTACGCAAAATGCGTACTTTGGCGCGAGATAAAGTTCCGGATTCAACACTACGGCTAATGTGGGTAAACCACCTACCACCACATATTCGATCGGTAATAGCAGTCAGCGAAACATTCAGCACGCAGACGAAGCTCGACGAACTGGCACTCCTGGCGGACAAGATGATCGAAAACAGCAGTAGCTCACACATATCGATCATCGAAGGCACTTCAACAAAGGCCAATGATACCCAGTTTCTTCTCGAAGAAATTCGGAAGCTATCATTCGAAGTCGCCGCGCTCAAAGCTTCCCAGCATCATACCTTTTACCAGCAACAGTACAACCAGCGCAATCAGCAACACCGAAGATCACCTTTTCGTCGCAACCGCTCTGCAAGTAGAAGTCGAATAAGCTCAACATCAAGATCCCCTTACTGCTACTATCATCGACGTTTCGGGGTCGAGGCAAGAAAATGCACAGCACCGTGTACATTCAAAAATGAAAATACGAATACGGAAAACTAACTAGTACGCTCGATGCGACGGGATCCAGCGTAACAGCAAAGTCCTACCGTCTTTTCGTCACCGATAAAAAAAGCAAGCTCACTTTCCTTATCGACACCGGAGCAAATATCTCAGTGTTACCGCCGAAGCAAGGACAGAAGTTGAAGCCACTAGATTTTCAACTCTATGCAGCAAACAATACGGTTATTTCTACATATGGAGAAAAAACAATGGAACTTGATTTTAATCTACGCCGACCATTCAAATGGAGATTTATCGTCGCTAAAGTCAGCAAACCAATCATCGGTGCTGATTTTCTTCAACATCACCAGTTGGTCGTCGACATCAAAAATAGAAGAATCATCGACGGGAAAACCAATCTTGCATCTCAGTCTTTTGTACAAGCAACCAATCTGCCCACAATAAGAAGCATAGATGTGCAACAACCGTATCACAAGATCCTCGAAGAATACCCTGGTATCACAAGAATAACTTCAATGAAATTAACACCGAAGAACGACGTTGAGCATTTCATCGACACCAATGGACCACCACTTCATTGTCGTGCACGTCCAATCGCACCACACCTATACGAGCAAGTTCGAAAGGAATTCGAAAACATGATTGAGCAAGGAATATGCCGTCCAAGCAAAAGCCCTTGGTCATCACCACTTCACATTGTACCGAAGAAGAACGGAGAATTACGAGTTTGTGGAGATTACAGAAGACTGAATTCTATTACCACTCCTGACCGCTACCCAATACCGCGAGTCAGGGATTTCACTCATCAACTATCAGACAAGACTATATTCTCCACCATCGATCTCAACCGAGCTTACCAACAAATAAGAGTCCGCGATGAAGACATAGAGAAGACAGCAATAATTACCCCAATGGGATTATTCGAATTCCCAAGAATGATCCCAGGATTAAAGAACGGAGGTCAAACTTTCCAAAGATTCATACACGAAGTACTTCATGGACTGGATTTCGTTTTCGCATTTATTGATGATCTCCTTGTTGCAAGCCCTGATAAAGAAACGCACGAAACCCATCTACGCACCGTGCTACAGCGATTAGAAGACAACGGAATCACAATCAACCCTTCGAAATGCATATTTGGACAGCAAGAAGTTCAATTTCTTGGTTTCACCGTCAGCAAGGAAGGAATAAAACCGCCTGCCGAAAAAGTCAGAGCAATCATCGATTATGCAAAACCTAAAACTATCGAAGAGCTAAGGCGTTTTCTTGGGATGATAAATTTTTACAGAGAACACATACCTAAAGCCGCTGAAATCCAAGCACCACTTCACGCCTACCTTCACAACACGAAGAAAAAAGATAAAACGTCAATCGAATGGAACGATGAAGCCACGAAGGCATTTGAAGCTTGTAAAATTGCGATCCAAAATGCAGCTTTACTCGCTCACCCATCACACGAAGCAACCCTTGCTATCTTCAGCGACGCATCCGATCTCTCAGCAGGAGCAGTTCTCCAACAATACAGCAATGGGAAATGGCAACCACTTGGATATTTTTCGAAGAAGTTCTCCGATACTCAACGTAACTACAGTACATTCGACCGAGAGCTACTCGCTATTTACATGGCTATCAAGCACTTCAAAAAAACGTTCGAGGGTCGAAACCTGATCGTTTTTACCGACCACAAGCCATTAACATATGTACTTCCAAAGAAACTATCACTATCGGAAACACCACGAAGAGCAAGACAACTTATTTTCATAAGTGAATTCACGACCGACATACGTCACATCAGTGGAAAGGACAACATAGTTGCCGACGCACTCAGTCGCGTACCAATCGACAGTGTAACGTGCCCTACATCAATCGACTATCATAAGATCGCCGGAGCACAAGACAGAGATAGTGACAACATAAAACATCTATCGAAGCAAGGTAACTTGTCCATCAAGCAAGTTACAATGCCAATGACGCATCTACCAATATACTGTGAAGCCTCAACGACAACCATGCGACCATACATACCAGAAGAATGTCGTCGCGAAGTCTTCAATACACTGCACAACATTAGTCATCCAGGTGTTAGAACAACAAGAAAACTCATCACTGAAAAATTCTTTTGGCCTGCAATGCAAGCGGATGTTGGCAACTGGGCGAAGCAATGCATTCAATGCCAAAAATGCAAAGTACAAAGGCATACATCAAGTAGTCTAGCTACATTTCCACCCACGGAGAGATTCGAACACTTGCACGTTGACATCGTTGGACCATTACCTACTTCACCGCAAGGACATCGTTATCTCGTAACAATGATCGACAGAACAACAAGATGGCCAGAAGCAATACCTACCGATGATACTTCAGCCGAATCCGTCGCGAAGATAATTTATGAAAATTGGATTACTCGTTTCGGATCACCTAAAACCATCACAACGGATCAAGGAAGGAATTTCGAAAGCAACCTATTCCTCAAACTTCTTCAAACTATGGGAATACAGAAGACGCGTACAACAGCATACCATCCTCAGTCAAACGGAATAATCGAACGATGGCATCGTACATTAAAGACTGCACTCAAAACTCGTTTATCTCAACATACAAAGTGGATTGATGAGCTACCTACAGTGCTACTCGGACTACGAGCAACACCGCGTGCAGACACTAGTCTTAGCGCCGCTCAGCTAACCTACGGCTGCAGCATAAGGCTGCCGTGTGACTTCTTCAGTTCAGCAGCGTCAAACAAACAAGAAATGGATTACGATTTCGTAACTAAACTTCGAGAATCAATTAACAAAGCCTTATCGTTGAAATGCACCGAAATGCAATCACACAGAAATAATAAATCAGTATTCATTCACCAAGATTTGAAAACATGCAAACAAGTTTTTGTAAGAAACGACGCAATGAAAAAACAATTTCAACCTACCTACGATGGACCGTATAAAGTATTAGAGAGAAATAGCAAGACTTTTAAACTACAAATACCCGGAAGGATATCTACGATTATATCGATCGACCGACTAAAGCCTGCCTATATTATTAACGAGGATACTGCAGAGGATTCATCATCATCATCAAAACCACCAGCGAGGAAGCTTGAAACTTCATCATCTACATCAACCCAGTTGAAACCTATTTTAAAAACTACGAAATACGGGCGAGTCGTCAAGCCTCCGGTACGCTTTCGCTGGGGGAGGGAGTGATGTAGCAGCCAGATTAATCAAACCGAAACGGGAATAAATAATATATACTCCGCTGCTACCATAACGCGGAAGGCGAGAATAAATAAAAAAACATTTTATTTCCTAATTATTCTTGGCTACTGAGATACTGCGGACTGTATATAGATAATTTGACGTTCTTATAAAGAAACAAGAAGCAGCCGTAAATATCATTCAGCGCCACACCGACTTCACACGCCGCTATCGTCACGTATCCGTCGACCAATGGTGAGCCGTTTCTTCAACGCCGCAGTTCGTTTCCTCTTGCTGTTCCGGAGCTGTATTCCACACCGCCGCCGCCCGCCGACTACGCGTGCGCATTTTTTTTTTTTGCGCCCGAAGCAATTAAAGGGCTACCCTGTACGTAGGGAGGCGGAAAATGCATTACGCATACCACGATAGCCGGTCTATCGTGGTTATGGGGGACTCACTGTCCTACCGGGGACCCTAAGTGATACCCCCTAAAAACCGCCTTTAGGGACAGGCAACCGGCTGATTAAGCTCTATTGTGCCTTATCATGAGCGACCCTCTTTTGGGAAAAAGAGGGCGCAGGCGGCTAAGTGCCGCTGAGGGAGTGCCTACGAAGGCAAATTAATGTCAGATATTACAATAATTTTATTTAATTAGAGTTGGCCTGAGCTGCCAGGAGACAGTTCAGGTCGTTTGAAAGTTTATTAGGCAGGTCCGAGAGAGAGTTTCTCGGCCTGCGGACACGATAGCGAGAGGGGGGTGGGGCTGCATAAGAAGCTGCCTCACGAATTAAGTGGTTTGGGTGCGACTCCGAGGCTTTGAAGAAGTTCTCAGAGAGTTTTTTAAAAAATTGTTGAATTGTTGGGAGCTCTAAGTCCCGATGAAGGTCGGCATTGCGGACGTACCACGGTGCGTTCGCAGCTCGACGACAGAATAGGTTCTGAACTATTTGGAGTTCATTTAAAATGTTAGGGTTTGCGTGGGCAAAGACGGGGCCCGCGTAGGACATGACTGGTCGTATACATACCTTATAGAGTGTACGCTTGTTTCGAAGGGACATTTTACTGTGTCGGCCCAACATACTGTTGAGCCTACTCAGATAAAAACGTGCGTGACGGGTTACTCTTTTGACGTGGGGCTTGAAAGTGAGCCCTGTGTCTAGAGTGACACCTAAATATTTGGCGGACGTATGCCAGGGGACAGGGGTCCCTAGCATACGTATTGGTGGAGTGTTTTTGAGACGGCGTCGTTTATAATCGAAGTGAACGGCGGAGCTCTTCTCCGGGTTCACATCGATGCGCCATTTTTTGAACCAAGCTCCTAGGTCATCAACTGACTTTTGGATCTTGTTCCGTATGAAGGGTAGTGAGACACCTTTGCAGTAGATGGCAGTGTCGTCTGCAAAGAGGGAGAGTTGAACACCTTTCGACGGGATGGGAATGTCGTTGGTGAATATGATGTACAGCAGAGGAGCAAGTACTGAGCCCTGAGGGACACCAGCCTTGATAGTTCGCTGTGAAGAGAGCGTGCCTTCGTGTCTGAAACGAAAGGTACGATGTTTTAAATAGGAGGCCACGAGACGAACTAGACGATCGGGGAGACCTATTTTAAAGAGCTTGTAGATAAGGCCTGTGTGCCAGACTCTATCGAAAGCTTTGGCTATATCGAAAAAGACCGCGATGGTCTTATGACGACGAGGATAGAAACCGCTGAGGATATATTCCACAATGCGGTGAACTTGTTGGGGACATGAGTGTTTGGCTCGGAAGCCGAATTGATGGGGAATGATAAGAGGGTCGCCGTCTGTGGGAAACAGGTAGCGCCTCATACGACTTTGGATGACTCTTTCGAAGAGCTTGCCCATTGCCTTGAGGAGGCTAATGGGGCGATGGCTGGAGGGGGAGGTTGAGAGGCTTGCCTGGCTTGGGAATTCCAATCACAGTAGCCTCTTTCCACGTAGTGGGAAAATAACTAAGGTTGAAGCAGGCGTTGAAGATAATAGATAAAAAGGTTAACACCTGCTCGGGAAAGTGTTTTAGGGCTTGGTTGGAGATGCCATCCGCGCCCGGAGCCTTTTTAGGCTTAAGTCCTTTGATGAGGGATGAGATCTCATCATTGGACACAGAGATAGGTTCAGAGGCCGTGGGGGGTGAGCTCCGGCGGCGGACCTCATCCTCCACTGCCTGGACGTGTGAGGGGTCGACGGGTTGAGAACTGGGAGAGCATTGAGCGGCAATGCTATCTGCAAAGCACTCAGCCTTTTCCTCGTCCTCGAAGGCAACCGTGCCGTCGGGACGGGAGAGAGGGGGAGTGTGGGTGATAGCGTCTATGCGGAGGGCTCTAGCCATCTGATAGTACGCTGTGTGAGATGGAGAGATATTCTCCATGAGCTTACTCTTTTCGAGATCTTGAAATTCAGAGAGGCGGAAGCGGAGTTTTCGTTGAAGACGATTGGCCGCGCGCCTATATTCGGGGGTGGGATATTTTGCTGCTCTCCGGAAAGCAGCTTTTTTGGCTTTTATTAGGTTGC
Organism: Parnassius apollo; assembly: GCA_907164705.1. NCBI lineage: Eukaryota > Metazoa > Arthropoda > Insecta > Lepidoptera > Papilionidae > Parnassius > Parnassius apollo. The sequence continues at coordinate 3,393,625 of CAJQZP010000527.1, forward strand.
TAATATGTAGGGGAAGCCCACTATTGTTAGCAACCGGGACGACCCTTTCGTTCTCCTTAAGGGAGGATTTAATAAGGGTGGAGAGTGAGTCGACCGCGGTGTCGATTTTTTCGGGACTATCTAAGTCCGACGATAGGGAGATGGTAGAGTCCTGTGAGTCCAGAGCTTTAGCTAGGGACTCTTTGAATCCCTTCCAGTTAGTGAAGGTTTTCGTGTGTGTTGGGGGAGGTGGCTGATGGCCAAGAATGAGGGAGACCGGTCGGTGATCTGATCCTAGATCGTCTAGTGTCTCGATTGCTCCGAGGTTGAGAGAAACTCCTTGGAGTAACGCAAAATCTAACACATCGGGGGCGTGATCGGTGTTATCGGGGGAAGTGAGTAACACCGAGAGGACTATGGACGGTAATATCAAGAGACTGCGTGATATCGAGCAGTATCTTGCCACTAGGGGACGTAGTGCGGCATGTCCATTCAGTATGCTTGGAGTTAAAATCTCCAAACATAATGACTGAGTTGCCTAAAGATAAAATGGCCTCAAAATCCTTTTTGAGGGGATAGGTTCCTGAAGGGATGTAACAGGAGGCTATGAGGATGGACTGATGTCCAGTCATAGCTAGCCTGCATACCGTGGCTTCCATGTTGGTAAGCTGCGGAGTAGAAATGGGCGAGCAATGAAGTGTCTTCTTGTAATAGATGGCCGTTCCGCCGCCTCGGCGGTCGGGTCTGTCGTTACGAAGAAGAGAGAAGTTTTTAATAGAAAGGCCTCTAGTGTCCTTAGCTTTGAGATTAGTTTCCTGTAGGAGGAGGAAATCGACTTCACGATTCCGAAGAAAGAGCTTGAGCTCTGGGAGGTTATTTCGCAAGCCGCGAATATTAAATGATACAAGCGATAAACCCTTAGGTTTGATACGACCGTGAGATCTAGGTAGGTTAATTCTCTCAGTCATTGAAGTTAAGTTAATTAAGTTAACCTAACTTACAACGCTAACAAAAGGTTATTGTGCTCCGCAAGAACGAGGAGACGTTCTTGGGGGGACTTGGCCGCGCGCAGTTTGCGTGATACAACTGTTATTTCCCTAACGTCGATATTCCTAATAGCGGAATATAGCGTGTTGTAGTCGTCGATTGTGGGCTCTGCTTCATGAGCGTACGAGGTTGTCCTCGGTGGGTCTGCCTTTTTGGGCCCCCAGGGAAAGACTGGAGGCTGCATTGGCTTGGAGAAGCCCGGAGGGGGCCGAATTATGCCCTGAGGGGGGCCTAGGGGGACCCTGAGGGGGCCTAGGGGGACCCTGAGAGGGTCGAGAGAAGCCCTGGATAGGCTGAGAGGGGCCCTGACGGGGCCGTTGATGGAGGGCTGGGAAAGTGCGGTCATTCACCGGCGGTGGAGCTTTCCTACTGGGGCGAGGTTGAGGTGCGCGTGGGCAACCCTTGTAGTTCGCCGGGTGTCCTGTCTGGTTGCACAGGACACAGGCGGGCGGGGATTCGGCGTCTTTGGGCCGGGGACACTCTTTAGTGTTGTGTGGCTCCAGGCACTTCACACACCTGGGTGGGGCGGAGCAGTTGGCCGCCGCGTGACCATAAAGTTGGCAGCGGTGGCACTGCGCCGGGAAACCGGGCCTATGTGGGGGCTCTACCTTCACCCTTGACAGGCCGCACACTGTGCGCACCTGCCGGAAGATGGCTTTAGCCTCCGGCACGTTGGACAAGATTACGAGGGCAAGGTTGTATCTCTTGCCCGTACGGTTGTGCATTTTGTGCACTGCTTCCACTGGGAAACCTTGGGACTTAAGGTCCTCGAGGATTTCCTCATTGGAGAACTCAAAGGGGACGCCTCGGATGACGGCCCTGACTTTACGCTCTTCAGGGAGAGCGTAAGTGTGGTATGAGATGCGCTCGGCTGTGAATAGCCGGGTGATTGCGCGGAAGTCCTCGATCGAGGTAGGGATTATTTTGATTGCCTCCCCGAGGTTGACTGCATGATCGTATTTGATGCCTGCGTCGTAGCAGGTCTTAGACAGTTGGGTGAACTTTGCCTTGTCTCTTAGGAAGACAGGGGGCGGGACTTGCTTCTTCGCCAGCACTGGAGCACAACGAGAGGCTGGTTTAGATGGAGTGGGGATGTCTAGTGACATCAGTGGGACGGGTGCAGCGTCAAGGGCTGCGGAGGTTGAAGGAGCGGCAGGGGCCGCTGAAGTAGGGGGGGTGCGTTTCAACGCGGCGCGCTTTCCGTTGCGCTTGGAGGTGACGGTGGTGAAGTTTGACTCACCGGTTCCGTCAGAGTCAGAGGACTCCGATGAACCGGAGCCTAGGGTAGTGGCGGGCCTCTTCCGGGAGGTAGACGCCGAGGATTCGGAGCATGCGTACTCCATTTCTAAGGGGGCAGATTCGAGTTGGGCAAAAGAGTTCCTCGTTTCGAGGTAAGATGCGATTACCGGCGGCGGGAGGTGTGCCTGAGGGGCAGGGGTGGGAGCCTGGGCGGCGATGGTGGCGATGGCGGCGAGGACCGTCTCATTGCCACTTAACCCATATTGGGTAATGAGGGCGGCTAGGGACTCAGTAAAACTGGAGTTGGCCATTTTAGGATAAGAAGCTAAAGGTGAGAAAGCAAAGATGAGGACGGGTCCCTGCTCTCGGTAGAACAGGGACTAGATCGCGAGACGTACTACGACACACTATACACGTAATACAAGAATAACAAGAACACAAGAAAATAAAGGAGACAGTAAAAAAAAAAAAAAAAAAAAAAAAAAAAAAGATAATGAAAATGAAATGAAATGAAAAGCGGAAGTCAGTCAGACCTCCCTGCCCGAAGACAGGGGGGCAAGAGCTGTAGCAAAAAAGTGACTCACCGGCAGCCTCGACGCTGTTCCGCGTGAGCAGGACAGCGGAGGCGCGTGAGAGCGCGACAGCACTACCGTACTGTACGGGAGCGCGGACCACCAGGAGGCGACCGTCCGAGAGCGGTGCCGCCGGCGGACTGAGCACTGCGTCGGCGCTGTACAGCGCGAGCGGGACAGCGGGGGCGCGAGAGCGGGGAGCACTACCGTACAGGAACGAAAGCGCGGACTACCTGGATGCAACCGCTCGGAAGCGATGCCACAGGCGGAATGGGGGCGTGCGCACCGATCTGCATGTCTTATATAGCCCGGTCCAGCGACGTAGCTTCGTGAACAACAAACAAGTCTCACGCCGGGAAACGAAACGTAGATAATTGTATATTTTAAATAGTTTTCATTGGTCATAAAATAAGCAATATAATTGGCTAGGCAAAATATTAATTGTTACCATTGGCAAATCAATAGTGAGCCAGCCATATAAATATAGGCAAGGTTGATGCAAAAGATATTCCATTCCGAATCCCATTCGACAGTACATTCATAAACATAAACAGTAGTTTCATTTCTCCACCTTAAAGCAAACCACTCGGAGTCTGTTAATAGTGGACAGTTCGTCTCCACTATTACATCTATGTTTAATAATTCCGTAGATACTGATTTATTTTGTTTTAAATTACTTATTTCTTTTATTATTTGCCATGTTTTTTTTTTTTGAGTTACCAACAGACTTAGCCAGCTGTAATTGGTAGTAGTTGCGTTTTAGAGTTTTTAACATAGAATTACAGATGTTCCTATAACTTAAGTAATTCTTTTTTAGATAGTCATCATCACTCGATTTCTTTAGGATTTCAAGTAATTTGTCTCTTTTGCGTATACATTTAATAACATTTGGAGTTAGCCAAGGCTTTAAGGGTTTATATTTGCTTGCAATAATTTTCACTGTACTATTGGCTACAATACATTCTTGCAGTTTGGAGACCAGAAAACTTGCCATTTCATCTACGGTTTTTAAATTATAGTATTCTACCCATGGGAGAGATTTCAGTGCTACGCCTAATTTATTAAAGTCTATATTCTTTTTGTCATACTGGTAATTAGTTCTCTTCAGATCAGAATTTCCAAGATGTAGGAGTATTGGGCAATGATCAGTAAAAGGTTCGAATACAAATGTTTTTTGTACTGAACTACTACTTTTGACCATACAATGATCTATACAACTAACTTTTCTCGTTGGTTTATCAATACCTTGTCTAAGGCCGTACGCTGCCATAAGATTTAAATAATCTGAGGAGTATCCTGTAATATTCTGCGGGAGGATATCAAGATTAATGTCTCCTGTAAAAATAATATTTTCTGAGTAAGTCTCACTTAGCAATTTTTCTATAGAATCGAGGTACGCCGTGGGGTTTCTAAAACTTGGTGATCTATAAGAAGCGATTAAAGAAATTTTATTTACAATTTTTAGGACTAAGCAACTGCCATCATTTATTTTAGGTTCATATATTTGTACATTTGTAATATTTTCTTTTACGTATAGGACAACACCGTCATTCTGATTATGGTTTGTTTTAGTACTAAATGAGTTGTAATTATTAATTATAGGGATAATTGTGTTTTCATTAATCCAACACTCCGTTAGAACGATTATATCTATTGGTACCTCAAGTTCAGCTATAAATATTATAAATGGTTCTAGGTTTCATTGAATACTACGAATGTTAACTGTTATAATATTTGATGAATTGTTGCCTAAATATTTAAAATAAGTATCGTTTCTAAATCATGCAAGATTATTTACTATTGTACACTTGATGTCACCGGCGGTGTCAATCTCACTAATTATATCTAAGTTTAAACAATTGAATTTGAATAAATAGAATTGAAGGACTGCAGAGCTCGCGTACAAAAATAATAAAAAATGTTAGTGAGTTTCAGGCGGTTATATAGATCAATGAGTTGTATTGTGTAATGAGTTATATTGTATGGTTTATGAATAATAGTTAGTGTCTGTATTTGTGTGAGAATAATTATGACATGAATTTGAGTGACAGTAGTGTAATGTGTTTGTGTATGAAGCAGGCGCTGTGATACATTATTCGATATTAATAAAGTAAAATATAAATATTTTGATAAGACTAATCTAAGTATAGAAATATTTTCTTTGAGTAAATAGGTGGAACGCAGATATTTAATAGCATAACAGATACTTAAATCTGACATTGAAAAGATGAGTCACAATTTATTTCTTAATTTACTTATGTCGATTTCTGACTCAATCCGAATAAGTGGTGCACCATCTTATTTTCTGAGAAACACCTTTCCGTACGATGTCCAACAATATTTAAAGTTGTTTTGGGATCCATATTCTCTCGCTAAGAAGAACAGTCGCTTAGTTTTTGTGGTAAGATTCTCAGATATAAAAATTGGGACACTAGGCATATCCATCTTCAAATGCTTAGTGTTTAATTTATTTTCCTTATTTTCTTTATTAAATTTTTTGACAGCATGCAAAATCCGTTCCTTGAGAATGACAGATTTAAGATCGATTACTAGGGGTTTGTTTTTCTTAGCGTTAATGCGGAATATATCCTTCACGTCAGCTTCGTGTATTGGCACGTTGATAATTTTACCTATTTCAACGACTATTTTAGAGAGTCCCTGCTTACTTTCATCATTTTCTTTTGGTAAATTTCTTATCTCTAAGCTGGTAGTACGGGTTTGCCTCTCTAGTTGGTCTATTTTATCCTCTAATTGACGTATGTATTTCCGATCTTCAGTCATATCCTTTTCAATTTTTTGCAACTTTTCCAGTACCTCATCATATTTTGCAGCTGTGAATTTAACAGATTCCTTAAGATCTTTGTTTTGATCTTTTATCTCGTTCATTGTAGTCTTTAGCTCTTGGAACATATTCATCATTAATGACTTAAAGTCGTCTAAATCACTCTTTTCTCCTAAATTTTCTCTCCTCCTTTTTGTGTTAAAATTACGCTGCGTCACATTAGATTACTAATCCTCGCCCTCGCATCCTCGATATCGACAGATATACTCAAGTTTGGATCTAAGTGTATATGAGAATGAGCTACGCCAACATTTTAAGGCTACATTTTAAGGTTTGTGGGTGCTAGCGGCGGGGTTCTCTTAAGGGACATATTTTACCGGTACGTGGGTGTACCTACTAGGGCAACAGAAATTATTCGTAGATTGTTAATACAGCTACTATGCGGACAGCGTAAAACACACTAACTTAACCCTTATGAAAGTGATCCAAGACGTGAGAGGTCAAATTAAATTGGTGGCAATCGACGATTTCTTACAAATTGCCTTTCCGTCTAGTATTAGTAGATCTCTAGACGGTAATTATTACTTAATTCATATATATTACAAATGCTGTCTCAATTCGCTTAGAAGTAGTGCTTATGCTTTAAAGGTGAGATAGTAGATTGCAAAGGTAACTCACATGCATAACAGTGTCTTTGTTTCTTCTATGATTGTATTGTTTAGTCGCACACGCATCCACATTGCGGTGACAATTTTAAGCTTGATGCTCTTCGTAACGTATGATCTCCTATTATTCCACTAATATTATTTTACAAGAATTTTAAATATACTAGAATTTTAAATATACTAGAATTTTAATTATCAAACAACAAAATGAACACGTCTGATCTTCTCGAATGTCCGGGGGGAAGGAGATAATGTAGTTATCGCTTCTAAAGGCGCAAAACGTCTTGTATAGGAATGTATATCATTTGAACCCACGAAACTATTGGCAAATCAAATTGTCTCCAATGTCCTGTATCCAACAACTTCTCTGCAGTCAAATCGGTCTACATCTACATGTCGAGATTTCGAATTCGAAGAAGAAGACGACTTCGAATTTTCCATTCCTGTTTAGTTCATATTGTTTAATTCCGTGCCCTAAGTTTTATTATTTTAATAAAAAAACAATTAATAACATGTTTTTAAGTTATGCAAATATAAAGAAATAGCAAAAACCTATTAAATTTGGATTTAGACAGCTTAAATAAATAAAAAAATCTTTAGCAAAAAAATACAATAATCCTATCCAAAATACAATATTTTCTAGCTTGGCAACACAATAATTTCGCACCAACTATTTCCCAACACTGCGTGAGGGTGCTTCACAGACTACTAAGAGGATACTACGCATGGGTGCTTCCATGCGTAGTATCCTCTTAGTAGTCTGTGAGTGCTTCTTGCTACATATTTATTTATCTATGGGTGCTTCAGATAAACCCCCCACAGAGTGGGTGCGTTTGGCAGAAAAAAGCGCTAGCAAGCGCTTGTAAGCAAAATGGCGATCGTAAGCGGTAAGCGCTGTCAAATTGTAAGTAGCTATTTTCCTCCAGGACACGATGTTAGTTTTAACCGGGGAACCTAACCTAATTTAAATATATGTTTGTAAAGTATTCATATTAAAAACTTACCAATCATGAATTTTTAATAACATGTATATGTTTATTCATGTCATTATATTACTTAAAACTAATATTGCGCAAAACAACTTATAAACTCTACTTCAAAAAAAACAAATTAAATAAGCAAAACGGCGGATTGTGTCAGCGCTACTGAAGTAGCAATCATGTCCTTACCGAAATCTATTTCAGCGCTTATAAGCGCTTGCTAGCGCTTTTTTCTGCCAAACGCACCCATAACCTTTGTATAACCTGAAAAAAACCCCCTTGACTTCCTCACAGTGACCATAGATAAATAAATATGTAGCAAGCTAACAGTGACAGAATCACAGACTACTAAGAGGATACAACGCAGACAGAATCTTCAAATTCGTTCAGGCGACCGAATTGTAATGTAAACCAAGCGCACATAATAACCCAATCCGACGTAGGTAGGTAACAGCTGATATAATTGGGTTAATTAATTATAATATAATTATAATTGGGTTTTTGAAAATGTTTTTTTTTTTGTCAGAAATAGAAAGATTATAATATATCTTTTATAGTTAAACTATTTTTTTGACCAAAAATCATAAGGTTCCAGAGTTCCAGAGAAAGCCCGACAAGACGTCACATTGTTTATTTTACTTCTACTTTATAGGCAGCTGATGCATTTATTCATCCATTTTTTAGTTAATTTTTTAAAAAATGTCTAATTTCAAGAGTTATCGTGCTTGTTTCGTTCCGTTATGTAGTAATAACAACTCCCAAAAATATGTTTTTAATGTGCCTCGAGACCCTAAACGTCGGAGTCAATGCTTTCAGCGAGCATACCGTCGTAACCCTACAACATTGAAATATTTTTGTTGTGAAGATCATTTTGATGTAAGTATTATAATATAATTGTATATGTATAAATCATTCATATCATACATGAAAATATTAAATAAAAAAATTGATTTCTTATATTTACCCGAATATTACTTTTAGGGATTTTATCAGGTTTATTTATGTTATTTTTAATATCCGATGTTTCGGGTGCTTTCCAGCACCCATGGTCATGGGGAACTGAGGCGACTGACGTCCTGAAGTTTGCAGTTTGCGATCATATCCTAGAAGGCCCCAACCATTACATCAGATTTGATAGACCACAAATCCTCGCGAAAGAACTACCAAGGATGATACGTGAGGTTAAAAAACATTCTAATTTCAATAGAGAAGGAGTCTGGGTACTACCACATGCTTGGGGCCCTATAATTAATAAAATTAAAACTAAACCCAGGCATACCACTGCAAGACTTCAAAACTCAGTTAGTTCATTCTGCGTAGATCGGACCAAGGATAATTATTAAAAAGCTGCATGTACTCCAGGTTAACTTTGACATCGGGAAGTCAGTCACCTCAGTCCCCCTTGACAATGGGTGCTGGAAAGCACCTGAAATGTCGGGTATTAAAAATAACACAAATAAATGCAATAAAATCCATAAAAGTAGTTTAAATCAAAGTTGCATCAAATATTTTTTGTAATAAAATTAGAAATTTTAGAGCTAACAGAGAAATCGCGATAAATCAACAGTTTGAATAATTAACTTTTGACAATTTCGTAATAGATGTGGATATATCTATTAAATGATTTTTCTTTTTTTAAATTTAAAAATTTATAGCAAGCTAAGTTCAACATCTGATGATTATTCTGTAATCACAATGATATCAAAATCATTATGCTAACTAACAATTTTTTCTAGTTTAAAGAAGATGTGGAAAATTATTTTTATTATACTTTGAGGGGAGGCAGAGCAAAGATTAAAGTTGATATAGTACCACACAAGTTTAATTATCAACCTAACCGCAAAAGATAAAGCAGTTCAATTCCTAGACCAGCTTCAGGAAAAAGACAAAAGCAGAAATTTCTTCATGAGTCAACTTTCTTCAGTTAAAATACTGAAGCAGCATAAAATATTAAAATGAATTATTCTTCAGAATTAATTCCTAAAACTATATTAGTCAATCATAGTTCTGAAAATGTTAAGATAGATTTTCCATCTTTAAAATTGATGTCAGGTGAAAAAGTAAATGTAAGTATAACATTTTTACGTTTTATTTGAACAAAACCTTATGCTTTATCACTATAACTTTCACATTTCATACCCTAAAAAATCAAACTACTAACTTGAGTAGCGCTTAACTTGAGTAAATTTGAATTGGATCTCTCTTACCTACTCAAGTTTGGGCTGGCTCTACGTGAATGAATCAATTGAGCCAGGGAAAGAGTAAGAGTGCAATTTGTTCATGGATGTGCATAGTTTTATTAGGATATTACTTTTTGCTGAGAATACTAACTTAATTATATGTTACCTTACAAGAAGTTATTATTAGTTATTTGAGAATATTTATTTTGAATATACTTGTAAAGTTGCTAACTTACAAGAAATAATATTTCATTTCGGAGTATTAATTTTCTTTTATTTATTCAGAAAATACTTGATAGAAATACTTTTTAACTTAGTGGCCCTATATCTTGTTAATTAGATAATTATTATTGTAATTTAAGTAGTAATCATTAATTAATGTTCCTTGTGCACGGAATTGAGCGAAGGCAATATGAAGAAAGTCAACAAAGAGTATTAGCTACAACCAAAAAAATTTGTTATTCAGAATTTTAGAACAAAGTTATGTAAGAATATTTTAACTTTGATCTTGAAGCTAGACTGATAATGCTTTGTGAAGAGTGCTATATAGGTAGTACCTATTGTTAAATAAACTTACTAAAACTAAGACAAACAAAAGTATGTGATACATACTAAATATACCTTTTTTGTTTCAATCCTATTGGTTATTGTGGTTGTCCCAACCCAACATAGTTACATAGAAAAACTAATTTATAACAAGTGGTAAAATTAAAAATTTTGTATAACCGACTTCAATATAAATAAAATCAGAACATCATCAATTTACTCGAAGTCAATAAAATAGGCATATAACTAAAAACCTGGTTCAGACCTTGATTAAACTTATTTGGGACTATATGAGAAGCACCAGCTGTCAAATAAATAAAGAATCATCAAAATCGGTCCACCTAGAAAAAAGTTCTAACACACATAAAAAAAATAGGCTTGGAACTTCCCACTAATTTCAAATGCAAATGTTCCGAATTCCACCTTATCAAAAACGTCATAATTTTGAAAACCCAGGTAATTTTTTATTATTTTCAGAAGTGAATATTTCAAGAAAAAATGAACAAATTTTGACGAACTTCAAGACGTTCGACGCAGTTTTTAGGCACTCATAGTTAATTTAATACACCAAAAACGATCCGAGAAGAAATTTCAGTTGTTTGAAAAAAAAAAACTTTTTTTGAAATTATTTGAATTCGATTTTCGATTGAAATTATTTCAAACAAATCCTTTTTGTTTTTTTTAAATTTTTCAAAATTGATGCCCTTTCGAACTCTGCACATGCACACGCATACTGGACTCGCACAAGCACACACAAATTATAAAGTTAGATGTACAGGACAGATAGGCCAGTACGTCACCGTAGCTAGTTTGGAGCACAGAACACTATTATGTGCAAGCAGGATTTAGAAAGGGAATGGGATGTACAGATCAAGTCTTTTCCATGCGCATGATCGCGGAGAAGTTTTTGGCCAAAAACCAAAAGGTTTTTTGTGCGTTCATGGACTTGGAAAAGGCCTATGACAGAGTGAATAGGGATGTGCTATGGCAAACACTGAACTCATTTGGGTTGAGCGCTGGCTTGATACGGGCATTGGAGTCCCTTTATAGGGACTCTAGTGCTTGTGTTAGGATCAACGGGGTCTACTCGGACTGGTTTGACATCCATAAAGGTGTCAGACAGGGCTGTGTAGCTTCCCCGTGGCTGTTCAACCTATTTATGGACAGTTGTTTGCAAAATTTGAAAGTTGAAGAATGCGGATTAAGAATGGGTGAGTTAACCGTCAAATGCCTTTTGTACGCCGATGATCAAGTTATACTTGCGTCGTCGGCGGCCGAGTTGCAAATGATGGTTACATTAATGGACAGATCATTAAAAGAAAGGGGTATGAAAGTGAACGCAAGTAAGACGAAGGTTATGGTTTTTGAAAGAGAAGAAAGTAAAACGATTTGTGAAATAAGAATAGAAGGGGAATTGATCGAGCAAGTAGACGAGTTTGTATATTTGGGCTGCGTATTTAGCAGGGATGGGAGATATGATAGGGATATAGAACGACGAGTGAATGCGGGAAATAGAGTAAATGGGGCCCTGCACTCTATTGTGAAGAGTCAAAATGTGTCGAAAAAGGCACGTATGGCAATTCACAATGCTGTGTTGGTCCCTACTTTAACATATGGTAGTGAAAGTTGGGTGTGGCAGAAGAAGCACGAGAGTAGAATGAACGCAGTAGAAATGCGGTCGTTAAGGAGTATGTTAGGGCTGAATCTTAATGACAGGGTAAGAAATTGTGTAATAAGAGAAGAGTGTGGTTTGCAAGATGATGTTGTGACCAGGATTAAGAAAGGAATGCTTCGGTGGTTTGGTCATGTGGAAAGAATGAATGAGGAAAGAGTGACAAAGAAAATTTATGTTACAGAAGTGAATGGCAGAGTCGGAAAGGGACGTCCTAGGCGAAAATTTATCGACCAAATTGGCGATTTATTGAAAACGGGCCAAATTAGGAGTACCCTTAACCGACGAGCATGTATGCGGAGGTGTATGGATGTGAAGGAGGCGAGAGAGGTGTGTCAGGATCGTGCCAAATGGAAGTCTGTAGTCTCTGCCTACCCCTCTGGGTGACAGGCGTGAGTGTTTATGTATGTTTAACACTATTACTCCTATCGGAGTAATAGTGTTCTGTGTGGTTTGGAGCTTTGGAGGGCAAGCTTTTTCTCGCTAGATGGCTAGCTGGTTAGTGTTGGGACGTGTAGATTATTAATGATATCGATAGATTCTCAAGGGATAGGGATGAGCATTCAATTTATCGATTCCTTTTGTATTCACGTTAATCTTAATTTAGTTCTATTATTTATGATTAAGTAATTTAAATAAAAAACACATTTAATAGGTTCATTTTTTATTTTTTCTTTGTTTAAACATTTTTATAAGCTATTTTTTGTGCATTGTTAAAATCAAATATACAATGCGCTCCATTTAATATTCTGTTTATTGTTCGACACCAGTGAAACACTTGGATTTTAGCCCCAAGAAGTAAAAATTTCTTTTTGATTGCTTCATGGTGCTCTTGGCACCCGATCCAGTCCAAATCATTTTGACATAAATTTTTCGGATATATTTTTAATAATATTTCCTTTGTGGCGAGCATTATTTAATATCATATTAGTTAAATCAACTAATTTGGAAAAAGCTACAAGAAATCTTGTACTAGGGTACATAAGATTTTTACCTTTAAGGTGCTTTCACTCCCTGTGTCTAATTAAATCATGGACATTAAGCTGCTGATCCTCATTATTTAAAAATGTATATTTTTGCAATTTTTACATTTATTTACACAGTTTTTTTATTATATATCCTGAAGTGTGTAACTCCTCGCATTAACATTTATTTTTTCTTCAAATACGGATGAGACCATATTCCCTGATAAGTTTACTTTAGATAAACAACTAGTATTTCTATTATCATGACTACCGAGGACTGGTTGTTCATCTGAAGTAAATTTCTCATTCAATAAACTTGTTATGTTTAATATGGTCTCCCCCATATTTTTGTGTGGATGGTCAGCATGTCTTGTCATAAATAATGACTTAAAAGATTTTCGCAATGAAAATGTGTCGGGGTTGGTATATATATAATTATATGCTCTTATTTTGCCCAAGAAATTTTCGAGGGGGTCTTGATTTAGGTTTCTTGTGTAAAAGAAACTGACCCCCTCTGATTGCATTACTCTTATTAGGCTTTCTAGTGTTGTAACCCAATTATTTAATGTTGGTACGTTTTTTATTGTAGCTTTTTCTAAAGAATTTTTCGGAATGAAATGCATTTTTTTAAACTTCTTAACGTTTTGCTATACACATGTGTTGTTTATTAACGTCTTGTCGTACATTCTCCAAGTCTTACTCAATCATATATAATTCATCCAAACCACTTATATATATATTTTCTTTTTTATTTGTTTTTCTCATCTTCATCTTGTAACCTTTCTGTTCTAATACGCTGTAACGCAGTGGTAAATACAGATGTCCGATGACGCCAATGCCTGAATAGACCATTAATTCGGCATAAAACCAAATAATGATCCGTTCCTACGTTAGACCCCCGGTAAACTCTTGTATCTACCACTGCGCTTCTCATTCTTTTATGCGCAATTACGAAATCTGTCATGCTTCTATTATCACGTCTTTTCCAAGTATACATTTGAATCCTCTTGTGGCGAAAGAAAGTGTTCGTCACAAAAAGATTCTTTTCCATAAATACGGTGAGGAGCCTTTTACCATTCTCATTTATACTTTCATCACCAAACGTTTCCAATACCCTTCCATAACCAAGCCTCTTCACCCCAACCCTTCCTTTAAAATCTCCTAGCATAATAATATTTTCATTTCCTTTACATTTCATTAACACCATCCTTATCATTTCCGAGTTATGCTCTCGGATATAAGTGGGCTTAGACATGTCTGGGGCGTAGACCTCTAGCACAAACGACTTCTTTAAGCCAATTTCATTCGAATACATAGTAGTCTCTGGTTTACACATTCATACTCTTTCATACATTGGCCCATTCTTTCTGAAAAGATGATGCCTACTCCCTGGCATGCCTGCTCCATCTTGTCTCCACCAGGCCAGTATGCGGTATACGTGCCATGTGTAGTGACATCCTTCCCTTTCCTTTCATTTACACATAACACATCTATTCCTCTATCATACATATGTGTAGCCAGACAGGCTTCTGCAATCCACTTTTGGCCCCTTCCGGAGACTGAATGTGATGGGTGGTGAACCTTGTCGCTGGTTTTCCTCCCGGAGATTCTTCGCACCAATATAATATTGGTAATATTATATTATATCTTATTTATTATAAATAGATAAATTAATTAAATACACAATAGTAATTTATAAATTACGTCAAACTAAATTTCAAAATAAAAACTAAACTAACTAAATTATAAATTAGTTATTATATAAATTAATATTAATTAAGATATTATTAGATGTGTTTCGTTTTTTAGGTTATTGGAGACATTAAATTAGGTGGACCACCTAAATCACTGAAAAAGAAACTTGAGTATTACCAAATAATATAATGATTTTACGAAGAGCGCTCTTCAAAATGTGATGCACAAATTTTATTTTCCAAATGAAAATGAGGTTACGTTAGATAAAAACCTGAACATCATAAAGGAAGATTCTGAGTTCCCATCTATGTGAAGATTGACATTGTACAAAGCACTAAAAAATTTGGGTTTTTCCTATAACGAGAGGTAGAAACAGTATTTTAGTAGAAAGGCCGGATATAGTTTTTTGGTGATGAAAACATTTAGACGAAGTAAAGGCAGCCAGACAAAACTATTATTTCAGATCGGATATATTATTTCGATGAGACGTGGGTAAATGTTGGTCATACAAAATCAAAAGTCTGGGTTGACAATACAGTGACTACATCGAGATCTGCATTCTTAGATGGGCTATCAACAAGGTTGAAAAATCCTTCAGGTAATATATTGTCTTTAATTTTGTATTTTCTTTTTTTATATTTTTTATAAATAAATCTGCACATATTCTATAAAAATACAAGTTATTTAACTGACGGATGCTTTATTATTATTGCAGAAAAAGGCAAGCGGCTTGTAATTATACATATCGACAGTATTTGTAGAAGTACCAAGATAGGGACTCAAAAGTTTTTGAAAATTGATTCCGAGACCTTTTACCGAAATTGGATGAGAATGCACTTATTGTTTTAGATGATGCATCGTATCATTCTTGAAAACTCTACAAGGCACCAACAACTTCATATCGTAAACAAGACATTGTTGGATGGCTACGGTCGAAAGATATTGCTTGTGACGTACCAATGTTAAAGTTGCAACTTTTGGATTTAGTTAAGCAAAAAAAAGATCGCTTTAAAAATTTGTCGTAGACGAGATGGCCATGTCCACAAATCATCGCGTCATACGTTTGTCACCGTACCACTGTAAACTCAACCCAATTGAGCTTGTAGTTTGGGCTTAAGGAAAGTGGCAGCAAATAACAAAAGTTATAAAATTGATGAAGTTCGAACTCTTGTTAGAAGGAGTAGCTAAAGTGGATAGAAAAAAAATATCCAAACCCTATATGATACAATCCGATGTGATAACCAAGATCAAAACAAAAGTGTACGAAGTCGACAATAATGTGGGAAATATGATAGAGCAGTTTATTAATCGCGTGTTTGCAGAAAGTTCATCAGAAGTTAGTGATAACGATAATTTTTAAGATTACAATAATTATGTAATAATTTTTTTATTTATAAGTTCTTGTCATAATATATTTATACTATATCCAATATTGTTTTATTGTTATTTATTTATGAAATTATTTTATATATAAAAATAATTGAATTTTTGCCTTCAGTTTTAGTAGTATTGAATATGAACGAGCCTTTACAATTTCAAAACGAGAACAACGACGTTGGCCTTACCACAAACAATGACCCATCTTACTATGTCAATATCAGAAATGTGGGAGATACATACTCAGTACTCGTTTGTTAAAAAAACACACTATAGTGATAAATGATTAATAAAAAAGGTTAAATAATTTTCATTTAAAACCCAATTATTTATGTCGGTAAGTTCACCCTTTTTTTGCATGGGTTTGATTAGAGATATTTTGTGGGCATCTCGGAAGATACCTTCTGAAAACGGTTAGTTTACTGATATTGTATAGGTGACTGTTAACAAATCAGTACAACTTTTTATTGAAGTAGAAGTAATTTCATCAATACCGAAGGATAATTTATTTTTAAGATTTTTTTTTTGGTTATAATTTTATTAGTTTCTACTTAGCTTAAAAAAGTTGTTTCGATAATTTTTGTTACAGGTGTTCTATTTAAAGTACTGTAAATTTGAGTGTATATTTCCAATAGATGTAAAAAAAGTAATAAATGAGTCCGAGTGGAGATCTGGTATTGTGAGTCTCATATTTCTGTATTTTAATGTATTTTTGTTTGTCTCGTTATTTATGATCTGACACATAGTTTTGGTTTTCTTTTGATTTTTTGAATATATATTGTTACGAGCTTGAGGTTCGTGACAATAAAAATTGCCGATAAAATTACCTAAATTAACACTTTAATTTACTTTACACAATTAAAGTTAAAACACTAATAATTTAAACACACTAATTCACTTAATTCCACTCCGAAGCTTCGCTTGTGTCGCCGAGTTCACTCTGCCTCGATCGCATCTTGCAGCGCCTATATATTTGAATTAGCAAAGAAATATCCAGAATGTTCAAGTAAACACGCGGAAGGTATCGAGCGTTCGAGTTTCGACTAGGCGCTGTCAGTTGAGCGATTTGTGATGTCATTTTCTCAATGCTCCCCTCGCTCTCGTTCCTGACACTAGATGGCGCTAGTTGACTTATTCATGCAACACTGCCCCCTCCTAAGACATGCTCGTCCCGAGCATTATCGGTCCCATAATAACGCGCCAAGCGATCCACATGGACGATCTTAGGAGTCCCTCTTGCGCCTTTCTGTATCCGGTAGGTCACATCGTTGATCCTGGTTACAATCCGGTACGGGCCGTCCCATTTAGCTTGAAGCTTAGGAGATTTCCCTTTGCTGCGGACTGGATTGTGCAACCACACAAGTGAACCTTCGTCGAACCCTTTGTTGTTCATTTTGCGGTCATACCGGGTTTTCATCTTTTCAGACATTTGCTGGCCCGATTGTCTGACGTGCTCATAAACGTCATTCATTTTTTTCCGCAAGTCATTTGCATAATCGGTTATACTGCGTGGAGCATCGGGTGGTATCCCGGTGATCAGGTCTGCAGGCAGCCGTAATTCTCTTCCAAAGTTTGCGAAAGCTGGTGTCACTGCTGTACTTTCGTGAACAGAACTTCGATATGACAACAAAAACGGTTGTATGTGCTTGTCCCAATCTCGTTGCCGATTGTCTACAACTTTTGCTAGGTACCTCTCCAATGTCTGATTAAATCGTTCCACCATTCCATCAGATTGCGGGTGATAAGAAGTAGTTCTTGTTTTATGAGTACCCATAACTCGGCAAGTTTCCTGGAATATTTGAGACTCAAAATTCCTTCCTTGATCGCTGTGAATCTCTAAAGGTACTCCAAAACGACAGAAGACTTCATGAACTAGTTTATCTGCAACTGTTGAAGCTTCTTGATTTGGAATGGCGAAGACTTCTGGCCACTTAGTGAAGTAATCCATCACAACCATGAAATACTTGTTACCGCTTTCACTCTCCGGAAACGGCCCCGCCACGTCAATGGCTATTCTCTCCCATGGTGCACCAACATTGTACAATTTCAATGCACCTCTACTACGAGTCTGAGGTCCCTTTACAGCCGCACAACTTGTACATTTGCGACACCAGTCCTCGACATCGTTTCGACAGTGGACCCAGTAAAACCGTTCTCGGATCTTCAATAGAGTTCGTTTAACTCCCAGATGGCCTCCTGAACAATCATTATGGTACAGCTGTAGAACATCCGGTACTTTAACTTTAGGGACAACCATTTGCAAATGACAGCTGTCTCCCCGAACGTTTTCCCATTTACGACACAGAACTCCATCCTGAAGCAGCAAGCTGTCCCACTGGGCCCAATAGCTTTTAGTGGTCGAACTCATCGCTGAGACGTCACTCCACTTGGGCTTGGGAGCACTGGCCTTTATCCATTCCAGGATCGGCTTGATGTCCGGATCTTCCTGCTGTGCATGTAGTAAGCTGTCCTTCCACTCGTTGCTGAGGTGGTCTGCCCTGAGCATCCTCACGGATACCACTTCCTTACTCTCTTGCCTAGTACAATGTTTGCAATCTTCAGGACAAGGTCTTCTTGACAATGCATCTGCGTTGCCATGAGATTTCCCGCTGCGATGTTCGATCTCAAAGTCGTATTCCTGCAGTAGTTCAATCCACCTCGCAACTTGTCCTTCTGGGTTTTTAAACTGCAATAGCCATTTTAGTGCAGCATGGTCAGTTCGTAAGTGAAATTTTCGTCCCAGAAGATATTTGCTAAAATGTTGCAACGACTTTACCACAGCTAGCAATTCGCGTCTTGTGACACAGTAGTTCCTTTCCGGTTTTGACAACGACTTGCTGAAGTACGCTATCACGACCTCTTGGTCACCATTCCGTTGAGACAACACACCGCCGAGTCCTATATCACTTGCGTCTGTGTCAACTATAAATTCTTTGCTTGCATCAGGGTATCCCAAAATAGGTGTTTTGCACAGACGGTCCTTGAGCTCCTGGAATGCGATATTGCAACTTTCATCCCAGCAGAAATGTCGCTTCTCCTCGGTTAGCTTGTGCAGAGGTTTGGCTATATCTGCAAAGTTCTTCACGAATCGCCGGTAATAGGAGCACAAACCCAAAAATGCTCTAACCTGCGTCTTGTCTTTTGGAACCGGCCAATCCTTGACAGCGGCGATTTTCTCTGGATCTGTGCGGATACCTTCTTCCGATACTACAAACCCCAAAAAGTTAACTTGACGTTGAAATAGTGAACATTTCTTCGGGCTCAACTTGAGGTTGGCACTCTGAATCTTCATGAGCACGCGTTCCAGGTTTTGAAGGTGTTCCTCAAACGTACGGCCCACGATGATGATGTCATCCAAGTAGACCAGACAGGCATCGCCAATTAGCCCGGTAAGTACAAGTTCCATCAGCCTTTCAAACGTTGCTGGAGCATTGCACAACCCAAACGGCATTACTTTGAATTGCCACAGACCCTTTCCCGTCGAGAACGCAGTTTTCTCCTTGTCCTTAGGGTCAATTTCAACTTGCCAGTAGCCACTTTTTAGATCCAGCGTGCTAAACCATTTTACTCCTGTAAGCATGTCCAGCGTGTCATCAATTCTTGGCAAGGGATAGCTGTCCTTCTTTGTAACGTCGTTCAGACGGCGGTAATCAACACAGAACCGCATGCTGCCATCCTTCTTTTTCACCAGCACCACTGGTGAACACCATGGACTAGAGGAAGGTTCAATAACACCATCCTTCACCATTCCTTCAATCATGGTTTCCACTTCCTTTTCACGTGCTACCGGCAATCTTCTTGGCCGCTGACGGATAGGCAATTCCTCTCCTGTGTTTATTTTGTGTTGAACTAGGCCAGTCTTTCCTATGTCAGCATCATTTGATGAGAATACATCGGCGTACCTGAGTAACAACTTCTTCGCCTTGACCAATTCGTTCGGGGACAGAACACTGCGACAGTCTTCCAAAAGTGTGGTCACTCTCGTTTCTGAATCCTTGCTGGGGGTCCCACTCGATATATATTGGCACTGACGTAACCAATCCACTTCCTCACAAGTACCAACCAGTGTGCCTTTTTCTATAATCTGTTCCCGGTCGCAAAGGTTCAGCACACGTACTCCTGAGATGTCAGTGGTCCTGACCAAGGTTCGAGCTACTTTCCATGGAAGGTCATTGTTTACCCTTTCCACAAGTACACAACGGTGAGCTTGCCCAGCGTTTCGAGGTAGACTAACCGGAACAATCGTTTCCGATCTCGGCGGAAGAACAATCTTCTTGATGCTGTACACGTTCCCTGGTAACGCACCTTCCATAAAAAGTTCCTCCTGTCCACATTTCAAAACACCTTGCTTAACGTCGATCTCACAACAATTATTCCTCATAAAGTCTAGGCCTAAGATGCAGTCGTCCATTATATCAGCCACGATGACATTATGCAGGTAGATCACGTTGCCTAGCTTCAACTCCATCTCCTTCTCTCCACGGACGGGTATACGCTGACCGGTGGCTGTTACCAAATTAAGGCGTTCTCGGTTGTATGCGGAGTCCCCAAGGAACTGACTTATAAGTTGGGAACTAACAACCGTACGAGAGGCTCCAGTGTCTATGGTCAGCTTACACGGCATTCCGTTGATCTCGCCCTTTATGATTAGGCTGTTCCCATCATGGGTTTGTGAGATCGAGATCCTTGGGGCTCTTTTAACATCAGCCAGCACCCGCCCCGCAGTTCTGGCTTTTACTCGTTTCCCTGCCGCTGCTGGGCGGTGCTGTTGGCCGCACTACCCTCCTGAGATCGTTCAATTTCCCTTTCTAGGGTTCGCTTAGGGCAGCTGGATCGAAGATGGCCCTTTTCCCCACAGCCATAGCACCTTGGGCTGTATCCTTTGTTGCGGTCGCGAACTGTAGCTGCTGCAACCTCCCTGACGCGATGGGAACGATGATCCTGCCGCACGGCTTCCACTTCCAGTGCATGGGCCAAGGCGTCCTTAAGCGTCTCGTGGTGCCCGAGCCTCACAGCAGCTCTGACTTCCAGGTCGCGGATGCCGTCGATGAATGTCTGCACCAGGTTCCCTTCAATGAGCGCAGGTACAGACCGGTACGCTTTTCGCACCAGCTTCTCCACTTCTAGAGCCCACTGCTGCAGGTTTTCGTTGATGCGCTGCACACGATCTTTAAGTTGCGCACGAAAGACGTGTTCCAGGTGAGCGTCGCCATATCTCGCCTCCAATGCCTCAAGGAGCTGCTCGTAGGTCACTTTCTTACCGAGAGCTTCCAACACAGTTAAGGCTTGGTCGCGCAGGCCTAAGGTGAGTGCAGTCATGGCCTGGCTTTTATTCCAGCCGTTTGCCTCCATGACGGCCTCGAACTGGATTTTGTAGGACGACCAGGAAGAGGTCCCGTCGAACGGCGGCACTTTGAATCCACGTAGCGAAGGTGTTGTAGCTACTACGGGAGCTGTTGTTCCATCCCCAAGTTTGAGGTCGTCCAGCGTTTTCTTCACGTCAGCCATTACGTTGTCAACCCGATTGTTTACTTGGTCGATTCGGGTTTCGGCCTCCGACAGGCGGTTGTCATGTTGAGCAACCTTATCCTTCACCTCCCGTATCTCTTTTCCGAAGATAGCGTGAAGGTCCTTCATGAGGAGCATCTGCTCTTCCTTATCGCGTTGGAGTTGCTCTTCTAAACGACGGGCCTGTTCCTCCTGTCGGCGGGCCTGTTCCTCCTGTCCGCCCCGCAGCTGCTCTTCCAATCGGCGGGCCTGTTCCTCCTGTCGGCGAGCCTGCTCCTCCTGTCGGCGAGCCTGCTCCTCCTGTCGGCGAGCCTGCTCCTCCTGTCGGCGAGCCTGCTCCTGCAGCATCACCATCAGAGCACCTAAGTCAGGTGCTGCAGATGTAGGAGCTACCGACGGGCCTTCAGCCGGTGGCTGGCCCTCCGACGTCTGCGGCGTTGCACCACCAAATCTTCGTTGGTCCGTCTCCTGCTGGCGTTGACTTCGGGTTCGGACACCCTCCGTTTCCTCCTTAGGTAAAATCGGCATGATTTTATCCCACTTCTGACACCAATTGTTACGAGCTTGAGGTTCGTGACAATAAAAATTGCCGATAAAATTACCTAAATTAACACTTTAATTTACTTTACACAATTAAAGTTAAAACACTAATAATTTAAACACACTAATTCACTTAATTCCACTCCGAAGCTTCGCTTGTGTCGCCGAGTTCACTCTGCCTCGATCGCATCTTGCAGCGCCTATATATTTGAATTAGCAAAGAAATATCCAGAATGTTCAAGTAAACACGCGGAAGGTATCGAGCGTTCGAGTTTCGACTAGGCGCTGTCAGTTGAGCGATTTGTGATGTCATTTTCTCAATGCTCCCCTCGCTCTCGTTCCTGACACTAGATGGCGCTAGTTGACTTATTCATGCAACAATATTATGATGGCCTTTTTAAAATTTTACCATACTGATTATAGTGATATTTATAATTTTCATTTTTGGTTCTACATACCAAGAGATTTAAATATCTTATAGAGCGACACGATGTTTTAAATCCTACTGTTGGTACGTCATTTTTATTTGGTGATTTTTTTTATTTTTGATAGTATATTTGGTAAACATTTATTTCAAGCTCTGTAATATTTCATCATGCTATAATTTTCATTTGCATATTTAATAGGTTTGAGTATGTCATATTGTGGGAATCTGAAGAGCTAAATTGGTGAAGAGCTGTTTTCATATCCTTTAATTTAAAATTCCCGGCAAATTAAATTTTACTTAGTGACACGTAAACTATAACAGTAATTCACTATTATAGAAACTATAATTTTTGAAAATGGCACTTAAGACGACACATCGAAAAAGTGGCTCCAGGCTATCGCCGTACTGATCCGAGTGAAAGCATAATTTATATAAAAACTTGAAAAAACGCCGTCACAAGGGCCAAAAATTGTGTAGCGCCCGCGACGAATAAATCCGCTTAGAAATTGTCAGAATCTTAAAATATGTATGTTTTTAAAATTATCGTTTTGAGTAATCAAAATAGTGACCAAGTAAATTATGTATATCGATATTATGAATATATTTGAGTGATATTCAAGCATATAGATTAAGTAATTTCGTTGTAATTTCAATTATAGTGATTTTAGAGGTGTTTTCGCAAATAATTATGATCGAGTCAAAATTATACAATCGTTTTATTGAACAATCAAATTCAAGATAAAGACATGAATTTACCTATATCAAAATTCCACTTTAGTTAGTGGTGTCATAGTCCTATACTATTCGATGAAAGGAGGGGCATTTTTTCGCGGTGTAGCCTTAAAATTAGTTAAATAAATTCTATAAAAAACACGCTCGCGCCAACCGTATGTATTCGATCATCAGATTCGGTAAAGTGGGCTAGCACAGGGTCGGCCCGCCCCTGCCTTTCAGTGGCCCCCTGTTGCTCTGCATAAGTACATTCGTTTCCCAACTCTATAAAATGCTTTCATCAAAAGTTTTTAAAACCGGTCGGTGTTTTTGGAGTTTAAAGAACCTATACAACTTCAGATCAAATTCTAATTTCTCCCCCACTTCCCCGCGCGTCGTATGCTATCTACCTACATGTTTGTAATTACTAATACTGTAAGTAGATACTTATTTCTTTAGGTTTATCATATTTTTGCCTGTAACTTTACGCTAACCCAGACGTTTCTTATTTTTATTACGGTTATTTCCCATTATAATTTTACGTCGTCCTGGTGCGTAATGTGTATTCTGAGCGCAAGTGATTGCGCTCAGAATACACATTGTTGCTTTCCCGTTCTCCCGTTCGAAAGCCGAAGTGAGACTGAGCGGAGCGGGGCTATCGGTGTCGGGCGGCAGGGAACAAACACCAGGACGCCGATAGTTTAGGTAATTTCTTTTTACGGTGAAAATAACGGTAATAAAAAAATAAGACCTGCTTTATAGTTAGTTTAGTTAGTATGCAAAGTTTCATGATCTAATTTGAAGTACTCGTAATGATTTCTTATATTTACGCGAACATTGCACATGATTAAAACTACTTTTACGGATTTTATCGCGTTTATTTTTACTTTTTATTTGTAATTCCCGACGTTTCGGGCGCTTTCCAGCACCCATGGTCACGGGGGACTGAGATGACTGACGTCCCGATGTCATTGTTAAACCCGGAGTACCTTCAGCTTTTTTAATTAGGTATTGTTTATGGTCCGATCTATGCAAAATGAAGTCGAAGTCGAAGACAACGATCGCGGTCGGGGAACCAGCTGGAGCTTCCAAAAGTCGACGTACTGGCACCGCAGGCAAGAGATAGTGTCTTCGCGTTAACTTAGTGTTTATTTACCACAATTTATTTGTATTTTTGTGGAGTGTCCATTTGCATAGTGTTGCATCTCTTCAATTTTGTGTGTTAACTGAAACATCGTAGTTCGTAGTTATCTCTAATATTATAATAGTTTACCTTCATAATCTTGTTCATTATGTGACACAATGACATTAGTGATTAAATAAATCATAGTGACAGCTATTAATATCTGTCATGCTGTCATTCGATTGCTTATATTACTAGTCTTTTTGCCAGACAAGATCCGTAGATAATACTTGTCTGTCTTATTATTTATGGTAAGACTGTGCTTTTCTATATTTTTTTTTATTATATTAATTAGTCTTAAGTAAGTTATCTAAATATAAAATTCTACCGATGCCACTGCCGGCAGGTATGAAAGAAATGTTTTGTGAAGTGCATAATTGTTGGCAATTTTATTTTAATTTTAATATATTTACAGTTTCATAATATTTCATAACATATTATTATTTATTTTGTAGGTATTATATCCAGACTTATATAATATTTATTTGTTATACATTATACAAGTATATATTTAATTTTTATTGATTTTGTTATAGCTTAGTTTATGTTATAGTTTTGATTAGCATGTGTGATATTTTAGAATTTGATGATAGTTATTTTTCTTGCTCTTCTTCTAGCTCATCCGATAAGACCTATAAAAGCGCCTTAAGCGATGATTCCACTCATTTACATGATCAACTAGTAGCCGTATTCTGTAATTATAGTAAAAATCTTAATATAGTCCATATTAACGCTCAAAGCATTCATGCTCATTACGCTGATCTTTTATCAACCTTCGATTCTAAATATGTTGATGCCATACTTGTTTCTGAAACGTTTCTAAAGCCTGAACTTCCGTCGGTACAGTATTGTCTCCCTGGTTTTCAACTTATACGTAATGACAGGGTCGGCAAAGGTTATGGTGGAGTGGCAATCTATTTGAGAGCTGACATTCCTTATAAAATAGTTGATCATTCACCCAATATATACACAAATTTTGCTGAACATTTATTTATTGAAATTCCTGTTATTCATTCTAGGACTTTGCTTGGGGTCTATTATCCCCCCTCTCGCAATATAAATTATTTTTCTTCTTTGGAAGAAAAACTTGTAAATCTAACTCCGCTTTATGATAATACCATTATTTTAGGTGACTTTAACACATGCCTGTTAAAGAACGATTTTCGTAGCAAAAAATTGCTCTCCCTGGTGGCATCTTTTAATTTACATATTCTTCCACTTTCTGCTACTCACCATTCGCCTAATAGCATATAGTATAATAATACAATAAGCAAGAATAAGGTCTAAAAGAGAAGGGGTATTCCCTTCTGACCGGGTTGCTTCGCATGGACAACTATCTGCGTCTTTCTCTTACCACGATCTTATCTTCCTCTCCCATAAAATTCAACGTCCTAGGCGTAAATCGAAATTCTGTGACAGCAAACACCTGGCCGCCGAGCTTCAGCACGTCAAGCAAGTTCTGCACGACAACAAGCTTCGGGTCCCGCGCCTACGTCACAGTGACCGAGTGAAGCCGGCCACAGTCTAGCGTGTGCCTGCTGTACTACCATATGTCAGAGGTGTCACAGACAAGATTGGCTATATCTTGAAGCGAGCTTCTATTAGAACATTCTACAAGCTGCCGAAGAAGATTAGTCAGTTCCTACCATCCGTCAAGTGTCATATTCCTCTACAAGATGCAGGAGTGTACAAGCTTGATTGTGAATGTGGTCTCTCTTATATAGGACAAACCAAAAGATCAATTAGGACCCGCGTAAAAGAACATATAGCTGATGTGAAGCATCAACGTTCCGGGAAGTCTGCAGTTTGTGATCATATCCTAGACGGCCCCAACCATTACATCAGATTTGATAGACCACAAATCCTCGCGAAAGAACACCGATTCCTACCAAGGATGATACGTGAGGCTATTGAAATTAAAAAACATCCTAATTTCAATAGAGAAGGAGGCTGGGTACTACCACCTGCTTGGGATCCTATAATCAATAAAATTAAAACTAAACCCAAGCATACCACTGCAAGACCTCAGGACATAGTCAATTCATTTTGCATAGATCGGACCATAAACAATAATTAAAAAAGCTGAAGGTACTCCGGGTTTAACAATGACATCGGGACGTCAGTCATCTCAGTCCCCCGTGACCATGGGTGCTGGAAAGCGCCCGAAACGTCGGGAATTAAAAATAAAAAGTAAAAATAAACGCGATAAAATCCGTAAAAGTAGTTTTAATCATGAAGTACTCGTATTTTTTTAATACTAGCGGTTTATTGTTCGGTTTGGAGGGAACTGGATTTTTTATATGTCGAAAAATGTTTACGGAATCGTGTTTTCGTCTAACATAGTACTTAATATTAATTCTCAACTTTACCATATATTTATATCAAAATTAATGCTGCAATATTTTCTCTTAAGAACTTTATACAAAATATTTCTAGACAGTTTTGATGTGTATAGTTATCTAAGATATATTTTTTCATTCTTTCTCTAATTCGTTCGATTTTCAGCGGTCCTTTATGAATGTTAGTTCTTCTATATGATCTGATAAATCTATGTAAAAATAATATATATTTAGAACTCTTTCCATTATTTTTTCGTGTGTTTCCCAATAACTCTCTGTAAATCCGTTTAGAATTAATACTGTATCATACGTTTGCTTGGTTGGTGTACATTTTATGTATGTGTTGGATCTCTTTGTGCATTTTTCTTTTCAACTTAGAAAATAAAGCATTTTTCTTCTAATTGCTCTATTTTGTAGTTTAAATTCGATACGTCTTGTTTAAATTGTGTTTGCGTCAGTAATTATTTTTAAACTTAACTTTAATTTCGGTTATAGCATTTTCTATTTCATTTTGAGATCATAATTTAGGTAACACATAGGGCCTTTCACATAATCGGGTATCTGTTGACGGCAGTCTGCGCCTGCCACTCAGAGCAGTGGCGGAAGTTTTTTTTTACACTGGATGGATCTACGTAGTTTGCCGAGTTTGCAACGTCGGATGTAGGGATCCCCGAACCGAATCGATTTGCTACAGATTTTTTTCTTTATTTATTTAGGGATTTTTGTTTGTGAACATGTCAATTCCATTATAAATTACTTAAAATCGATACATTTACCATTAATTTGCATATACTCAATGCAATATCCGAGGTGGGGGCATGTAGAACGCGTTGTGCAATACCCATATTGTAGATATTTTATCTTGTATGTCCTTATAAATCATTCCCTAGCCCCTTGTGATTCCGCTCACATTCCATTAAAAACTGATGTAAGCTTTCTATTACTTTATAAGTTTCATAATAGGCGTATCAGTTCTTTTCAAAAAATATATAAATTCCATCAAACATATATATCTTATTTCATCAAATAAGAAAATATATTTGATGGAATTTATACATATTTCAATTAATTTTTTTATCTATAAACCAAGATATTTGGGGAGGTTCACTCTGGATCGTTTTGTACCAAATACCTTTCGTTTTAGAGCGTTGATTTTTCCGTTCGATATAACATGAATTATGAATTTTGGCAGAAATTTTGAGTAGTCTCAAGGCTCAATATTATACTCTACACCATTTATAATTTTTTAATTATTCTGCCTCCGCGTTACTTAATAGACCGATAATTCCTTGCACTCTTGCACACATGTTGCGTAGACTGAACCTGATGTATTGTCGAAAGTATGGTATAGGCTATTGAAATACGTCTGGTTCCAAAGGCGGATTAAGCCAAATGTTGAATAGCAGTTTTGCTATCCGATTATGTAATAATTTTGTTCCAGTTATAGCTTGCGGTATACCTTAAGGCTATTCGGATATTGCAATGAGTTCAAGCGTCATACGCGTATACGAACGTTATTCGTAACTTTAAGATCTAGAAACTGCTCGAGATGGGTCGAAAAATGCTGCTCTTTGCAACATAGCATTCATTGATCCATCTGATTAGATTCTATGCCAATCGTGACATTTATTTTAAAGATTTTCAATAACATTCACTTTAAGAAAAAAATTTCATAGAATTTCTTGGATTGTGTTACAAACTTTAATTTACTTGATACCACATTTTATGTATATAATAAGCGAAAATGATTCGAGAAAAGGAGATGAATGTATAATCATAATTTTAGCCTTATTATAGGATTTAACTAATATCTAGTGGCATTTTATTGCGTATCTTGTTTCATAGAGAGTGCAAAGTTGCTTCAGCAAATCAATTTTAACATTGTTCAAAACAGAGCTGACTTAAAACATTATTTATAAGCTAGATATAATCTTCTTAAATACAGTGGAGGAACGCTGAGTTTGCTTTCTATTACATTTATTGTAGAACTTTTGATAAATCCTTCAACGCTTTATTTTGTGTTTTATCTTATTTTGATAAGTGAACATTGGGGCAATTACCAATTTAAAAACTAGTAATCGATTCTACATCTTATTAACGTTATATATATAGCTGACGAATATGTTTGGGATGAACTTCCCACAATGATTCAGACAATACCATTAGTAGATTTAAAAACCTAGTACATTTTCTGTGAATATATAATCTAAAATCTCGTGGCACATGTTCGCGAATTTGCAAGTATTTGCGTATTTGAAGCTAAGGTGGGGTCGAGCCATTCAGTTATATTAGTGAGTATAGTTGTAGCACGAATGGGTCGGCTCGACCGGGGAAGGACCACGCTCTCACAGAATACCAGCGTGAAATAGTAGCTTAATGCTGCTGTATTTCGTATGGTGAGTGTAGAGAACCGGAGACCCTTTTTTACTGGAAACGAGGCATTCCATCTCAGTCCTCACGGGTGACAACGCATCTGCATTTTGATTTTTAATGGAGGATAGATGTAGATGTCTATGGGCCGCAGCAACCACTTACCATCAGGTGGACTGTGTGCTCGTTTGTCACCCTATTCTATAAAAAAAAAAAAAAAAAAAAAAAAAAAAAAAAAGGTGGGGTCGGCCTAGTATTAGTTCGAGTTCAAAGTTTGCTTCAAATTATTGATGACTACAATAATAAATTTATAATAAATTTTTGATTGCATGTAAAAAGGATGAGTTCATATGTTTGGAATTGAGTATGAAAGATCAATTACATATAATTGAATTCGATGGTTCTTATATTTTATCTTTAATCTATATATTGTTTAGAGAAATGTTGTGAAATTTAAGAAATAAGGGCTTTAAGAATTTATGTAATTAACTCGTGTCTTTGTTCTAGATAATGCTTGAGGTTTGTGTAGATAGTTTGCAGTCTGCAATCAATGCAATCCATGGTGGTGCTGATGAGTTGGAAGTATGTAGTTCATTATCAGAAGGCGGTTTAACTCCTGCTCCTGGGCTTGTTATAGAAATACAAAAAATGGTTTGTGTTAATTTTTTGTATTGTAATAAACTTACATTAACAAAAAACATCAATTTTTAAGTGCTTTTTTGTTACAGAATAGCAATATTGCTTGCAAAAAGGTAATACATAAAACTTGTTCCCAGTGCAGCTGCCCAAGTTTATTGAAGGTATCTCATTTCCTTGTCATTCTGAGGATTTATTGGCAGCCATATTTTATTCATAATATAGTTATAATCATTCTTATTGCTTACAGAAACCTAAAGTGAATGTGATGATAAGATGCCGGACGGGTTCAGATTTTTGCTACACGGAAGAAGAAATGGATACTATGCTATCAGATATAGAATTTTACAAAACTTTGCATGTTGATAAATTTGTTTTTGGTGCATTAACAGCAGATCAAGAGATTGATGAGCAAAACTGTGTTAAAATTTTACAAGCGGCACATCCCATACCAGTTACATTCCACAGAGCATTTGATATATGCAGTGATCCTCATAGTGCTCTTGCAAAAATCGTTCACCTTGGTTTTATAAGATTATTATCGAGTGGTCAAAAATCTTCGGCAGGTGATATGAATGCTATTAAATTATTACGTAATTTAATTACTATTTATGGGGATAAAATTGAAATTATGCCAGGTGCAGGTGTAAATGCTGATAATGCTAAGGAATTTGTAAATATAGGCTGTAAAATTATTCACAGCTCATGTAAGCGCATTGAGCAGTTACCATCGGTCAAAAATCATTTAACTATGGGCACCACTTCTAGTGAGTACATATATATTACCGATGTAAATATTGTACGAAGACTTAAAGAGGTTTTGTCATATTTATGATCCAAGATAAGTATATTTTTATACAATGTTACGATATTTGTAAGACGTAGATATTAAAGTTTTGTAATAGTCATCTGGCTGCTTTACCAATGGAAGTTAACTTTGCCATCAGGGATGTACGGACAAATTTACGATTAACACTGGCAACGAAACGTTTTTCGAGATATGTCATTCTTTGGATGAAAATTAAAGGCATTCTTTTCGATATGGCAACATGAAAGTTAATTTTGACATTTTATTTTAACCCGGAATTGTGCCGGCGACGTAATTTCATTGTTCAGTGCTCCAGAACTTTTGTTGATTTTGTCTGAAATACTGAATGTAGTTATTTATATCATTGTAATAAGATAATGTTAATGGTTAGGAAATGTAATATTTCGTTTTTAACTTGGTGGTCTTAATATTTTGTACAAAACTGACTTGGCAAAGTAACCATACTAATAATGCCACGATGTAACGGTTACTTTACCATGTTTTGCTACAACCAAGGGTTGGCACTTTCAATCTATATTTTTAATCAATTACGGCGATTCAAAGAAAGGATTCTAAACTTGACATTCTATGCATGTAAATTTTGTATGTATGTTTCACCGTAGCAGACTATTAGACCGATTTTACCTAATGTGTTGTCAATCGATTAAAAAGTGAAATCTATAATATTATTTTATTGCATTATACCAGACATTAATAATATTTTTATTACTCAGTGTTTTTCATAATTTCAACTTAGTGTGTTTATATTAATTTGCAATCAAAGGACAGTGTCATTTAATGTTTTGCGGGAAAACAATATTAGGGTTGATTACAATTTTTTTATCTGATCATAATAAAATAATAGCTAATGATGACTATAGTTCGTGCCAAATCGATTGAGAAAAACGAACATTGACCTTTCGGTCGTTTAACCAGGGGCTACAAACTTTGAATATATAGGTAATTTTTATATGTACTACTTTCTTTATTTATAATGGTTTTTTTAATTTTTTTTATATTGATATAAATATATTTATTAGATATTATTAAAAAGTTATGTAAAAGATCGCTGTAGAAGAAAACTCATCTATTGTTATAAAGCACTTTATTAATTTAACTACAAAAAGCATTATTTATAACACATATAAAGATTCGAGTGATAACGACACCGAATAAGTACGTACTTATTCAAAAGATAAAACTTTATTTTCAATATTATGTAAGAACTTTATTTTTATTAGGTGCATGCGGGCGGGCCCAAAAAAAGTGACTCATCTCTGGCTGCCATTGTCACGTTTCTTTTAGAACGAACTGACGTAAGGCGCGTTTTGTTTACTTTTAAGGGATGAATATGCAAAAGCTCAACATGGTGATTATATTGCTTCAAATAATTTTTTAATATAAAACTGTTATTAAATCAATTGCTGCGTTACTCACCATAAATTGAAATATAAAATATAACACATTTTCCGCGATGTACCGTAAGATTTTACGATGTTTATAGAAACCACAGACAATATTATTTAAGAAACAAAAAAACAAAACATAAGTGCTGACCTAGAAGTGTGAATAATATCAATATTTAAATATTGTTATCACACCTAAATTGAGATTTTGTAAGTTACGCCTTTTGACACACTGCTCATCGTCCGTTTTTCTCAATCGATTTGGCACGAAATATAGTAAAAAAAAAAACGAATACTTGTTACAATTATTGTGACAAGCTTTCTTTGTGGTCTTTAATTACTATAATTAATTAAAGTTTATTATTGCATCAATTTCATTTTTGATTTTAGACAAGAGTATTTTCGTTTGATATATTTATGATAAAGAAATCATTGTGGCAAGATGATGAATGATGAGAAAATATGCGTGTGATTGTGTACACATGTACGAAGTGAAAATTCTTTACGACGTATCATTATATTTCACATAAGTAGGTTTAATAAGGATTACACAAAAAAAAACGCTACAAGAAAACGTGACTTTTTTAATATCATACTATTTAATTAATCTATAACCAATACAGAATTTTTACTTCAAAAATTAAGTAAAGTTCGTAATCAAGGATTTTTGACAACCGCAACACATGTTTACAAGTTGGTATGAAAAATTGAATAATGGGTGAGCAACTTTGCCATTAGAGTAAATTTTGTTACCTACTTGTAAAGAAGCAAATCGTCGCTCCGATTATTATGTATTATATTGTGCGATAAACTTATCTTCCAATCATCCCTTTGAAGTCTAATCTTAATATTTTTATTGCCCCGATGGCAAAGTCGTCACAACGTAAGGTTAACTTTGCCATTTTCTAATTTTGAGTATTTTGTCTATATAATGTTAGTATTTTTTAAATGTCTAACAGATACTAAATCAATGAAGATTATAATATCATACTTAACAGTGACGCTCAGTCTGAGAGTACCTTTTATGTTGGAAAATTGGTCTTAGACTTTTAAGTCCTTCCAAAAACGGTAAAGTTGACAGGTTTCACGGTAGTTAATAATAAGATTAAGTATTTGATATGACATGATAGTAAGTTACAATGAAAAATGTTTATGTTATGAATAAGATACTTTTTAATGTTTCATAATGAGTTATCATCTAAATTATTGTGTTGTGCCTGAATACAAAAATACGAGCATAAGAACTCCGTGAATGTTACGGATTCAAGTGCCAAATATTTAAATATAAGAAATACTTGGTTAAAACTGGCAAGAAGATACCCGAATACACTATTTACAAAAACCAGACTATTCTTCTGTGAAGATCATTTTGATGTAAATTTCATTTATTTTTAACTATCGTTTAATACAAAACAAAACATCATGAGGTGAAGGGTATCGTAAGTCAAATTTTGTAATAAATTACCTTAGATATTATAACTAATGATTGCTAATGATTGTAATTATAGTTAAACTAAACTATGTTTTATGAAAATACACTCTGACCTGGTATTATGTTTTTGTATAAACAAAAGTTGTTAATAGGTACTTACATTATTGTTTTAACATTCCTCAACTCAGCAGAACAAGAGTTGGGATTGCATGCAAAAACTTCTGCCACCATCAATTTATTTATCCTTGGTAGATTAGTACTTTATGCTTTTACTAAATTCGTCTTCTATGATGCCTTTTCAATAAAATTCGGAACAAAACTCGATAATTATCGAATCGTAATGATAACTTGAAAATTTTCGAAATAACACAACACATTAGCTAGTTCTCTTAATCAGTGACACAGATTAATACACTTAGGCTGGATCAGTGACGTCACGACAGTGTTTAATATGACAGACAGTGTTTTCCAGACACTCAACTCAACTCATTCCATGCAATTTTATCAATAGAAATCAATATTTCTTGTTTTCTTTTACAAAAACTATATATATATATATATATATATATATATATATATATATATATATATATATATATATATATATATATATATATATCTACCCGCTAATATGCCCGCGACTTCGTACGCGGATCCTGTTGCTTATACCAGCGACAACGGGGTCGTCAAAATCGAATTCAAAGAGCCTGGGGACGGGAAAGCAACGTAATGCGCGAGACGATTCGAGACGTTTCAGATCTTTCATTTTTGTAAGTCAACAGGAAATGCCCATCAGACTAAACAACTTTTGCTAAGACGTCATTCCTATATATGTTATAATTTCGCTGGGCTTTGGAGTTCCACAACAGGTGTTCCAGATCTTCAAATTTATTCTCACAGCAGAAAATACTCTTCACGTGGAATATTTTTTGCTATGGCACCATTTTTATATCTCTTATACTTTAGCTGGTATATTGCGGTTCTGCATAAGGTGTTCCATTTTCCAAAATAAATTATAGCCTATATGTTGCCTAGACTTAACACCTATACAACAAAAACTTTTCATCCCGTATATTTCACCGATCAAAAAAAAATTTTTTATAAACTATAGCTGTAGCTGTACACGTGTACACTACTTTTATTTTAATAATATTTAGTGATAGTTTGTTACAGTTTGTTTGTGTTTGTTGTTTACAGAAACACTCAAAAGACGCATCCCATACTTATACTAAAGCTTAGATACCTACCTCAAAAACTATTTAGCTTAGTAAACTCAAAATTTGAAGGTTATGTAGTTAATTTACTGCTAAAAGACGTCAGGTTAATAAGGAAATTTCGAATAACTAGAAGTTTTATAATTAACTGTAACAATTCTTTGTAAACATTGTTCATTGCTTTTCCCTCGGTCTCATTCAATATGTACAGCGAGTCAGGACTGGTGACGCGGGAGCAAGCGACGTACAGTTGTCCGTGTGAGAAGCAGCTCGTCCTGAGGTCGACACCCGCAGCCTTCAGTGTCTGCCCCTGCGACTTATTTATTGTCATGGCGAAGCACACGCTCACAGGAAACTGCACGCGCTTGAATTGAAAGGGGTAATTGTGAGGAATCAGTGGTATACGTGGTATAAACACTGTTTCGCCGACACCACAACCCGTTAGAATTTCCGCATCAATGATATTTCTCTGCAGCGAGACGACTTTGAGCCGGGTCCCATTGCACAGTTTTGGCGGAGTGAGATTCTGAAGTAGCATAATTGGGACACCGACCTTTAGCTTAATGGTGTACGCTGGCAGTCCACTTGCACTGAGGGAATTGAGAAATTCTACGGGGTAATGTGTGGCGTGATCTTGGTCGACCACAGTGTTACAGTGTAGATCACTTCATTTCCCTCAATTTCCGCGAGAATGCATTCATTGATCGCTGAAGCTTGGTCGTTTTTGGGTGTTAAAATGGCTCGTTCACACACCCAAGAATTATCTTGGTGCGGTATCCTATTGATGTCCCCGTACACCAGGCGAATCAAATCTTCTAAGGTGGTCACCACTCTCCCAATTATCTCAGGTAGAGAACCACCTGGCCACTGTCTACTGGTAGCGTTCCCTCACCCAATTTTAAGAGAACATCAGAAAATTCTTGGGCGCGTACATTCCCGGCAAGCTGTGCTCTCATATTCATCGTTAAGCGCAACCTATGAATATGTGGCCATAAGAAAGAGCATTTCAACGAAGCATTCACCTCATCAGCCCTAGTTCCTCGCGTCACCACAGGCAGCGTTTGTCGAAAATCGCCGCTAAACAGAACTGTAACGCCACCCATCATTTGCTGGTTCCTGCGGATGTCCTGCAAAGTCCTGTTTACCGCCTCTACTGCTTTTCTGTTCGTCATAGTGCATTCATCCCACACGTTTAAAGAACAATCTTTAAGCACGTGCCCTTTGTGGGTGTTCCCCTTGACAGGTGTTTCATTACTCTCTAAATCAATAATAATATGGTTTCCGTAATGTTTTTGCATTTATTACCGCACAACATAATATGGCGTAGATTTCTGCCTGGAAGATAGAGGCGAATTTCCCAAAATGTGTACTGTGCTCGAGGCCTATTTTTGACCCATCATTTTATAATATAAAGCTGCTGATCTCATAAATGACCTGTCCGTTCAGCCATTCTACTCTGAAGGGTGGTTCCACTATATTCCTACATTTTTCTAAAAGTGTATAGTGGATGCATGATATCTGAGATCATCCATAAAGTCGGAGTCACCTTCATTGAGTCGATCAGGGATCTCAAAATTGAAACCGAAAAACCAGGGGTGAACAAATAAGGGATGAAATTTTTTATGATATTATTTAGACGACCTTCTAGTCAATTACTTTCAGCTTAAGTATTCTTCAGTCCACTCAAATGGGTCAATAAATCTAACTTTTAATATGAGCCGACTTCAAATATAGAAAGAATAATAATTTTCTCGTAATAGCTTTTGAAGCGAGGCCTTTAATTCTTGTATACACTATGTTTAGCCGTATGAGAAAGCTCAAGGTCACTTAGCGAGCTATGGAAACAGTACGCAAAACAGCCCAGGCTATGGACCGGCCATATAGCTTGAAGAACCGACAACTAATGGGAAAGAAAGGTCCTAGAGCGGCAGCCTCGTATCGTAGGCAATGTGGGACGGTTTCCCTAGCCCTTCAATTCCCATAAAAACCCATGCAGTCGCATGCGACCGCACCCACCCACAGCACTTTAAACCATTAAAACTTATATTTAGAAACTACTTTTCCATGTAGAAGTTTAGCATTATAAAATCTATACGAAATTCTCTATCCTGTGGTCTAAAAAGTCAGGTTTTACTTGATTACAAAAAGACTATTGTATTTTGATAACAAAAAACGGGTACATAACAGATGTCGGCAGTGTGAAAATCACTATTATATTACTCGATATTATTTACTTAAAAAGATAAATTATATTCACACAAAAACTTTTATAGCAATAATATTTAATGAATAGAAAAATCCAAAAATCAACACAACAACATCCAAATGAAAATGGCGTACGTAATGAATGTACATTATAAATAAATATCCACAGACTAACTGACTTTTTATTGCACTAGAGGATAGAAAATTTCATATTAATTCTACAGTGCCAAACTTCTTCATAGAAAAGTAGTCTCTAAATGTAAGTGTTAATGGTTTAAAGTGCTGTGGGTGTGCGCGGTTGCATCCGACCGCTTGGGAGTCTGACGGAATAGCGTCGCGGTCGAATTCGACCGTTTAGGGATTGAGGGACTAGATTGAGGGGCTGGAGTGACGACCTGGTATGCAGAAAGTCGATGCACGAAGGTGGTTTAGGACCGTGCTTTGTGCCATTTAATTGGAGAGGCCTTTGTTCACCAGTAGACTTGTGAAGGGCTGTGATGATGATGAATGATGACAATGTATAGCACAGATTACTGAAGCGTTGCGTAGAAGTTATGTTATTCATTTTAGTTCTTTAAAATCTGCTCTTACTATTTTATAAAAAATATTTTTGTAAATGAATATTAGTTTCTATACTTAATAATCTCTCACAAATTATAAAAGGCCAGTGCCCATCTGTGGGGCGTAAATAAGATGTACGTAGGTACGTACTTCAGGTACTTTGGCATATTATATCTCACTAAAACTAAACCTTTCTTAGGTTTGTTTGCAATTAACGTTTAACATGGAATAAGATAAATTTAACGTGCAGTACCAATCCTTCAATGGGCCTGACACGTCTGGCTCCCAAGAGAAGTGAATTCATTCGTAAATGTAATTGAGTTTCCCAAGCGGGTCGAGCAAGATACTCGTATTACCAGTTGCCCGTAAAATGATGTGATTTAATTATTCTCACAATATTGTATAAAGTGTATTAATGTTTAGAAGACATATATTTTCGAGTGTCATATTGGTACACCAGTACGGAATCACTACGAAGAGGTTGATGTTATTAGCACTAATGGTGATCCTGGAGCTTACTAGAATCTCAAGGTAAAATTGCTATTCTTACGCAGACTATATTTCTGCACAAATCAGGAATCTTCGACATCACCCAGCGCAAGCTAACTCGCATGTCGCTTGTACTGGACTTGGTCCTCTTTTCACATTTTATGTTTTTGGTAGGATATCTAAAATCAAAAACGTTTTCCAAAATTCACAAAATCTTTTAACTATTTAAATAAACACATAACTCCAAAGTTTTTCTTGCGTTTAAGTTTCATTGTTTTCATTATTAATTTGAACTTTATACAGCATTACGAACTTGGTTGACAGTATTTGGACATCAAGTTGAAAATTTATAGTTTTCAGATTTTTCATTTTATAAGCCTAATGATCTACCTTGGTGTTAAACAAGTTTTAGGTTGCCTAGAAGTGGTTTAGGTTTTTGATAAGGGTGTTAGGGAGTAATTTACACTTTTCAGTCCTTATAACTCAAAAACTACAATATTCGTAGATTCATTAACTATGTTTGTCTAATAGTTGTCGAAGGGGACGTTCAAAAGTGGTTTGAAATTTTGTATGTCACAAACAACACTTACACTCGACACGTCACTTTTTTTTCCTAACTTGGCTAAAACATGGTTTTTTGCATTTTGTAATAATTAATTTGCTAAATATGTGAGCTACTCCAGCTTTGACGCAGTCTAAATTATGATAACGGCAGTGGACATGACCCGTTACTCTCGATACAGTAGTGTCATTCAAAAACATTCCTGAAATCTAAATATACAAATTACAAAGCTGCCTTTGTAAAATATGAGACATCCCGACAAAAAGCTTTGTAAAGCTACGGGCGCTCGGCATTAATGTTTTATTCTTTTTAGTATTTTAACCCTTTCATTGGACTTGAAACGAATAAAGGAATATTAAAGCTGACCTAAAAGTTTATTCAGTTGCATTAACTTGATATAGTTTTATGAATTTGTTGAAATTTTTCGGTATATGTGTGCAGACGCCTATATTATGACGTTAATTATCTTTTCTATAACACTAAAGTTGCAAGTTCAAAGAGAATAATAAAATCACTACATACGGTTAAAAATATTTGTTAAAATATTTTAGTGTCAGTTGAGCAATGTTTTTTTCCTAATCATGGACGTTAAACGTGATCGTAAATTCATTGATGTTCTTTTTTATTTTTTATTATCTATCTTTATTTAAAAAGGCTTTTATCCTATAAGGATATGTCATTCTTATCATAACGTACCTTGTTCCTGTTACACAAATCCTAAGTTGGTATTTAGCAAGGGGGAGTCAATGTAGTAAGAATATGGAAATTAATGATTTTGCTACCGCCGTGTATGGCTCCGTCAGTATACTCGTACACTCGCTTTTCACACAAATTAATATTAAATTTTTGCACCAGATTCTCCCTTTTCCTTTTAAATTTGACACATTCTACTAGAATATGTTGGAAATCCTATAAAGTGACAAATATCGCAATTGGGCGACTTTCCTTTTTTGACAAAAATACAATATTTTTATTGGGGTAGTGCCCAGAACGTAACCTACGAGTAGTATATATGGTTTAACAATATATGGTTTCTATTCATTTCAATATTATTATGCCACGGTATCCGAAGAGGCTGACTTTGAATCGTTTTTATACCATCACTCATCGATGTTCATCTAGCAAAAAAAATTGCTACGAACATAGATATTCTTTGGTCGTGTATGATATTTGATTTTACAAGCCATGATTTGCTCTTTATTTGCTCCTTTTTATTTATAAGGGAACTAAATTATTCACGAAATGAAATAGATATAAAGCCAACAAAATTAAATTTTCCATGAAAAGTATAATAGTAATTTTTTTAATTCTATATAAAAGCTGGTAGCCTTTCTAAGTTCACGGCTGGACAAAGGTTTAAAACTTCGTCCGT
The DNA here is from genome assembly GCA_907164705.1 of Parnassius apollo. Taxonomy (NCBI): domain Eukaryota; kingdom Metazoa; phylum Arthropoda; class Insecta; order Lepidoptera; family Papilionidae; genus Parnassius; species Parnassius apollo. Next base: position 3,433,087 of record CAJQZP010000527.1, read on the forward strand.
CAATGTATACGACAATCCATGTTGAACCAAGTGCACGTAGGTGCACCATGTTATCTATTCCAAGTAGCAGTTCTTCACTGGTGTGTTTCGGTCCGAGGGGCATGGAGCTAATATAATTGATTGTAAGCTGTGAGGCATTCCTTAATAATTTTTCCAGTTAAAATGCTTCTATAGCTTTTTGAGAGTTGGTTGCAGGTCTTAACGTAATAAGCTCTGGAAGCCAATTTCTATCAGCTGGAGTGTTAGCTCGTTTGTAACTCTAATTTTATGTTAAAATAAAATATTAGAAGTAAGGAATATAACTAAAGAGAATGATAACATCACATATTGCATTAGAGATCTTTGTTTTCAAGAATGTGTACCGTTCAATTTAAAGACAATGGGTACCGCAATGCGACGAAATATGTACCTAAGTTGTATGACATAGTTGCTCCTTTATTCTATAACACTAAACTTTAATGTTCTGGCCAGGTTAATTTTACTTAAAAATTAGGAAAAATAATTAAAACAAATAAATCTAGAGGCTGAATTATATCTATCTACTTATATAGTAAAAATGTTCCCAGTATAAATCTGTACATTGAATATATTTTGAAAATTTTAATTGCGTTATACTTATATATGGCACCTTTAGAATTATAGAGACCGATCTAAAAAAAAAAAAAAAAATTTTTTGGAAATAGTTGAATAAAGTTTCGTATGTTAAAACATTTTGTGATAAAGGGAGATTATTTGGTTGTACTTTCATAAAATTCGTATTATTTTAATTGTATATCCTACTTAACTTATTTATCTACACGTTGTGAAATAAAAAAATTAAACAAAATCAACTTTTATTATTTTTTTCTCAATTTATACAAAAATAGTGTTCAGTTGGGTCTTTGTTTGCCTGAAACTATAGTTTTTTTTAAAAGACCTTTTATTATTTAAGTCTCTCTGATTCTGAATCTTCAATCAAAATATCGTATCATTCCTAAATTAGTCACTGTATTAATGCATTTTTAGACAGTTTTAGGGACACTTTTATGTTCAGTACACACAAAAAATATCTTAAGGTAATAAAAAAGTTTTATTAGAAAAGTAAACGGACAAAAAACTTTACTACTTACTAATTGTACAACACAGTATGTCGCAAAGTTAACTAAAGCTAAAAGATAATTAAAAAAAAATGACATTCAATGAAATGCTACTCAGTATTCTTTGAAACTATTAATCTTACAATAAAATCACATTATATAAAACTATTCAAATTAAAACATTTAAACAAACAATAACTATAAACTTTGAAAAACGTAATAAGTAATTAAAGTATAGAATTATAAAAATCTGCATAATAACTAGGTATTAAGTTTTTATTAACGAGATCACGTAAGTCTTTTTTCTTATGTTCACTTAGCTCTAGTCTTTGTGAAAATGCTTTGGTTAGCGTTATTTCTACTGGTCTGGCCATTTTCTTTCGTTTATTTCTCATATTGACCATGGTGAACTCACTTTGGTTTTAGGAGGTTTTATAGTAAAATGCGAACTGTTCCCCCTTACAAAATTCCAAAACCTTGACATTGGTCCATATGATATTATTTTTTGTTTATCTTCATTATAATTATATCCCCACTTTTCTTGTAGAACTTTCAAATCGATGAAAAATTCGTATGTCAGCTATATCACATTAAAAGGTTTGCCATTCTTACGCGAGTTCTTAATTAGGGTAACATCTTGGTAGGGTGCGTATATTGGCCCAGACTTTTTATTTTTCTTAATCTTTTCATCAAGGCTGTGTACATTATCTCCTTCATTCTGGGTATGACCTTTAATTAGATATTTATGAGTAATTCTGTGAATATTTTCAAAAATAGTTAAGCATAAGAATATAACGTGGTAATGTATTTATTTTTATTTTGTCCACAACAATTATCGGAATAAAATGTGACATGGAGAGCTTTGTTTTGGTTCTGCTCATTTAAACGGTGTAAATAATCTAAAATACATGATCCAATCTCGTTAACTCCTCTTTTTCCGTGAACTTCGTCCCAGAAATAGCTATATACGTTACCGTACGCCCCTATTTCATTATTATTCTCTTCTTTATTTTTTTTACGCTTTTGATGTGTTGCTGTATCCTTTAACATTTTTACTATTGTAAAATTAAGGCAATTAAGTTTGGATTTATAAAAAATGATGATGTTTCTCTAGTGGGACACTGCATAGCAGCCTGCAAATCGTAGACCGCGCAAATGTTGGTTTCATTAATATTTTGACGATCTAGACGTTTTTATTCTCGAAACAGAACCTTTTCTTTCAGATGGTCATCATATTTTCCCATAATTTCTATATTGCGATCTGGAGTTGCAAGCTCATAATCCAAGCATAAGTCGCACCTACCTTTTTTTTGGTTGAAAAAAACCTATATTAAACTCTTTAGTAAAAATATCATAGTACAACCAATAGTCATGTCAAACCATGTAGGTTTTTCTTCCTCTTTCTGAGATTTATCAAAATCTCTCCAAAGATCCATTATCGTCTTCTCACCATTAATATACTCCCTGGAAGTTGAAGCTCTCAAATAATGAGACTCTATTCTTGGTATCGAATTTATATGTCCTTTTATACTTTCAATAAGTAGTGGATCTGTGGGTTTTCTTCCAAAGTGCATATCTCTATTGTCTTTACTTACTAAACCTTGCGGGTCAGTTTTCTTTTTAACTGTTCTGATTTGACGGTCACATATCCCCTAGCGTGTTAATAAAGAAGGTCTTACAAACACGAATATTGATATTATTTATTTTAAAATAGAATGCATTATTTGGTAATCTTGGTTTAGCTGCATTAGTATACTTATATCTAGGTTACTTGTAACTTCCATCATACAAGATCTTATGTAAGATCTCTGTAGTTCGATTTTGCCAAGAGACCAATATGTTTCAAATAGCGTATTTCTATCGGCCCCATCTACATTCTCGGAACATTTGAGTCTATATGTACATGCATCTTTAACGAAACGGGCAGGTACTTCCTTTTTAGTTGTCATTGAAACATAAGCTTTCCCAGAATTTCTTAAAATTTTTGCTACATTTTGCTTCCATGTTGATGGAGTCCTACCCCATTACTGATCTTACCCAAATGCACTATATTTATTTTACGCAAATAGAAAAAAATTATGAAGTCAAGCATTTTAGTGTCTTGTTTCATTATATGCTAACATGATGTAATCCGTCCGGTAAGAAATACGTATTCGTATATGTTTAGAATAGAAAAGAACCGCTTACTTCAATTGAATGTCTCGGTTTTATGGACCGATATGTCACGATATTTGTTTCTTGTACCGCAGTCGCTATAACAACAGTGAAACGTCCCTGTGAAGCTGTAACTACGAGAGTTTATACTTGAGAAGACAATAGACGTTCTTATGTGTAGCGATTGTTGTGATGTAGAAATAATACTTCAAACCGTAAGCAAGCTATGAGTAATCTTGTGATTTTTTAGAAAAATAAGCTGGAAAATATTTACACAATCATTGTGAAATACAGATTATTAATTTTATTTATGCGTATAGTCTTCACTAAAATCTCTATACTCTTCACTTAATCCATTTATCCAAATAAAAATACAAAAATTCATTATTAAGTCACTGAAGGCTAATGGTTGAGTTGAGCGTGTGGACCACGATCTTAAAAAGTTATGGGTTCGAATCTGTGTATACTCTACAATTCAAACTTGTAGTACAAAAATATAAAACGATGTATAATAGCTTGTGATTATGTTAAAATCTGGTATTCATCTCTCTTTCTTTCTGTATGCATGTTACAATGTTCACAATGCAACCTTCAAAATTTAAACACTTGAAAGAATTCGGTGAGTGAATGACTGAATTAGTTAATCGATTTCGATGGATTTTTTACACCTGGGTAACTGTTTTATAAAGATAAATTATAAACCATATTTCAGCACGATGGTAAACAAAATCGAAGAAACAGCTTGAATTATCTTTAATATACGAGCGAAAAAAACCAGGTGTACCACGCCCAGTTTTATTAGAAGATTAAATGTGTTTTGTTCGGGGATCGTGTATTTTTTTTTCGAATTACATTTCGATCATTTTATATTTTTTTCCAATGGGACGTTTAGTTATGTTGTTGGAACTTGGAAGTTTAATTTTAGTACCACAGATAATACATGAATTATAAATGATTTTCGTTATGTGATAACATTTTATTTGGTTCATGCTTTATGTCTAGTATTAATCTCAGTAGCTCAGTTCTATATTTAGTCCGTGTTTCTGAAAAATGAAAAAGTGATAATTTAATTTTATATTCAAGAGTACTTGCAATACCTATTTTTAATTAAAAAAAATTATATCTTCTTACAAATTTGAAAACCCTCTACCCCCATATTTTATTTTATTTTATTTTTCAGAGTGCATTTAGTAAGTTTTGAGTCAATCGTCCCGTAAAATAAAAAGTTTCATTCAAACTGTTATACTCTAATTCACCTTCTTGGGGGTTGAATTTTCAAAAATCCCATCATCAAATCACTTTACATACTTACGGGAGATACTCCTAGTGTTGAGATAACGTTTTTTTTTAAAAACAAAGACAAACGTACTCGTATAAATAAAACAAAGATTGTTCCAATTTCAGACTTCGACGTCAAGCGGTTTGGACACATAATTAGTCAGGTCATAAGTTCTGTCAAAAACTTTTTATAAAATTAATGACACACTTTTTGATAATTATATAGAAATTGTATATGAAATGAAAGATAATTTAATTTAGAATACAATTTTATTAACGTTATTCAAAATGCCCTTCCCTATTTTGAATACATGCCATTAATCGACGCGGCCAATTATCAATCGCAGCACGCACCACACTCATATTTTTGTTCTAACGCTGTGCGATATCTTGGGATTTGAATACGAGGGTGGATTGAAAAGTACTCGGCCTAACCAAGAAAATAAACACATACTAAATCATTTATATTTTTATTTTTCTACATAATCACCATCAAGTTCAATACACTTTTGCCACCTCCCCTTCCAAGCATTTAGACCGTTGAAAAAAAATGATTCTTCCTTAGAGTCAAAATATGCGTCTACAGCTGCTTTGACCTCGTCGTTTGTCGACAATCTTTGACCTCCCAATTGCTTTTTTAGGTTAGGGAACAGAAAGAAGTCTGATGGTGCCAGATCAGGTGAATACGGCGGATGCGGTAACAGTTCAAAGCCACAGTTGTGAATTTCAGCCATTGACTGTACTGACGTGTGAACACGGGCGTTATCTTGATGAAACAGGACTTTTCTTCTGAGCATTCCTCGACGTTTTTCTTTTATTTCCTCTCGTAAACGACGTAGTAAGGTGCAGTAGTAATCAGAGTTTATAGTCTGACCCCTTTCAAGATAATCAATCATAATCACACCTTTCGAGTCCAAGAATACTGAAGCCATCACCTTACTTGCCGACAAAATCGACTTAGCCTTTTTAGGGGGTGGTGAACCAGGTCTTCTCCACTGTTTTGATTGTTGTTTTGTTTCCGGTGTACAGTAATGAACCCATGTTTCGTCCATAGTAACAAAACGATTCAAAAATCATCTGCATCGGCTTCAAATAACTCCAAACAGTCGCGTGAAATAGTCAATCGCGTCCTTTTTTGTTCAACTGAAAGCAGTCGCGGAACCCACCTCGCAGACACCTTGTGGAAACCCAATTCGTTGACAATGATGTTTTGAGTTCGTTCATAAGAGATGCCTATAATCTCGGCTATCTCTCTAATTTTTAATCTGCGGTCTCCCATTATTAAATCAGTACTTTTTTAATATTTTCGTCAGTAGTTGACGTCGAAGGCCTTCCAGAGCGGGGTTCATCTTTCACACTCTCTCTACCACGCTTAAATTCTGGCTATCCATTTTTTGATGGATGAATATAACAGAGCACAATCGCCTAATGTACTGAACATGTCATCATGGATGGCTTTTGATGATAGCCCCTTCTTATGGAGGTACTTAATGACGGCACGCTGCTCGATTTGCTCCATTGGCGGAAATTATGTCCGATTACTTTGTTAATAAATTTATAAAATCACAACTAATTATCGCACACGTTTCGAACTTCACACAATGAACTAGTCTGAACTGAACTAAATAATGTGGGTAGATTTGATTTTTAGAACTGAATGGATCTGTGTTAGGCCGAGTACTTTTCAATCCACCTAGGTAAAAGATGTCTTCCTCGTAACGGCTTTAATGGCGGACTGAGCGGTGACGTTACAATAATTAATAAATACCTTACACCTCCAGCCTTAAATATCTACATAATTATATTGAAATGAACTTAATAACTAATTTTAAACTGATAATTTAACCATACTATTAATCTAACATTGGAATTTAATTACGGGTTTTCGGATTCGCCTGGAACGGGTCACTGGCCACGACGGTGGCGGTGGTTGTGGAGAAGTGGCGGGATCTGGTACAGTCTCGCTGGGACATTGCGTATCAGCTACGTGCTAGGTATCCACGTCATCTTTTCCAGCAGAAACCGCCACTTCCGTTTGCAACTCTGAATACGCATCTGCAAACTCATCCTCATCCTTTTCATCGACCTCATTAGTGATATCTGGACAGGTAACATGGGATAAGCTCGACCTACGTCTTATTTGATCAATATGTCTTTTAATAAGTCGACCTTCACCATTGTCGAGAACGTGTCTTCCAGAACCTTCCTACTGGGCTACCTTGCCCTTGACCCATTTATCCCGGGTGCCATAGTCCCAAATCCAGACGGTATCTCCCAAAGAGAAATTACGCGGAACACCACCGGCATATTCGACTTGACGCTGCTGAGCATCGAGCACACGTGCTTGCACCACGTACCCACCGCGAAGTAAATCCAACCGTGAACCAGTGTTGCCAACAGCGCTGGCCCTAATGTCGCCGATTATCATGCACGAAATAGCCTAATATCGCCGAATTTAAACTGTAGTAAAGTTGGGCCTAAAGTAGCCCAAACGCCAAAATACTCGTATCAATATGAATAAAATAAAATATAGTTTTTATCAATTTATTTATAATATGTTCATAACACAATGATAAATAGGCATAAGCCATCTTTAGAACACGTTAATGAAATTAAAGTTAACATTTTAAAAACTACATAAACAAACAAACAAAAATTAGGATTATTCTGATTCGTCCTCTGCTAGCAATAATAAGGCATCACCAAGACTTTCGCCGTCTTCAGTAGTAGTTGATGTGCTAGTACTCGCGCAAGATCCACCGGAGACATACATTTTTCTGCCAGCGTGCAAACTCACCATATGATTGCTTGGTTGAAAGTTGTTACAACACACATCTCTTACATTCATATGGGTACGAATCCTAATAATTGTGATCAGTATGGGTAGTTGCATGCGATTCCTTAATTTTGTTTTGATTGTCCCCATTACGCTGAAAATTCTTTCAACGACGGCATTACTCAAAGGTAATGAAAGGCATCGTATCGAAAACTCTGCTAGTTCTTTAAACATCAGGCTTCCACCAATATTTTTTATTTTTAGCACTTGTATCCAAAAATTTACAATGTCATTAGGAGAAGCAGCTGTTCCGATTATCTCCTCAATGCGCATAGTGCTTAATGCGCGCCATTGATTCATAACAGCTTCTCGGTCAATATTGGGATCACCTAACTGCCAGGGAAAATCTTTAATATTGGGTTTGCCGGTTGAGAGGCATACGCGGCTTGGTGCAAAAAGTTCAATTTTTTTCCACCACCGACACATTAAGCGGTAACCTGTCAACTAATTCTCTTACTAAGCGTACAAGATAAGCAGAACATCTTTGCTTCACTTCTTTGGCTTTGTCGGCAGAAACAGTGTTTTTTGCAAGTAAATTATTGAACTTTTCTCCAAAGTCGATTGAGTCCAGTGGAAGCAGTGAATTTTCAAATGGAGCTCCGGCTTTTTCTTAAGCTCGCCTAAAAGCTGCAATATCTGCTTCATGGAGCATTGATACAGAGGCATTTTCAGACGAACTTTGACTTCTCAGAAATATTGGTTTCAAAACACGTCTTGCAATGGAAAGTAAAAGAATCCGAAGATCGCTATATATTTTTGTGATATTTCCATCATTTGCTTGAAATATAATATTCACATTTGTTACTTCTTTTAATATCGGAGACAAGAACAACAAATATAATAAATTTGTATCATCATTATACATGGCAGCAAGCTCCCTTGCTGTATAACATCTTTCTGATGATTTCACCACATTAAAGTGAGTTTTTAGCTCAAGCCACTGATTGATGTTTGTTTTAACAGCTGAATGAAATGCCAGCCATCTAGTGGCGGATAGCTGAGTTAGTTTCAAGGGTTTTTTACCATCATTAATAGTTTCAAATAAGGTCTGATATATTTTCACTCGCAGTAGACTGTGGGCAAACCAATTTCTGGTTTCCCTAAGTAAATATTCCAGACAAGACGGTAATTCCGTGCACGCTTTGGAGGCACATAAACTAAGGGAGTGACACACACATTTCAATAGCTGTAAATGGGGTATATCTGCTTGTAAGAGAGTGTAAAGGGAGTTATATTTGCCACAAAGGTTACTTGCTCCATCAGTTCCTATTGCAATTAGATTTTGAAGATTCAAACCCATTTTAGACATAAAACTCTTAAATGATGTATATAGGCCGCTAGCTGTTGCTTCAAATACTTCTTGAAAGCCTAAAAAATCAACAACTATTTTTTCTAGTTTTGAATTATAGTATCGGATGCAATATGACATGTACTTTTCTGTTGTTACGTCAGTGGATTCATCCAGTATAATAGAGTAGCTCTGGTTACCAACCTTCTAAAAGTTCCTTGAGCATGGCTGGTTCTAGAACATTTTTTATAATGGCAAAACTCTTTGATCTATGTAATTGAATGTTTTCAAGAGGACTCCCTGTCCCACAGGTTTTTAACACATATGTCAGATGATCAATGCTGCGTATGGAGCTGTGAGCAGCGACATAGGCAGATATTTGTATGTCTATTATTTTTTCTTTTGATGAACTGTTACTAATTGAGGAGTAGCCAAATGATGCAAGCTTGGGTTGCTTTTTAGAAAAACTTCTTTGTCTTTATGTGTTTTAGTTTTCATGTGCTTTTCTAAATCCGTTTTGTGCGCACGGAGTGGTGTGATACATAATTTACAAAATGCCTCACCTTTACCACTATCCGTCAGTACAACAGGTGCTCGACTAAGCCAATCTGTAAAAGAAATTGAACTCAATAATACACTAGGCTGTAGGTATGCATATATTGTATGTACCAGATAGGTATGGTACTAGTGGTTGATAATCAGATCATATTTCTTGCTATTTGTGCAGTCAGTCTACCTAATACATCTTAAATAGTCTGGGTAAATATTAAAAAAATGATTGTGAAACTAAAAACCACGACTTCTAATTTAGTCTGGAACACAGGTCTGGAAGTAGTAAGACCATATAACAGATAATATACCTACCTACATCACACAAAACATTAATATAAAACGGTACTTTAGTTTTTACTTACTTTTAAATGCTGGCAGTTTTTCCCATTCATCACGATAATGCTTAATATATTTACCATGTTCACTCATTTTACAAAACAAGCACAGGAGAAGTTTTACAAAGCCAAAGTGACCAAGGAATAACCGGAATTTATCTGAACTATTTAGTCAGTACAACACAGATAATAGAATACATGTAAACCTATTGCATTCTAAATTTGGTTTCATAATAGCTAAGACAAATTCAGGGTATTCCCCGAAAATAACCAATCACAAACAAATAGGGTGACCATCTCAATATCAAATTGTACCAACATTACACACACGCACGGCCGTATGCCTGTTTACATACTAGGTAGTATAAAAAAAACTTGTCCCTAGAGTAGCCTAATTGGCGACCAGTCGCCTTTTAGATTTTTTCGTCGCCGATTCTCGTTCTGAGTAGCCTAAATGGCGAAAAATCGCCTACGTTGGCAACACTGCCGTGAACGCAAGGAGCGTCTCTGCAGCAGCATCGCTGGGCTCTCACCAGTGGTGCTTTGCTTACTGTTGCGTTAGCTTAGTAAAAAGGTTTGTAGGGCGGTATCAATATCTACGTCATCCCTATAAGCTTTTTTAATTGCCCTCTTACACAGCTTAGGGGCCGTCCATTAATCACGTGAGGCCCGAAAGGGGGGGAGGGGGTTTGACAAAAATCACGAAATATTACAAGGGGGTAGTAAGATGTGTAAGTAGATGTGTGTGTAGAGGGTGTAGTAAGATTATCATGTATTTATTTTTTCGTCTAACGCGCGATTTCTAAACCGAAAAGCATGTAAATTCACAAGCATGAACCTAATCCGAGCAATAATAGTCTAGGTTAGTCTAGGGTCTAATGTTCGTCCTTCACGCATCGTCACGCGACGATCGATTCGGTAGATCGAGAGATTCCCTATGTAGTGCGCGAAAATAATGACGCCGAGTGGCTTGATGAATCCGACGCTGATCTTCAATAAAGCACAGTGCCAACAACTGACTTGCGCAAGGTGCTTATCCAGTTGTTAGTGTTGAAGAAAGTCTTGCTAATCCGTGGTCCGAAGAAAATGTACATTACATTTGTTCATGTATTAGCACAATATGTGTTTTTCGCATGATTACATTCCTTTAGTATTATTATGCAAGTCAAAACAACCTGCAACCTTTCTGTCTAGACATTTTTATCATGGTCCATAATTTCAGAGTAAAACTAGATTATACTTTATAGGTACTAAAAAAATACAAGTGAATTTGAGTGCAAGGGGCGGGCGGGGTTAGTCTTAAACCTCACCATGTATCACCAAGGGGAGGGGGGTTGTTAAAAAATGCTAAAAAACATCACGTGATTAATGGACGGCCCCTTAACAGCATTTTCCGCTGCCCCATTAGATGCAGGGTAGTACGCCGGTGAAAACCTTTGCTGAATGCCATTATTTTTCAAAAAACTTTTAAATTCAATACTTGTGAAAGGCGGTCCTTGATCAGACACTAGTTCTAAGGGCAAACCGATTCTTGCAAATATTGACCTCAACACCTTAATAATGGAAGTCGCATTCGTTCGCGCTACTTCAATAATTTCCAGCCATTTCGAGCTCGAATCTATTAAAACTAAATAAGTTTTACCTTTACACGACCCTAGGAAGTCAATGTGAACTCTAGACCAGGGAGGTAAGTAGGGCCAGGGGTTAGGAGGCGCGCGCGGCGGGGCGTCCGCCTCAGAAGCGCAGGTCTCGCAGCTTCGGCATAGCGCTTCCACATCCGCATCGATGTTAGGCTACCACACATAACTCCGTGCCAGCCCCTTAGTTTTCACGATGCCCATGTGGCTGCTGTGTAGTTGTTTTAAAATAATTGGACGTAAATATGAAGGTATTACCATTCTATACCCCCACATAATCGATCCGTTATCTAAATATAGTTCATTGCGCCTAACAAACTAAGGTTTAACCTCTTCACTAGGGCAAACTGTCGGCCAACCCGATTTGATATAGGCGAAAATTCTACTAAGAATAATATCCTTTGAAGTCGCCTTCGTAACATCCTCATTAGTAACCGGTAAAAAAATTTCCACGAAGTTAATATAAGTAATTTCTCTATTTATCGTTTTTTTATTACTAGAAGAAATTGGTAATCTTGATAAACCGTCGGCGCAATTTTTATAAGACGTTACGTATTCGATATTGTAGTCGTAACCAGATAAAAGTACGGCCCAACGTTGGATACGCGAAGCGGCCATAACCGGTATTCCCGTTTTTTACCAAATATGTGTGTTAACGGTTTATGGTCCATACGCAATATGAATTTTCGCCCATAAAGATACTGATGATATTTTCTTACACCGAACACAATAGCGAGCGCCTCCCGATCGATCTGCGATTAGTTTCAGTTTATACAAAGGTACTCTGTGATTTGCGAGTAGGCTCGCTCTGCAGCCGTGAGCGAGCGCGACGCATACGCCACTGGCCGCTCGCCCTCTGGCGTCAGGTGCGAGATGACTGCACCTACACCCACGCTACTCGCATCACACGTCAGCACAATAGGCAAATCACTAGAGTAATGCATTAGAATTTTACTAGAACTCAATAGTTCTTTTACCTTTTTAAAGGCTCTTTCACAATCGTCACACCAATCAAATTTTATTCCCGTACGCAATAAATTATATAAGGGTGCGAGAATAGTGCTGATATTTTTTACGAATTTTGCATAATTCATTATCATTCCTATATAGGCCCTTAACTCATACACGTTCGTAGGAACGGGAGTGTCTACTATTGCCTTAATCTTATCCGGACAAGTGTGAATACCATCCTTATTAATTACATAACCTAAGTAATTGACTGATTCAGCAAAAAAAAAATATATACCTAAACAAGCCCTTGTGTGTGTTGATCACCGTATATTTGGCAGATTCGTCAAGTACAAATTGTGCGTAAGCTTGTGAAAGGTCAATTTTACTGAACCGCTGCCCCCCTTGTAAACGTACCAGTAAGTCTTTTACTCTAGGCAAAGGATAACGGTCGACTTCTATAACTTTATTTAAAGTTAACTTATAATCGGCGCAAATCCCAATGTTACCGTCTTTTTTCACTACGGGCACAATGGGAGTCGCCCAGTTGGAGCGGTCGACGGACGTGAGGATACCGTCCGCCACCAGCTGCTCGAGTGCGCGCTCCACGGGTGCACGTAGCGCATAAGCCAGCGGACGCGCTCGCATGAACTCGGGCTGCGCTCCCTCCCGCACACGGATGCTCACCGGCGGCCTAGTGAACCGTCCCAAGCCGTCCGCGAACACCTTACAATATCTGGAACTGAAATCGTTCAAGTTAAAAACATCATTCGATAAACAGTTTAAGCTTCCAAATGGGGGTAACCTTATATTGAGTTCTGCCAACCATTGTCTGCCTAACAATATACTTTTACCATTTTTAATAACTTATAAATCGAGATGCCTTTCTTTATCTTTGTACTTTACTAAAGGCCTTATCACACCTACAGGTTTCACTTGTTCACCCGTATAGTACCTTAGCAACAAAGGACACATATTCAGTTCTAGGTTACTGAATTGTTGTTTATATAACTCGTAGCTAATACGTGAAACGGCACTGCCTGTATCACACTCCATTTGAACATCCCTACCGTGTACTGTTAATGATATAAACAATGGTTTGTAATGACTACCGCTTAATTGATTAATGTAAATCATTACCTCGTCACTTCCTTCACTGTTTAATAAACTGTCAGTCTCACTCTGCACTACGTTGACGCTGTGTTGTCCTGCTAGATAAGGACACATCCTTTGTAAATGCCCTTGTTTATTGCACACTCGACACACATACCGAGCAAACTTGCAAGTCACTACATCGTGTGTATTACCGCACGCACGATACTCTCGCTGGCGTCGTCGTCGATCACCCAGCACCGATGTTGATACCCTCGGCCCGGTGGGCGTTGCTGCTGCTACCCTGGATGCTCCCCCGCGCATCCTGACCTCGCCCTTACTGCCCGCGCGCCGCTCGCCGTCACAACCGATCGCGCGCCCGGTGCGTCTTGTACTGACAATCGCATGGCAGTTTGTGGATGCGCTCGAGTCTCCAGATATTTTCGGATGCACATCGACGCTGGCTGCATCCTTCTCCGCCGCCTCCATACTCACGGCTAATTGATAAGCTTTGCCAAAGTCTAGTTTGCTTCGATACGACAACGCTACGAGTGCTACGATGTTAATGCTACGAGTCGACAACGAGAAAACACTGATTTAATGGAAGTGTTGCCATATGAAACACAGATACATTATGCTACTATTTTACGTTGCTAATCCAAGTGTGCTACAGACATAATAAGGTTTAACGCGGCTCTACCACTTTTTGAAATATTAAGTAAATAATCTGCAAACTACAATAAAGTTGTACTAAATTTTGCGTGGAAATAAGAGTAATATGAAGATTGATGTTTGGCTTAAAAATGTTTGAGTAAGCGAAAGTTGCGCATTGCTTGTCACTCAGAAAGCTCATCAGTCATCTAGTGTCAAAGTCTTGTGAACAAATTTTGTGTTTTGCTCTGTTTTTACGTACTTAGTTATTCTTTTTAAGCAATGTAGTAACCTTGTTTTATTAGAAACGAACTTTGTAAGGATTTCGTTTGTTTTGGTAAGGTCTAAGTCAAATATCTAAATTATTTTATTAAGTATGAGAACTGTGAACTGAATGAGAGTGAATCGAACTCGCCCTCACCAATGAAATTGTTAATTGCAATTTTAAGTGCTGATTTACCACGTGTTCGGCAGTGAAGCAAAACATCGTGAAAAAACCTGCAATACTGAGAAATAAAAAAAATTTCGAAGACGTGTGAAGATCGCCAACACGCATTGGGGCAGCGCGGCCGAAATTTCCTTGCCCTTTAACCCTCTCAGAAATGAGAGGAGGTCTGTGCTTAGAAGTGGGACGTATAGTTGTAAATTTAACTTTACTTTAAATTTAAGTATAAGCAAAAGCCTAAGAACAGTTTAAGCTTTCTAAGCTCTCAACGTCAAAATTGCGATGATAAATTGAAACAAAAAGCGATACTAAAGCGACAGAAACGTATACCTACATCTATAGGATTTAGCCTGCGAGAGAATGAGATAAATGCAGTGTAATGACAGTAGCCTAATGGCAGGGTGCAGACAGTGAACTTGAAATGTTGTAGGTTCGGATCATATGCATTTTTGGAGTGAAAACTTCTTTAGAATCGTTGCAATTCGAAACTCGATGAAACGAAAAAGCGACACTAAAGCGAGGCAAACGTATGACATCTATAGGATTTAGGCTGGGAGAGGACTACTTTTTTACTTTTTAACTTACCAATAGTGGTTAAAGGTTAATATTTTATGCCACACTTGTGATAGAAAATGATCATATTAAATATTGTGGTGAAATATTTTTATTTTATATTTTACTTTATTTGAATGTTTCACTTCTACCGCGTGTGAGCAGCACACACATTTTTATTATTAATTAAAAAAACACTTCTGGAGTGGTCTCTAACGGTAAGGGTGAAATATAAGGGATGAAGTATTATTTGTTACAACTATTTCGACGGTAGCTTTGTTGTTACTTGAGCTTGCTTGATATTTCTCTTCGTGTCGACAAATCGTAGGATATACAAAAATATCCACACCATCTGTCAGTACTAAATCTGCCTAACATTTTGGCGTTTATATTATACTCGTAAGACAAATCAAATAACGTAAAATATAATAAGGAAAAATTATTAAATATTGTTTAAGGAAAGACATACACATACAACACTATCTATTATACTATACTATACTATACTATCTATTATACTACTCATTATTTAATTACAACCTATCAAAGTCCATTGCTGTATACCTCCCCCAGCGTTGCATGATTTTTGTTGGATAAAATAGGATTTTGAAACCTATTAAGAAAAAAGATGGGTTTCTACCAATGAAAGCTGAAAATAATAAAAAACACTAAAGCACTAAGTAATTGTTACTATTGTTACGAGCTTGAGGTTCGTGACAATAAAAATCGCCGATAAAATTACCTAAATTAACACTTTAATTTACTTTACACAAATTAAAACTTAAAACACTAATAATTAAACACACTAATTCACTTAATTCCGCTCCGAAGCTTCGCTTGTGTCGCCGAGTTCAACTCTGCCCCGATCGCATCTTGCAGCGCCTACTTATTTAAATTAGCAAAGAAATATCCAGAATGTTCAAGTAAACACGCGCAAGGTACCGAGCGTTCGAGTTTCGACTAGGCGCTGTCGGTTGAGTGATTTGTGATGTCATTTTCTCAATGCTCCCCTCGCTCTCGTTCCTGACACTAGATGGCGCTAGTGTATCGTCGACTTGAGCGCGCAACACTGCCCCCTCCTAAGACATGCTCGTCCCGAGCATTATCGGCCCCATAATAACGCGCCAAGCGATTCACATGGACGATCTTAGGAGTCCCTCTTGCGCCTTTCTGTAACGGCTCCGCAATGTCAAGGGCTGTCCTATCCCGTGGTGCACCAACATTGTACAATTTCGGTGCTCCTCTACTACGTGTCCGAGGTCCCCGCACGGCCGCACAACTTGTACATGTATGACACCAATCCTCGACATCGTCACGATAATGGACCCAGTAAAACTGTTCTCGGACCTTCAGTAGAGTTCGTTTAACTCCCAGATGGACTCTTGAACGACCATTATGGCACAACTGTAGAACATTCGGCACTTTAGCTTTAGGGACAACCATTTGCAAACGACAGCTGTCTCTTCGACCATTGTCCCATTTACGGCACAGGACTCCATCCGGAATCAGCAAGCTGTCCCATTGGGCCCAATAGCTTTTCGTGGTTGAACTCATCGCTGAGACGTCCCTCCACTTAGGCTTGGTAGCACGGGCCTTCATCCATCCCAGAATCGGCTTGATGTCCGGATCTTCCTGCTGTGCATGTCGTAGGTTGTCCTTCCACCCGCTGCTGAGGTGGTCTGTCCTGAGCATCCTCACGGATACCACCTCCTTACTCTCTTGCCTACTACAATGGTTGCAATCTTCAGGACAAGGTCTTCTTGACAATGCATCTGCGTTGCTGTGAGATTTCCGGCTGCAGTGTCTGATAGTAAAGTCGTATTCCTGCTGCTGCTGGGCGGTGCTGTTAGCCGCACTTCCTTTCTGAGACCGTTCACCTTCCCTTCGTAGGGTGTGCTCAGGGCAGCTGGACCGAAGATGGACCCTTTCCCCACAGCCATAGCACCTAGGGCTCTATCTTTTATTGTGGTCGCGAACCGTAACTGCTGTAACCTCCATAGCGTGAGGTGAACGATGATCCTGTCGCCGCCAGGCAGTGTCGTTAGCTGCACTACCCTCTCGAGATCGATCAACTCTCCTTTCCACGGTTCGCTTAGGGCAACTGATTCGAAGATGGCCCTTTTCCCCACAGCCATAGCACCTAGGGCTGTATCCTCTCTTGCGGTCGCGAACTGTAGCTGCTGCAACCTCCCTGACGCGATGGGAACGATGGTCCTGCCGCACGGCTTCCACCTCCAGTGCATCGGCCAAGGCCTTCTTAAGCGTCTCGTGGTGCCCGAGCCTACCAGCAGCTCTGACTTACAGGTCGCGGAGCCCGTCGATGAATGTCTGCACCCGGTTCCCTTCAATGAGCGCAGGTACAGACCGGTATGCTTTCCGCACCAGCTTCTCCACCTCTAGAGCCCACTGCTGCAGGTTTTCGTTGATGCGCTGCACGCGATCCTTAAGCTGTGCACGAAAGACATGTTCCAGGTGAGCGTCGCCATATCTCGCCTCCAATGCCTCAAGGAGTTGCTCATAAGTCGCTTCCTCACCGAGAGCTTCCAGCACAGTTAAGGCTTGGTCGCGCAGGCCCAGGGTGAGTGCAGTCATGGCTTGGCTTTTATTCCAGCCGTTCGCCTCCATGACGGCCTCGAACTGGATTTTGTAGGCCGACCAGGAAGAGGTCCCGTCGAACGGCGGCACTTTGAATCCACGTAGCGAAGGTGCTGCAGCTACTACGGGAGCTGTAGTTCCATCCGCAAGTTTGAGGTCGTTTAGCGTTTTCTTCACGTCAGCCATCACGTTGTCAACCCGATTGTTCACATGGTTGATTCGGGTTTCATGTTCTTCGATTCGGGTTTCAGCTTCCGACAGGCGGTTGTCGTGTTGAGCAACCCTATCCTTCACGTCCCTTATCTCTTTCCCAAAGGTAGCGTGAAGGTCCGTCATGAGGAGCATCTGCTCTTCCGACCGACGAGCCTGTTCCGCCTGCTGACGGGCCTGTTCCTCTTGTCCGCTCTGCAGCTGCTCTTTCAACTGACGGACCTGTTCCTCCTGTCGGCGGACCTGTTCCTCTTGTCCGCTCTGCAGCTGCTCTTTCAACTGACGGACCTGTTCTTCCTGTCGGCGAGCCTGCTCCTGCAGCATCACCATCAGAGCACCTAAGTCAGGTACTGCAGATGTAGGAGCTACCGACGGGCCTGCAGCCGGTGGCTGGCCCTCCGACGTCTGCGGCGTTGCACCACTAAATCTTCGTTGGTCCGTCTCCTGCTGGCGTTGACTTCGGGTACGGACACCCTCCGTTTCCTCCTTAGGTAAAATCGGCATTATTTTATCCCACTTCTGACACCAATTGTTACGAGCTTGAGGTTCGTGACAATAAAAATTGCCGATAAAATTACCTAAATTAACACTTTAATTTACTTTACACAAATTAAAACTTAAAACACTAATAATTAAACACACTAATTCACTTAATTCCGCTCCGAAGCTTCGCTTGTGTCGCCGAGTTCAACTCTGCCCCGATCGCATCTTGCAGCGCCTACTTATTTAAATTAGCAAAGAAATATCCAGAATGTTCAAGTAAACATGCGCAAGGTACCGAGCGTTCGAGTTTCGACTAGGCGCTGTCGGTTGAGTAATTTGTGATGTCATTTTCTCAATGCTCCCTTCGCTCTCGTTCCTGACACTAGATGGCGCTAGTGTATCGTCGACTTGAGCGCGTAACACTATTATAATGAAAAAATTAGACGTTTATACGTGGTAGAGCCATGTTGCAGCTATATTATTGTTGTAGCACGAATGGGTCGGCTCAACCGGGGAAGGACCACGCTCTCACAGAAAACCAGCGTAATATAGCAGCTCTATGCCGCTGTGTTTCGTATGGTGAGTGTAGAGAACCGGAGACCCTTTATACAGGAAACGAGGCATTCCATCTTAGTCCTCAGGGGTGACAACACATCTGTATTTTGATTCCTAATCGAGGATAAACGTAGATGTCTATAGGCTACAGCATCCACTTAACATCGGGAAGACTGGTGTTCGCTTGTCACCCTTATACTATTAAAAAAAAACTTAAAGGAAAAATTTATTTAAGTCACTTTTAGGCGGACTAATTGGTGGCTGCCGGTTAGTATAGTCACCTGCACCGCCGCTGCATGTGCTGTATCATCAAGAAATTCCCACAGAGCGGGTCTGTATCCGTACCGCGCACGAAATATAATTTCAGGCTAAAATCAGGAAGTACCGCCAAAAGCGGGACGACTGGCAACGACGCATTACATGCAACCACTTGTAATTATATTCCTGATATTGTAAGGCATTCAATATCCATCAGGCCATCGTAATTCACAGAGATGTTGACGTATTGGTAGCCTTCTTTGTTTAAAGTTGGTTCTTAAGATGAACATGGACAAAACAAAGATTATGTTTAATGTCCATGTCACACCTATGCCGGTAGTTGTTGGGAGCACTATGCTCGAAGTTGTTGACGAGTAAGTTTACCTGGGACAAATACCACCCAGTCAATCGACGGATTCAACTCGGCTGGGCAGCGTTCGGGAAATTACGACACATCTTCTCGTCAGTTATACCTCAAACTCTGAAAACTACCAGTACAACCAGTGCGTGTTGCCAGTGATGACTTACGGATCTGAGACGTGGTCTTTCACTGCTGGCCGTATGAGGACGCTCAAGGTCGCTCAGCGAGCTATGGAAGGGCTATGCTCGGAGTTTCCCTAGACTAGAGTAGACTAGAGTAAAACCAGAGTGACCGACATAGCCCAACGGATTAGTAAGCTGAAGTGGCAATGGGCCGGCCGTATAGCTCGAAGAACCGATAACCGATGGGGAAGAAAGGTTCTCGAGTGGCAGCCTCGTACCGGTAGGCGTAGTGTAGGGTGACCCCCTACTAGATGGAGTGACGACCTGGTAACACATGCAGGAAGTCGATGGATGCAGGTGGCTCAGGACCGTGCTTTGTGGCATTACTTGGGGAGGCCTATTTTCAGCAGCGGATTTGTGAAGGGCTGTAATGATGATGATGATGAATTATGATTTTTATTACTTTAACAGAAATATTGACTAAAACCACATTATCATCATCATTACAGCCCTTCACAAGTCCACTGCTGAACATAGGCCTCCCCCAAGGTATGCCACAAAGCACGGTCCTGAGCCACCTGTTTAAAACAACAAGCCAATTTAAAACCTATACATAAATGGATTTGTTTCTAAGATACATAGAATACTCAATAAATTTATTTATAGACTTTATTATTGTAGCCGTTCTTAATGAGCACTAAGAGGCCAGAACAATTTTTAATAAAATATTTAGCATATTATTGTTTCGTAAAAACGAAGAGAAATTGAAACAGTATTTTCAAAATAACAACTAATAAAAACACTGCGGTTGGGTGAGCCAACACCTACAAAGCGTGGCAACCATTGAGTTATACAACACTAATATATAAGTAGTATAATATATAAATCGATGGTGGCAACTGTCG
Source organism: Parnassius apollo (assembly GCA_907164705.1). Taxonomy (NCBI): domain Eukaryota; kingdom Metazoa; phylum Arthropoda; class Insecta; order Lepidoptera; family Papilionidae; genus Parnassius; species Parnassius apollo. The sequence continues at coordinate 3,453,420 of CAJQZP010000527.1, forward strand.
CAAAATCCCCTGTACGTGATAATCCAACGGGAAGGCCCAGGCCTGCTTAGTAATGGATTTTTGACAGTAACAGCTGTAATGAATGAATTAATTATTATTTCAATTTTTAATATTGAGGAGAGAATCATAATACAATTGTACTGTTTTTCATAGTCACAAAAATTATTTACATGTTTATCAAAATACTTGTTTTAAGTGCTGTCATGGATAAAAAGAAAACGATACTGTGTCTGTCCGTTTTGAAACATTCATATTTTATGCAACAGAGCGTCGGGGTAGATTTCAATTAGACTTAAATGTTACTCATTATGTTTGAAATTTCATAGCTACAGTCTCCTGGATTTTTAAAGATATAAGAAGGGCATTTCACGTACCTTCATAATAATACTATTATTTAAAATTATTGAATAATTATTCTATCACATTTACAACGGGGAATGCTCTGAGGAATTGTTCCGAATAATTCTTACCGCCAGATTTCACAAAATCACGTCGCCGCGCGATAAAACTCACGATACCATCCACACCATCCGGATGCTTGGCGGTTCACCACTGTACGTTTTACTAGAAGTTTTCTTCCTCGTACGACCCCTCTGTGGAATCGTTTACCACCGGCCAATTTTCCGGACCGATACGACTTAGGAACCTTCAAGAAAAGAGCTTACTTCTTTCTGAAAGGCGAAAGGTAACGCACCTGCAATGGGCGGTGGTAGTCATTTACAGGTAAGCCGCATTCTCGTTTGCCCCGCAAAAAAAGTTGAGTGAACACAAAATGAAAAATTAGGCATGTGTTGACTATTCAGTTAAAGTTACAGTGCATGAATAAATGAGCAACAAGCCGAAAGTACAGACTCGGCTCTTACCCGTGTGGTAGCAGCGTAAAATATACCACCCCACAGTTTTGCACCATGAGGCTACAAAAGAAAGAAATGGCCCCGAGTTTCCGGCGCCCTTTTGATGGGGCAGGGGTGTGAAAAATCTCTTGGAGGAAAACCGGCGATGAGGTACGCCACCCGTCACGTTCTGTCTCCCGGACGGAGGGACGAAAAGTGATTGCGGAAGCCCGTCTGGCTACGCTGAATGTTTGTGCAGCAATGAATGGTAAAATGGATGAAGCATGCGATATGATAGAGGCATAGATGTGCTATGTGTAAATGAGACGAAACGGAAAGGAAAGAATGTTACTACTCACAGCATGTATACCGCGTACTGGTCTGGTGTAGACGAGACCGAGCGGCATGCCAGGGAGTCGGTATCATCCTTTCAGAAAGAATGGGTAAATGTGTGAAAGAGTATAAGTTTGTAAGCCTGAGATTGCTATGGATACGAATGAAAGTGGCCTTAAGAAAGGGTTCTAGGGGTCGACGCTTCATACGTGTCTAAGCTCACTTAATATCCGAGAGCAGTTTTGGGAGATGGCAAGGACGGTGTTAATGAAATGTAAGGGAAATGAAAATATTGTTATGTTAGAAGATTTTAATGGAAGGGTTGGAATGAAGAGGTCTGGTAATGAAAAGATATTGGGAACGTTTGGTGGTGAAAGTATAAATGAGAATGGTGAAAGCTTCCTTACCGCATGTGTGGAAAAGACTCTTTTAGTGTATAATGTATACATTGGAAAGAGGATACATACATTTCCAATAGAAGCATTATCGATTTCATAATTGTGGATGAAAGAATGAGGAGCACAGTGGTAGATACAATGGTTTACCAGGGTTTCAACGTAGGGACAGATCATACATGGTCTTACGCTGAATTAATGGTCTATTCAGATGGTGGCGGCATCAGACATCTGTATCTATCACTGCGTTACAGCGTAATAGAACAGAGAGGTTACAAGATGAAGATGTGAAACACAAGGAGCACACAGTCCACCTGATGGTAAGTGGATTCTGTGGTTCGTAGACATCTAAATTTATCCTCGATTAAGAATCAAAATGGAGATGCGTTGTCACTCCTGAGAAAAAATGGACAAAGACAAAAGTCCATTCCCAACATTCAAACTTTTACAGGTTGTTAATTCATCAGACGATTAAAATCTACGAAATTATAGACATTGATATTAGCTTACGACCAATTTACTCTTCTATGCTGAGATGTACTAGATGGCTACTAGTGATATATTTAAAAATTTAAGTTATTTAAAGACCTAGCTAAAATATATACAAATGTGTTATCATCCTAATCATTGTAACTACTTTAAAAATACTCAGCAGAGCGTGGTTTCGATCCACGGACCTCTGTGGGATACGGGCCCAGCAGCGCGCTTCCACTGCGCCACTCTGCTGACGAATGTGCTGTTGAATGTTTTAATTCCTTATTGCAAATTTTAGGAAAACATTCAAAAAAAGTACATTATAAAAGACAATTTTTCGTTTTGTTTTACACCTCCTATCCGGCAAGATTGTAATAACATAAATAAATAGCCACGGTAATGAATTTACCTATATAGATGAACGTTAAACAAACCTATGCTTTTGAGGGTAGTTCGATATTTAGTATTTTGAAGAATGATAATAACACGATTTATTATTAAATTTTACGAAGTTGTTTTGAGTTCGAACCAAGTGTTGGTTTGATAGTATTGTTAATTATTAATTATGTGGTGCAGTTTTGTAAAACACTCAAATATTTTGTTTTTTTTTACATGTAGAAATTAATAAAATCGTTTCACAGCGCAGAATTGGCGCAGAGGCGCAATTTCAATAAGAGCACCTATGAGTGCTCTAATTATAAAAGCTGTAAATAATAAAAGACTGCGGTTGCTAAAACGCTTCTGACCTTAACAACTATGGGATATATCCATAGGCAATATTATATAAGAGAGGCCCATTTTAAGACTTTTGATAAGGCAGCAACTCTCTGCAATGTCAAAAAATCTGTAAATACCTAGTTACAACCCAAAATTATTATTACCTTGACGCACTTTTATATCATACTTCTTAATTTGTAGACAAATTAATTTGCATGTGTATTATGCATGTATGCATGTGTACGTGCTCGCGCGCTCACGTTTTTTTTTATACGAAATCAACTTTTGTACTTACATTATATTCATTCTAATTTTCTTTTAATGTTCCCCCTACGAGACAATCTATGGAGGAGGCCTATGTTCAGCAGTTAATTTTAAAATGATGGAACGTTAACAGTAATTTTCTCTTTAAAAATGCTAGCATGTTATAGAAATATTCGACAAAATATTCGTCAGCAGAGTGGCGCAGTGGAAGCGTGCTGCTGGGTTTATATCCCGCAGAGGTCCGTGGATCGAAACCACGATCTGCTAAATGTTGTATTAATCATGACACATTATTTTAGTATTTTATTTCTATTACAGATTATCAAAACTCCCATGCTGAATATACTAATATATATAATTCCCCATGGGCTGCCTCATGGAGGGGATATTTGCCTTAGTTGCCACGCTTGGCAGTTAGGTTGCCAAGTAGAAGACGAAAAAATCACGCATAGAGCAAATATCACCAGAAACAATATAACTAGAGATATTTCATAAGTGATCACATCATTATTATTAGAACCTATCAAAACCCACTTTTCTGTAAAATTGTGTGTGTTTTGAACATAGGGCTCCCCTATAGATTACTTCATAAGGGGGAATTTTTTTCCATAGTTGCCACTTGACTTGGCTTGTCATCCATTAAATTAAACTGCGGTTGCCAATCGGGTGGATTGGAGTTTAGTTTTATGGATGTACTTAGAAAGACGGTTCTGACCATGTTTTGGTTTCCCTTTATCGCCTTTTATGTCACACGTTACGGTACACGGTAGTGGATTCTCTTACGCCCCTACTCGGTAAATAAATTTAGGTATATATGTGTATTTAAGAAAGGATTAATTGCAAATAATATATGAAACTGAATTGTATTTCTGGAGTATAATATATTTAATATATATGCAATCAATTAAATTCGTAATAATTAGATTCGATCAATAGTACTATAGGCAATCCACGGTCGATGGGGGTGGGCAACGTTCACATATCTTCGTTACATTTGCCGTGTAGTGTAAATCAGGAGATTGGCAACAGTGTCTTCGTCATAACGACTAAAATGAAAAAATTGCAGTTGCCGACCCGCTCGCAAAGCGTGGCAACTATGGCAGATATTCTATATATGAGGTAATCTATGGGGAAGGCCCATGTTCAGTAGTGGACTTTAATAGGATGCAACGGCAACCGCGGTAAAAGAATATCCACTACACTATGTTATAATCCCGTGGGCGTTGTAAGAGGCGACAGAAGGAAGCTGAGATAGGAGATGGGCAGCAGTATCTTTCTGATAAAACTAAAATCTTTAATAAAAATACTTGAATCCGGCAACTCGTTCCATTACCAGGAGGGGAGGGACCAACCAGGGCGATCTGTCCTAAGATGTCGGATTTATCGTCCACAAGTCTCTAGTAAACAACGTTGTAAAGATTGTGAGAGTATCGACGAGGGTTGCGTACCTTACGCTCAGAGTCCAGAGTGAGAATTCCCAGAGAGAGACAGTTTTCGATCCAAGAGCAAGTCTTATCCGACACTATTCCTATGATATCCTGGAATTAACATCAATGGCGAGTATTACAGCCACCTCCGATGCGCTGACGATATAGTCCTTATGGCAAAATCGCTGGAGGACCTAAGCACTGTGCTCAATGACCTCAATAATCTTTCCCAGCGATAGATCATAAGATGAACATGGAACTAAATAAAGGTCACTAGTACACAGTATGCTCGTTTGCCCCTCTCCCTTAAAAAAAGTTTTTGTTACCCTAAGAATGTGCGATTTACCATCTGGGGCTTCATCACCACTTACCATCGGGTTGGATTGTGGTCAAGCGCTGGCTTATAATAAATAAAAAAATAGCACAACGGATTAGTAAGCGTAAGTGGAAATAGGTCGGCTATTTAGCTCAGAACCGACCACCGATGGGGAAAAAAGATCGGGAGTGGCAGCCTCGTATCGGCAGACGAAGTGTAACGCGGCCCCCCACTAGATGGAGTGACGACCTGGTAAGACATGCAGGAAGCCGATTGATGCAGGTGGCTCAGGGCCGTGCTTTGTGGCATTCCTTGGAGGAGGCCTATGTTCAGCAGAGGACTTGTGAAGGGCTGTAATGATAATAAGTAATATACTGTTATTGGTTAGCCTGCTTCCGTTCTCGAAATTTCGTTCCGTAAATGAACTCCGTGGTCGTACGAAAACTTTGGTCAACGATGATGAATTAAAGGCGATTGTGGAAGCTTATGATACTCAATCTATGATTAAATTATCAGCAGCTTTCGACGTTAGCATCAAAAAATATTGGTACATTTTGCGTCACATTGGCAAGGTAAAAACGCTTGACAAATGGGTGCATCATGAATTCAGCGCAAGAGTTGAGACGTGCCTTGCTCCGCTCAACAGGCGCACAAAGGTAGAATTTTGAACCGCATTATTACCTGCGACGAAAAATGTATTATGTTTGATAATCGCAAGAACTCAGTAAGTTGGGTTGGATCCTGATTCAGCATCTAAGCTATGCCCTAAACGATAACTTACCCCTAGAAAAGTGACCTGTTTGGTGGTCTAGCGCTGGTGTGGTTCATCACAGCTTCTTACCAAACGGGATAAGCAGAATGCAGATAGTATACTGTGAAAAACTGAACACAATGATGGAGAAGCTCGCACGTCTCCAACCAGATTTGGTCAATCGCTCGTCCCCGCTGCTCCTGCACGATAACGCGCGACCTCATACTGCACAAAAGACGGTCTCCGTACTACAAGAGCTGGAGTTGGAAGTTCTCCGTCATCCGCCATAATCATCAGACCTTGCGAACATTGAAAACATTTTGGCGGGAAAAAAATTCACTACCCGAGAGGCAGTACAAAATGCCTTTGAAGAATTTGTTGCCTCACATCCAGCTGATTTCCTCAAGAAGGTTATCAATAAACTGCCACTGCGTTGGCAAAGATGCATCGATTACATGTTACTTGGATGATTACTTTGATTAATAGTAATAAAAAATAAAGAAAAAATAATTACGTTAACTTATTTCATAAAAACAGCAATTTCATAGGTAAAGACCTAATATTTAGTATATTTATACTGAAGTACAGAACGCAAAAATTTATATGTTTTATGTGGTATTAAAACATTAAATACAATAAAATAAAATTTTGATGGTTTACGTTCATACAACCAATGGCAAACAAATTATTAAGAAGTAGCCGTTGACCATCTCCTCCCATGCTCATCTCCTGACTTATATTCCTCTGTCGTGTCGCTTCTTACGACGTCCATGGTACGAAATGGTACAGGATATTTACACCGCCACCATACGGTAAACACTACACGGATTTCATATAAATCTTCTCTATATTTATGATTCATGCTAAAAATATTATTTTTCAATACTTATAAAAAAATAATATTTTTAGTATTAAAAAAATGCAATGACGCTATTCAAATTAATAGAAGTAGTAGTAATGCTATCCACTCGAACTATGCTGAGAATGCTAGTGTAAAGAAGATCCCCGATTAGTCTACTGGTGGGTCAAACAAATGATTTTTTAATTTCGAAGTCTATACGATTAGACATTGGGCTACTGTCGCTTTAATAATAATTAATGTTGCCTGGTTAAAAATTATTCGTAATAATCGAAACATTCACCGAAATCATATAAAGATTTTAAATTTACCTAACCAATTTAAAATCTTATACATATTTCTAATATTAAATATGTCTAATGTTAGTGTAAATTTAATCGTAAGTACTTTCACAAATTAATTTTGTACCATCAGACGACATCAATATATCGGCCAGGGACAAACATGTCTGGCCCCGAGAGAAGTGGATTGACTCGTAAAGTAATTGCGTTCCCTCGAGCATACCGCAGTTCGCTACCAGTAAATAGCAACAAAAGTTAATGACTTAATTAATTACTTCTACGCCATTTATATTATTCTATCAGAGTATCAGTGTTGATAATTTTTTTTAAGTTGTTAGGTTTTGAAACTTATAAAACTTACATACCTGCTTTATCGTTTATCGTTCGAAAGTTCCACTGAGTATTTTTGGACGCTGCCTAATACAGAAAGAAAATAAGTTATTGCCGAAATAGTTACTAAAATTCTAAATATCATTATTAAATAATTATTATTTGCTGAGTAACTCAGTAAGCTCTAGCGAGTTACCAAGGTCTACGATTTGGCCAAATTATTAGTTTCAAATTAGCCCGTCAGTCTCAAAGGTTGTTTTCCGAAACTTTGATACAAATACAAAAAGTCTATCGACTTAAAGTAACCTTAATTTAGGACGAAAAAAAAAAAGGTTACTAAAATTCAAATTCAAAATTTAAAAAATAAATAAAATAATTTTAACTTCTGTAACTCATTATTTAAGAAATTAAAATTATAACATTCCCAATTTGGTTTGATAAAGCAGTTAATATCCCAGCATTATAAGATTTAATATTTTGATGATAAATTACTGAAGCAAATGGATTAAGGACCGAGCTTTTATAAGCTCAAACGAATATCGAGAAGGAAGTTATTTTCCTGACAACAGTTTACATATTTAATATATTTATATTATTTACAACTTGAGCTGCTACTCAGGACGCTGAAGAACAATTACACCGCATGTATCTTTTGCAAGTGTCGTGACCAGCCTAACTGTAATAATTATAGCTTTAACAAAACGTAAAAACCGACTTCAAATTGCTACAAAAGAAGTTTTTTTATTTGCTAACCTTAGGGGTAGAATTTTTTCCCCAAATTTATATGGGTCCACCCTTGAATGTCCTATTTAATAAATGAAGAATCATCAAAGTTGGCTCACAATCTGCGAAGATATCGCGTAACATTCATACAAAAAAAAAACATTCGAATATTGAACCTCCTCCTTTTCGAAGTCAGTTCAAAATGAAACGGCTGGAAAGTTTTATCTATCTGCACGGGTGAGAAGAACGCAAATGCAGGCATGGGCAAGTCGTAGAAACGCCGGGAATTTCTTTTTTTTACTGTTAGATTATGGTTCAGTTCGTTTAAAATTATTTTCCACCATCAGCGGGTCGTCAGAACGTTATGCAACTCAATGCAAATGCAATCAAATTACGCAGAAATTTTTTGGAAACACCTCTCATTTAACAACATTCACATTTAATAAAAAACAATAGTTGTTTAGCACCAACACTTAAGGTACCGTAAGTAATGCGTGCCAAAAACTCATCAATTTGGGGGAAAATTAAATGAGTTGGAAATAGACGAGTGTTGTGTGTACCAAAAATATCGAAAGAATATTGGGTTAGGATGATCACGCAAAATGAGTTATGAAGCAATGAGTTTTTCAGTTGGCGCACTGTGTTATTCATGTCGACAAGTCATGAATTTTTGCTGAGTTACCCAGGTCTACGATTTGGCCAAATTATTAGTGTTGTCTCCAAATTAGCCCGTCAGTCACAAAGGTTGTTTTCCGAAACTTTTGATACAAATACAAAAGTGAGGGTCTATCTAATTTTCGACTTAAAGTAACCTTAATTTAGGAGTATTAAATAAAAAAAAAAATTCATGTTTAATTTTATTTCACGTCATTCCAAAAAACTTTTCCATCGCATCTCTAAAAGGACTCATAAATATCTGAAAATACACGTTGTAAGATAATAATATTGAAGGGGAAAATTATCAGAATTTCGTTTGTTACTTCTTACTCTTTTTATTTACTGATTTTGACCAAATAATGATTGACTTCATGGCGTTTGTAATTTAAAAAATTTAATTTACTTAATCTATTTGTCGTTTAATATATCACTGATCTTATTGATTGGCACTAAAACTACAGTCTGTTTCTTCACAATGGTCCTGTCGGTTCGATTCTCGGCTCAGACAAGGAATTGTTTTCACGAACGCAGTTGTACTAAAAAAAACTACTAAACTTAACTAAACTTTACAATTATTGTCTGTTTTATCTAAATAGCAGCGATATATATTTTCCGTTATGACATAAATTCGCCTCGATAATTGTGTCATTATATTGTGTCATGTCATTAGCGTTACGCCTTTTAAAAATGGGTTCCATTAAAAAAAAAAAAGAATATTAACATCGCTATAAACATTACTAATATTCTTCTTAACCACTCGTGGTAAGCTTAAATTGCTTGTGTTACGAGTGGTTCACGCCAGTAGTCGAATGGCGGATTCGAACCCACGACCTTTTTGAGTTCGCGGACTGCGCCCTGCCATTAGGCTACTGTCGCTTACATTCATGAATGCATTTTGCATTCATGAATGTTCTAAAAATGTCTTTATAATAGAAATTTAACATTGGTTTTCGCTTTTTTTTTCTCCATAGCTACTCCTGTACTAAGACTGAGTACTGAGTCCTGATAAGACTCGACATCTGGCAACTTTTGTGGTGAATATTCCTTCTACTGCCGATAATAATGTTTGCATTTAAAAAGTAAACTTAACTATAAATATAATTTTTACACCCCGTTACAAGTCTACTTCTGAATTTTTTTTTTTTATAAAAGAATTGTCAAACGAACATGCGGCTCACCTGATGGTAAGTGTTGACCGCCGCCCATGATCATCTGCAACACCAGGCAACACAATTGCAAGTGCGTTGCCGATCTTTTGGAAAGGAGTAAACTTTTTTCTTGAAAGTCCCTACGTCGCGTCGTATCAGTTCGGAAAAATCGTCGGTAGTAAAAGATTCCATAAAGAGCTCGTTCGTGGAAGAAAACTCCTGGTTAAACGTACAATGGTCGACCGCCAAGCATCTAGATGATGTGGATGGTATGGTGAGTTTTGTCCCGATATGCATTCGTGGGTTAATCCGAACAATTACTTAGAGCACCTTCGTGGTAAATGCGATAAAAATGCAAAAGGGTATACATCTCTTTGCGGTGCCAGTGAATCGATCTGATTAGGAAGAACTCGATCGCCGACGATTCGAGCCGCTCTGCGTTAGACGCAGTCAAGTGAAAGGGAGCTGGCATTGGAGTGCTCTGGCCCAGGGATCAGAACAGTATTCCATTTAAGGCCGAACCTACACCTTGGAAAGTTGCAAGCGGTGTGCCGGCACCAAATACCGTACCGCTCTGCTGAGCATGCCAAGCTTTTTATAGGCCAATTTAGCCTTCTCTTCCGAGTGCCGAAATTCCTCCAAAGTCTGCCACAAAACACGATCTTGAGCCACTTGAGTCCATAGCTAAATGCTTCACCAAATCTTTTCCACTTCACACTATAATAACTACAACAGAAGTACAGAAAAAAATTATTAAGCGAATTTAGATTATCTATACTCTTGTGGCTTAATTAATACTTGTTGTGTTTTAGCCTTGATAAATTTTATTTCAACAGTGCCTGCTAAATTACAGTATGCCGCAACTATGTAGCTAATAAGCATTTTATTAAAGCAACTAGCAAATAATTTAGCCTCAGCTCAAATAAGAAACTCTAGAGTAGAACTAATTTAAGCAACACAAGCTCTAATATGTTGTTTGAACAAAATCGGCTTGTAATTAAATGGAAAGCTTATTTTATTTTCTTTGTATTTTCTTCTTTCAGAACTTGTTTTATAAATACATATATCAATAAAGTACAGATGATACTAAAGTACTACCCACGGTCGTTACTCGAGTACATTGTACATTTAAACGAGGACTATATTCAATGCATTTATGAAAAGAAATATAGACCTCGGATACAAAGTATGAGAAAAAGGCCGTTAAACAAATTTAGTTTACACTATTATTCAATTTTATTAACATTTCACATTTATCTAATTTTTAATTTGTTAATTTTGTTTTTTAACTTATGACGACTCCGTGGCGCAGTGGCTTAGCAATGAGTGGCTGCGCTTGGGTCGCGGGTTCGAATCCCGCACGGAATAAGTATTTGTATGGCCGGGTCTGGATGTTTGTCCTTGTGAAATTTATGTTTGTAAACCGCCCCCACGATACAGGAGAAAATCCTAGTGTAGGGGTAACGTTTAAAAAAAAACAAGAAGAAAAAATAATTTTTTGATGAAAATAAGTTCTAGACATTTAATTATATTACAAATCTAGCTGAGCTTCGGTTTAGTCCAATACAAATTAATATCGTTATCAAATTTCTAACTTTTTTATTAAGTAACTAATTTACTTATAAATCCTATTTCCATCTTACCAGATTTATTCAAAATCATAGGATAATTAATTAATAACACAATACAGTATTTAGATAAATATAATATTCTATCGCAAACTCAGTATAGCTTTAGAAGAGGAATAAGCACACAAAACGCCTTACATAGATCTAACTACATAATATACAACATATAACAAAAACCCTGTGGTTCTCGTTAAGTGCGTTATCAGAATGAGTATTCAAACGTAAATTTTTTTAGAAAACTCGACTATAATTTTTTAATTTAATTTAAATAAATTTTTATTTGCAAATTATATGTGGTTTTATTACACTGCATTCTCCGGGAGTAAAAGGATTGTCCAAGAGTCCAAAACCCCGCTTTGCCGATGACGCGTGTCGGAGATAGAGATAATAAAACAACATAAAATTTGCAATTATTTTAAAATTAAATGATTAAAAAAATATATGGTCGAGTTTTCTGAATGTAAATTTTCTGAATGTAAAAAAAGTTATTTCTATACGTTAGAATACTGATTCTGCGGGACCCACAGTGTTACAGTGTTGTATAGTTGAGCACCTAGACCAAAATAAAAAATGTCTTACTGTATTTTCGACCTAAAAGAGACCGTCTTTCTTCCTAACATACAGTTTAAAAATGACAATATAGTTTAAAAAATGTCTAGCAAACCGAATAAATAGACTTTTAATTTTTTTTGTTATAATTTGAATAATATAATATTTGGGTCAAGTTTTTGTAATATATTTGTAGGTATTAATGACCATATTTTTTTATTCACGGTAAAACTAGTTACCTAAAATTAAAAATTAAATTAAAATAATGTACATACTTTACTTACATGCATCTTTAATAAATTAAGAAAAGTTTTATTATTACAGTTGCTGTTTTTTAAATAACTTTAAAGTACACTCCGAACCAAGAAGTTTTAATTAAAACTACTAAACAACATTCATATATATCCTATTCCTATACATACCTTTGGACTTTTCTTTTTCGGAGAAGTAAAATCTGTTGATTTATCTCTCGACGTATTTGGTTGTGGCTCCATCATTAATCACTCTTAATAAAAAACAGTTTTTAATCGCTTTTATATTGGTTATTTAATTAAAAAGTTATATTTTAAATTCAATCATAAGAGAAAAATAGCTTATATCCACCTATATGTTTTTTTCCTATTATTTTCCACCCTATTATTTTTTTCGTAGTAAAAAGTCATCCGGTTAATTAAAACAGTTATAACGCTCAACTCTATTACACAATCGAATTATATCTAAAATAAAATAAAACAAAAATGTTTATCAAAAAAGTTTATTGAGGTGTTTTCAAGTTAATCCATTTTACACTGCTTAAATACTTAAACTATTTATTCTAAAGTATAAAATAAGGCTATTATGTGAAATGTCAAGATGCTTAGTTTAAGGCAGTTGTTGTTTACCGTGTTGTGCAAAGGTACAATTATATCTATTATTTACATATTTTTATTACCTAATACATAGTATCTAAAATCGATACTAAATAGATACTACATAGTATCTAAAATCGTAGAAGAATTGGTCAAAATATTCAAGGTAAAGCGTTTCATTTTCATCTGCAAGCAAAATTTTTAGTTTTGAATTTAGCAGTAATCTTAGTAATTTGCATTTAAGCTCTTACAGTGAACGACTTAGGGTAGATTATCCTATGACAACACATGGTCGATATTTTATCAGTAGCTTATGATAGATGATTAAATTGGGTCCCACCTTTGAGGGTAGGTAGGCAGAATGAAAACCCCTCCACATTGTCTTTACTAACCCGGAATAAAAATATTGCAACGATTCGGATAAATAAACAATTTTAATTAAAACTATAATAAATATGTAGTGCAAGTATACAGTTATATTAGTACCGATATCGTTCAATAATAATGAGTTACAATGAAATTTAAAATATTACTGGCCTAATTGTTACTTGTACTTCTGAAATAAAATGCTTCTCGATATGCAAGAAGCATCACTAAAAGTATCATTAAAAATTTATAACCATTAAACTCGTACGGTAATACTTTTGCCAGTGTAAATTTTGTTTCTAAAACTTCTTTACAATATGCCGATGCGTCACACTAAGAAGTTCTTGGGTGATTTCGACGACAGCTTCTTACCCAACGTATAGTCGATGACGACAGTATCTCACCTAAGCGAGCAAAATAACTAGAGGTTTATATAAATATCGGAGTTCTTGTTTCGTCGTTTTCACCAATAATTCAAATACGCAGACATTTAATAAACAAAATCGCATAACTTTTACGTATTAAAATCCACTTTGAATAGAACAGTAGCAACAATCCGCCTTTGGTCAATTTCATGCCAAAACTTCTGCTGTTTTATCCAAAGTGTAGTTATACTACTGGTAGACTAACAAAAAAGCTAGTAGGAGCGCTGCATACATTCCAAGTGATGCCGAAACTATGTTAAAACCATGCTCAACTGATTGTTGCGCTTAGAAGTGTAGTTTTACGAGATGAACGAGTCAAGAAGTTGAGAATAGTTTCGGTGGCACTTGAAATGTGTGCAGAGCTCCGACTGTCTTTCTTTTTCGATCTGAGGTCTTTACTCGATGACCTTTTTACCGTCTGGAAAAAATAGGGTGTAACATGTGAACGGAGTGAAAGCCTGTGGCACTGATATTTTACAAAAAATAAGAAAACAAAATTTTTTAATTTAAACGTTTGAAAATTTTTTGAACAATTACTTTGCCCTTTGCCCGTGACCCTGCGAAGTGACAAGGTCAAATATGCCTACTAAATTTATTGTTTTATTGCCGTTCGTAAAGTAGGGTGGATATAATTTAAATTTCGATATTTTATTTATTTAATTCAGATATTTTATTTATTTAATTCAAAATTTTTGTTTTTAGTTTTTGTAAAATATGTGCCATAGGTCTCTACTCCGTTCACATGTTACACCCTTTTTTTTCAGACGGTAAAAAAGGTCATCCAGTATATAAATCTTACAATTAACCCTTTAGTAGTACGACGGAAATGGTTTTTTCCATATTTCATTTCATAACTTTACCGGCTGGCTTTTTACCGTCAGAAAAAATAAGGTACTACAACTCTCTACCTACCCCTCTGGGTGACAGGCGTGTTTATGTATTATATACGTAAAAATAGGTGAACGAAGAAGAAGCATATGGCATACTAATTTACTTACTTTTTATTGATAAATTACGAAATTGATGTATCAATAAAACTCGTTTAAAGTAAGGTCTTTGATTAAAGTAATGGTACATCCTATATACGTCCCACTGCTGGGCACAGACCGGCTCTCATTGCTGAGAAGGGGTTCTTTAATTAGCGCAAAGACTATAATGCGTATACTATATATTGAGAACCTAGTTACTGGCCTCAAGGACGCGTAAAATTAGGTGCATATTATTTGAATTTCGATATTTTTAACCTCTTTATGAGTATTGATTTTATTCAAAACTAAGAAGTTTACTCAAATAAATTAAAATAACTATATCACAGGCTTCTATTTCAATTTACCAATTATATATTACTTATTTCTTTCCAGACGGAAAAAAGGCCGGAACATGTAATTAAGTTTTAAACAATAACTGAATGTCTGTTTGTTTTCTTGTCTGGCGCATAGGGTTCTAATTTAGCAGGTTCTGTGTTTAGCGCGCTGTAATCTACAGGAAACGGAGGTTGTGGAAGAGAGTCCTTCGGCGGTACCAAGACCCATTGACCAGGACCGTTTGGATTCTTCCCCAACAGCCAGTTAGTAAAGCAGTGAACGTAAGTACCGTAGTCCAAAATAAGATAGCCGTTCTGAAATACATAATATAAAAATAATTAACGAAAATAAAACATTAACAAAATTATTTTTATTAACTAAATTACCATGTAACAAAAATTTTCTAGAGTTTTCGTGTTAAATCTGTTCGTTTGGTTGGACAAAGAGAAACTTTTGAGCGCGAATATGTTAAAAACAAATAAGCAAACAAAAACATCAACTGAAAGCCTAAAATTCGAGAATTACATACGGAATTTTTTTTTAATGGAAGTAGGGTGACCAAATGAGCAAAAAAAAAATATTTTCATTTTCAAAAGCCTTTAGATTAGGACTTTTCTTTCCTATCTTGCACTGTTTTGTAATTCACTTTATTATTATTTTTAAGTTACTTAATTACATTTTAGAATACTTAAAAAAAGGTTCAAAGTCACAGGTTGCTCAGTTCAAAAATGATTATTTTAAATATAATTTAAAATGATTTTTACTTACTTTACATAACTAATAGTTATTTATTATTTGAGACAATAATTACACAAGATTTTGTAGTCGAAATTATTCAGATCTATACATTAAATGAAATTTAACTTTAAGGGCGAGTTATTTGCAAGCCTTTAAAACATGAGTAATCATTATTAAAATTTTTGTCAGTCTATCTGTCTATTCGGGCTAGGGAATGATCAAGGCTTGGAAAACTTGGAGGGTTCTTTCATATAAATAAAAAATATGAAATAAATGGCACTTGATGACTATATTGAGCTAAATAACTCCATAGTAATATATCTTACACTGCCGTAGTGAGACGCGTCACTAGTTTTAAATATTTTATTGTGAGGCGTACCGTTTTAGTCTTTAGATATGACACCAAGTTAGAGCCTTCTTTGTTTAACGTGGTCGCATGTGTCCATGGATTATAGCAGCATCAAGCGGACAGTAATTTGTCACTTCAGTTTAATTAAAAAAAAAACGAATAAAAAGGCCAGAAAAATTGCAATATTCACACATACCTATACATGTTATAGTCATGCTGCAGTTATATTATGGTTGTTCCACGAATGGGTCTTCTCGACCGGGAACGGACCACGCTATTCCAGAATACCAGCGTGAAATTACAGCATAATACTGCTGTTTCTTTTTTTTGCGCCCAAAGCAAATAAGGGCAACCCTACGGTAACGGGGGAGGGAGGTGGAGAATGCTCATAGCATACCATGCAGCCGGCTGCGTGGTTATGTGGAGACTTTTACCCACTAAACTCCACCTTTTGAGATTGGCTTACCGATCTGACGAGAGATCTTTAAGCCGTAAACGGACGCGACAGTCCTTGGCAGAAAGGAGGGCGCAAGCTGCTGTTTCCTATGATGCGTATAAGAAACAAAGAACTTTTTTACTGGAAACAAGATATTCTATCTAGGTCCTCAGGAATTTTTTTATAGGATATGGTGGAGCACACAGTCCACCTGATGGTAATTGGCTGCTGTGGCCCATAAACACTTACAGGTATCCTCGATTACGAATCATAATGCAGATGCGTTGTCACCCGTGAGGACTAAGATGGAATGCCTCGTTTCTAGTAAAAAGAGTCTCCGGTTCTCTAAACTCACCATACGAAACACAGCAGCATTAAGCTACTATTTGACGCCGGTATTCTGTGAGAGCGTGGTCGGTCGAGCCGACCGATTCGTGCTACAACTATACTACTAATAAGTATAACTGCAGCATGTCGCTGCCACGTATAGAATGACATAGAATGTCAATGATATTTTTAAATCTTAATCGAAGATATATGTGGATGTCTATGAGCTACAGCATCCACTTACCGATAGGTGGACCATGTGCTCGTTTGTCACCCTAATTCCATAAAAGGTACGTCCGTAAATTAGCGATTGTGTATTTTTCTACAAATTTTAACCTGGCTTGGCAAAGCAAACCTCACAGAGACCTCAGTGGTCAGGGTTCCTAACTACTTTTTAATCAATAGAACTTTTCATACTTACGCTAGTCATACGGTCATATGCAGTGTCAATGATCTCGTCTACTCGGGTTGCTGTTAATCCAATTACTGATCGATAGAAAGCTGCAAGAGCCGGTTTTGTAATTTCTCCCGTACCTAAAATATTTAGATCAAAATTTTAGGTATCAATACACTAACGATCGTAAGTGCGTCTCTTATTTGTCGTAACAGGGAGTTTTTGGATGTGCCACAAAAACCAATAGAAGACATTATAGTGAACAACATCAAAAGTGCGAGTAATATCTCTACGTAGTACAAAATAAAGCCTCGCCGTCTGTACGCTTAGAGCTTTTAAACTACGCTACGGATTTTGATGTAGTTTCATCAAAGGAACAACATATGCATATATTATACATACAAACCATGTATAATATATGCACATGTTGTCGAGATACAAAAATCACCCGCGCGAAGCCGTGGCGGATCGCCTATATATATATATATATATATATATATATATATATATATATATATATATATATATATATATATTGAAAAGAATGTCCACTACCCCATATCGTCTCTGGAGGGGCCTATGTTCAGCACAGCAGTGTACTTTTGATAAGCTGTAACGGTAACTTACTAAAACCGATAATAATAATATGTCGCTTTAAGTTATTATATAATATATATATATATATATAAAAAATTTGACATACACAAAGTTCAAAAACTTAGTTAAAGTAAGTTTTTATAAAAAGGATTATTATAATATTAAGGAATTTATGGATGATAATAACCCCTGGGAAGGGGGATCGCTACCAAGCTATTTCTAATATGTTTTGTGTTATTAATTGTAACGAACATGATATAAAGAAAGAAAGAAAGAGATATTTATTTGGCCATTTTTTAACAAATTATCACTAAATACTCAAAACAAACATTATGTTTAGGTATTCTTATAGGTAGACTTGTAGATTGTAAGCTACTTGAAAAAAAAATTGTCCCGCTGGGTTTCTTGCGAGTTCTTCCCAGGACAGAGGTGTTTTTTGCGAACCAGTGGTAAATGAAAAAGTAACTTTCAATAAGTGTTGTTTACAATCTATATTGAATAAAAAAGTTTCTGTTTCTGTTATTAGCCGGTAATTTGCCTTATTGCTAGTTATGTGTACATTTGTAATAGGTTATTCTACTATAAAAACGTTATTGTGAGTCTACTGTAGTCAAAGATAAGATGAATACATGTACTATGTGTTCTTGTATCGTATATAACAAAAATAAATAAAACAATGTCCAGTGTTGCAACGTATATTGGCCTGACGAGGCATGGCAATTCAGTAAATTTTCACGAAGTGAGAGGCTCACGTAATAAATTATGTTGCCCTATGCTAAAATCTCAAAAGCTAGACAAATTAATGACCTTATAAAATTATATAGTGCGGGGGAGATTATCAAGCACAATCTCTGGCTCGGAGCCAACCACATCTGTGATGCATTTAACGGTTTGACTGACGAGATTTCGAACAGTATATATTTTTCCAGAAACGTATTACGTAGGTAATTTGTATACTATAAATAAGGGACAAATGTGATGTGATGATTTTATTGTTTTTTTTTAAACTAAGAGTTTTGAGTTTAGTTTATTAATAAATCAATAAAAAATGTCTTCCGGACCGTATTTTCGTCAGCAGCTACATGCGCAGGACGTGACGCACGAGTGTGCGCACACACAGGTGCACAATCTAATGCTGTCTTTCTTGGTCCCGTTGAGACAGTAATCCAACAAGACCGGAAAGAGATTAGCTGCAAGACTTTACGTGCTGTCCGAGGCAATGTAGTGATACACTACTAACTTCCTCGTTGATGAAAATGAAAAATCTTATAACTTATTTTGGATCGAACGGGATTCAAACCCTGGACCATTTGATCAACAGTCACACTTCAGATTTCTAGACTAACGTGGTAGCCGAAATGCACCATAATATTACAGGTTTAAACTTACTAGTTCTGTCTACAACGTGAAATAAAATTTTGCAAAGATATTGCAAATATAAAGGCAAGTCAGCAAATCTCTTCATTTCGCTGAGGTGAAGCGCCCACCGTGCCAACCAGCCTTCTAATGTAGTTCTGCCAGGTATTCCTCCAGCTTCGGGTCCGCATACTCTTTTATAATACGGCAGTTCACTCCACCTAAGATGCAATACAAATATGAAATAAGCCAAAAAAGGAACAAACAAAATTTGAACTCGACTTTGTATATACATTTCAATGAGTCCGTAGTGAAACTCCTTGCGCCACCTTCTTGAATGGGTAGAACAACGTCTGCCGGGCCAGCTAGTGTTTAAATAAAAATATATACTTTAAACTGAAATTTTATTTATTTAGCAAGTACACGACAATGTCTTCATTTATCTTCATCGGTCTGTTAAATACCACTGTTGAATTTTTTTAGAATTAGGGTGACAATCCTTAATCACTCGACCTGATGGTAAGTGGATGCTGTGGCCCATAGTCATCTACATCAATTCTCGATTAGGAATCATAAAGCATATGAGTTGTTAGCTCGTGGATTAAGATATATCTATATCTTCACATACCTACGAACCCTGACACCCTTAAGATGCTATTTTACGCTGGTAATCTGTGAGAGCGTAGTCCTTTGGAGCATGGCTCTACCACGTATAAATTAACTAACATCCGGAGTTTGCTAGACATGGGCTCATCATTTGTAGGAGGTGTCATACTCATATACTATTTAACAAGGACAAATATCCGGACCTGGAATAATTATTTATAGGCCATACAAATAGACATTTGTATGGCCTATAAATAATCATTCCAGGAACAATTATTTGTATACCGTACAAATACATGTTCCGTGCGGGGTTCAAACTCGCGGCCCTTAGCACCGCAACTCATTTATAAGCCACGGAGCCTCTATCTGCCGGGTAGTTACCATCACTTTGTATATTTCTGCCGCCAAGCAGCGGTTCGTGCACCACCGCGTTCGGGTCTGACGGGCAGAGAACCAGTATTATTACAGACTGAGAGGCATTCCATTTTAGTCCTCAGGAGTGACAACGCATTTGTAGCCATGCATGAAGCTGGTTACAGGTGATGCACTAGCACTCTACTATCAGGTAGACTTTGAGTTCATTTGACATTTCAATATTGTATAAAAATATCTTGCTGTAGCAATTTAAAAAAAAATTGTTAATAATTATAGTAGCAATGCAATATATATTCAATATAAAAAATAATAACAATATTTGTTAATAATTATAGTAACAATTCCATGTAATAATTTCACTTACTTTGTAGGTAATGGGCTGATAAAATATTCGATAAATTCTTGCTTCACCTCCAACAGAATGTGAAATTCGGATGAGTTAATTGACCAATCGGCGAAATGCGCGAGTTTCTACAAATTTGTCAGAAATTACTAAAATAATTTCATATCGAAACTATGTTGGAAATAAACAATTATATTAAATTTAACAGAGAACAGAGGAATATTAGACGAGTACAACTATGCTAGATATTGTCACTTGTGGCAGTGCCCGCAGTAGCCATTTACTTATTATAAAGTGGAATGCTAGCTCGCTTATGACCCGATTTCTGTTTTACGTCAGGATGTTTCGAAAAGCATGTGCTTAATGTTTTTGTAACGTAGCAAAATAAAATGTATGTTCCTTTCATCCTGACAACGCTTTATGCCAATTTTGAGAGCGTAAAGTTTAATGCGAATAGCATGTTGGGACGAGTATCCTAAAGAGTATCTATTTATGAAGATTTAATTTTTACCGAGTGTGAACTACACACATGTTTATTTTAAATATTATCTATAACACATGATAAATGTTCTTGAATTTTTAAAAATTAACCTACTTACTGTTTACTTTACGAATACAGTAATCACTCACCTCAAAAAAATTATCAAAGTCCTGGTCACAAATGACATCGTCACGATCATGGTCTAGAAGCTCAGTGAAAAAGAGTGTCATCTTATCAGTTTGTACTGAACTCAATTGGGCCAACGGTTGTTCATCCTCCAGATCTAAGCATCCCAGGTCTTCACTGCATCGATTAACCCATGTTGCTATAGTAATAGTGAAAATAATTTGATTTAATAATGTTAGAAATAATGATAAGTATAAGTAAAACGATATAAGAGGGAAATATAATATGAGAACTGTTACACCACATGCCAAACGCACTGTACATGTGTTATTGCTAAATGAAGAACAATGCTATAGCTGTCAAGTGATGGCGGGAAACAAAATATTTAGATTAGTTCTATACCATAACCCATCCGAGGGAATCGGCACTGAGTTCATAAATCCCAGTGCCCATCAGGATGAGTATTTTTAACTCATCATCATCATCATCATGGGAATCCATTTTTCATGGTACATTCTTGGAAGTGCAAACTTTCAGCGGTAGGCTAAAACGACTGTTACGTGAAAGTATGTACTTATATATGATTATTGATGGGTGTTCGCGCATCTGAGCGCGCGAAGACCTATCAGTAATCTAAGACTTATACAAAATTTTATCTTTTTTTTTCATCTGAGATATTTTGATTCTCGTTTTCATTCAATATTTTATTAATAATCACTATCATATATTTTTATGTAAACATTATATGCGACTTCGCTTAAAAATAATTTGTAATTATTTAGTAATATTGCTTACCGGTTTAAATTATTGTATTTATACTCGGACCAACAAAGAAAGAAAGACAGAACGCTGTGTAAATTTCAAGTGACGTCAAGTCACACCAAGCTAGTAAACTTTTGCGTGGTAGAGCCACGCTGCAGCTATATTATGGTTGCAACACGAATGGGTCTGTTCGACCGGGGAAGGACCATGCTCTCATAGAATAACAGCGTCAAATAGCAGCTCAATTCTGTTGTGTTTCGTATGGTGAGTGTAGAGAACCGGGGACCCTTTTTTATTTTTTTTTTATAGGATAGGGTGACAAACGAGCACACAGTCCACCTGATGGTAAGTGGTTGCTGCGGCCCATAGACATCTACATCTATCTTCCATTACAAATCAAAATGCAGATGCGTTGTCACCCGTGAGGACTGAGATGGAATGCCTCATTTCCAGTAAAAAGGGTCTCCGATTCTCTACACTCACCATACGAAATACAGCAGCATTAAGCTACTATTTCACGCTGGTATTCTGTGAGAGCGTGGTCCTTCCCCCGGTCGAGCCGACCCATTCGTGCTACAACTATACTACTAATATAATTGCAGCATGGCTCTACCACGTATGAAACACGTTTTACTGGAAACAAGGGATTTCATCTTAGTCCTCAGGGGTGGCAACGCACTTGAAGTTTGATTCTTAATTGAAGATAGATGTGGATATTTATGGGCCACAGCATCCACTTACGTAAGTGGAAGTGTGTGTTTGCCACCCTTATTCTATAAAAAATTCAAAACTATGTTTAACTTATTGTAAGAACTTACGCACAAATATGTATCTAGTATCATTTGCAACCAACAACATGATATATATGATAAAGATGCAGTGAAATTTTAAGGGCTGATAAAAAAGAAACAAGAAATATGTGTGAATGAGTGTGTGTCTAGAAGTTACGCAGTTTCCGCATAGCTTGAAATGTGCGCAGGCTCCGTCTAACTTTCTTTGTTGATCTGAGGATTTATAGGGTTAAGTTTATTTCTATAAATATTATATCGATATTTTTAATTGGATTTTTTCATTTTACTCTTGAATAATAATAGTGGTGTAGAAATATCCACTATCCTATATCATCCCGAAGGCGTCGCAAGAAGCGACAAAGGGAAAATGATACAGGAGATGAGCAGCAGAGAGTCCTGATTACAACTCAAAATATTAAAAACTGCGGTTGCCAAGCTACTTGCCAAGCCCGGCAAATATAACAAAATCCCTCCATAAGGCTATCTATGAGGGAGGCCTATGTTCAACACTTTGGACTTTTATAGGTTGTAGTGGATAGAATGGATGTTAAATAATTTAAGTAAAAATTTTTAGTATTGAAAAGCTGTTTTTATCCTGAATAAAACATATAAATAAATCAAGTAACAGTGATATAAATATATGTACGTCCCACAGCTGTATACAGACTGCCTCTTATTTTGAAGGGGTTTTAAAGGACGAATGAGTTCTTTGCGCTGTTTTTCTGTGAATTGGCAGAATTCACAGTTTGATGTTAATTTTTTTAGACAATTAGGTTCGCTCACGATTTTGCATTTTACGTGGAAAACCAGAGGAATACCAACATATTGGGTGCGTTTGGCAGAAAAAAGCGCTAGCAGTAAGCAAAAGGGAAACAAGTGCTATCAAATCGTAAGTAGCTATTTTCCTCCAGGACACGATGTTAGTTTTAACCGGGGAACCTAACCTAATTTAAATATATGTTTGTAAAGTATTCATATTAAAAACTTACCAATCATGAATTTTTAATAACATGTATATGTTTATTCATGTCATTATATTACTTAAAACTAATATTGCACAAAACAACTTTTAAACTCTACCTCAAAACAAACAAATTAAATAAGCAAAATGGCGGATTGTGTCGCTACTGAAGTAGCAATCGTGTCCTGGCTGAAAACTATTTTAGCGCTTGTAAGCGCTTGCTAGCGCTTTTTTCTGCCAAACGCACCCATTGTGTTTCTTCTGCTTTCTTCGTAAGTAATGACACGACATCAAATATTTTTTACGATACAATCTATGTATGGAAATGCTAGGAATCTTCTTAGAATAGCTAATATTGTCCAACTGTACAGCCCATTGTCACAATTATTCTTATAATATTGTCTATAAAATAAAATCAAACAAGCCAGTCCAGGAGGAAGCAGGAGTAATAAGGGATAATGATTTTATTAATACTCTGTAGGAAACCTGTTATTCAAATTTCTATTTCTACAATGGATGGCAACTACTGATGAAATCCTAGATACTAAATAGCACTGTAGCGTAAAAATACCTATTTACTGTTGCTTTGAAGACACCAGGATTCTAATCGGATGGAGACAGATATCGGAAAATTATTCCACTCCGATACTGTACGCATTACGAAAGATAGACCACGTTTGGTAGGAACGCGTGGAGAATCGACAACGAAGAGGTAAAGACACGTCGACCGGTTGTCTGGTGGGGTAATCGGAAGGAGGAATATAGGTACGCAATTCATTCGATCAAATACTTTCCGAAGTACAGTAACAAATATTGTAAAAAATTTAGTGGTTCCGGCAAGAATAAAACTCGAGTTACTTGTTTAATGGTACAAACACAATGCAGCGTATGATGGCTGCAGCAAGAATAGATCGACTTGACCGGGAAATGACCACGCTAGCGCTGAAACCAGCGTGGCACTGTGGAATAATGCTGCTGTGTTTCGTATGATGAGTGTAGGGAACAGGAAACCCCTTTTTGCTCACAACGATGCATTCCATCTAAGCCCTCAGGTGTGCCTATGCATCTGCTTTTTTATTCTAAATTGATAGATGTATAGACATCTATTGGCCATAGCAATCACTTACGTCAAGTAACTATATGCTCGTTTGTGACCCTTATTCTATTATAAAAGTTCAAGAAATTTTATAGCCGTCGTTTGAATAACGCGATAATTTCATTTGACTGTCGTCAACTTTGCGTTAAATGCAAATTGAAAGCTTAATAAAATATGATCTGAATTTTCTATCTTCAGATAAAAGTTCTCCATAAAATAAATTATATCCTGACGAATTATACAAGTGAAGCGAACTATTTTATTCATGCAACTGTAATTTTTAATTTGTTGAAGCTGATCCTATAAATAACTTTTGTCTGTTAAAGAAATGTGACAATTATAATTTTATCGTGATTATCGTTCGCAAATGGATAAAAGTAAAGTAACAATTAGAGTAAAGTGTAAAGTGATGTTTCAATGACTTTTCTTATATGAATGTAAAAGTTGGTAAAGATGCGTCAAATACTCATTTACCACTAGGCTAGGTACATTTAATGTTTTTTTATCATTTGCTTGCCCGAATAACTCTGTATATTTGACGAGTGTTTGGATGAAATTTTTATTCAAATACTAGTCAATTTTACCATATTATTAAAAATTTGGGTTACATTTGAGAATAAAATCTTAAAATATTTAAAATTGTGCTTGTAACTGTGTACATGCATATGAAGTAAAACTTATTTACGGCGGTATCACTTTTCTTTCATTTTTTACTCATGCAAACCCGGCGAAGAAATGTTTTAAGAATACGTGACGTTTTAAAAAATATCGTACTACATTTCCCCACTGCGTCGATAAATAAGTTTAATTAATACAAACAATTATAAACTAAAATTAAAAAAAATTACTTTCTTTACAATTTAATTTAAAAAAAATAAATTTTTACAATTTAATTTTTATTTAAAAGTACTTAATTTTTGAAATTTGAAAAAAGCAAGTTACAGTGGAGAAAAAATAAAAGGAAAATAACAAAAATTACCAGTCTTTACACAAAATCAATGCTCTTGTTATATACTGCATGACCTTTTTTACCGTCTTGAAAAAAAATAGGGTACAATATGTGAACAGAGTGGAAGCCTATGGCACTGTTATTTTACAAAAAATAAAAGCAATAATTTTTAAATAAATAAATTGAAATCTATCGAAATTCAAATCATATCCACCCTAGCCTGTGACCCTGCGAAGTGACGTTCGTAAAGTGGGGCTCATAGATACTACCGATCCAGAAGAACCATTACCATTGATAATGACACTTTGAGTTATTTTATTTAAATATGAAATAACAAGTCTCGGCGCAATATTTTTGACTCCGTAATGTTGTAGTTTCATGATTAATATCTCATGATGAACACGGCCGAAAGCCTTGAAAAGATCACAAAAAATACCTAAGGCATCTTGTGAATTCTTGCAGACATTAAAAATATATTTCATAAGATCGACATCTGAGTCGGTTGTCAAGCGACCCCTTGTAAAACCAAATTAATTTTTATGGAGTAATTTATTTGTATTAAATTAAATTAAAAATTGACCCAAAATTATTTTTTTTCTACATTTTACTGCGAGTTAATAGGACAGAAATAGTTCTAAAATTAGCGGGGTCCAATATACTACCAGATTTAAATAAAGGTATTACTTTACTAGGTTTCATTAAATCAGGAAACACCACATTGATTTGATTCGATACTACTATTAAAAATAATAGCGAAGATGAGGTGCAATTACATCTGTTATGAACGCTATGTATGTAACGGAAAACTCCTTTAAATCTACGGTTTTCTTTACATCAAAGAATTTGAAATATTTTACAATATCTTGCGGTAATACTTTTTCAAATCTAAATTCTTTTAAACAGGTTATCATTCTGTCCGAGTCATTACTCGGCGACAGTAGGATAACTATTCAGTGACTCTGTTGTCAAGATAGGAATATCAGTGAAATATTTCTAAAATAACGCTGCGACTACTTTATTTGATCTAGTCAGTTCATTCATCATCATCATTACTGCCCTTCACAAGTCCACTGCTGAACATAGGCCTCCCTCAAGTAATGCCGCAAAGCTCGGTCCTGAGCCACCTGTATCTATCGACTTTTTGCATGTCTTACCAGGTCGTCACTCCATCTAGTGGGGGGTCGCCCTACACTACGCATATCCGTACGAGACTGTCACTCGAAAACCTTTCTTCCCCATCGGTTATCGGTTCTTCGAGCTATATGGCCGGCCCATTGCCACTTCAGCTTCAGCTAGTCAATTCATTATTAATGTTCAATTGATAGTTTACGAGGTTTGTCTTTACCGGTTTTGCTATTAATTACACTCCACGTCATTTTAAATTTATTTGTAGTGGTCTTAATTTTATTGCTAATATGCAGACTTGGCTGCGAAGTACACTCTTTTAAATATTTTAGAATAAATTGTGACATATTCTCTAAAAGTACCGAAACGATTATATGATCTTTCATGGTAAACATAATACATAAACACCCAGAGCGGTAGGCAGAGACTACGGACTTCCATTTGACACGATCCTGACATACCTCCTTCGCCTCCTTTACATCCATATATCTACGCATACATGCTCGTCGGTTAAGGGTACTTCTAACGTGGCCCATTTTCAAAATATCGCCAATTTGGTCGATAAACTTTTTTCTAGGGCGTCCCTTCCCGACTCTGCCGTTCACATCTGCCATATAAATTTGCTTTGTCACTCTTTCCTCATTCATCTTTCCACATGACCAAACCACCGAAGCATTCCTTTCTTAATCCTGGTTACAACATCATCTTGCATACCACATTTATCTCTTATCACGCAATTTCTCACCCTGTCATTTAGATTCAACCCTAGCATACTCCTTAAAGACCGCATTTCATGGTAAAGTTCATATAATTTTCGTCTCCTCTTATGACTTCCTACTGTTGTCCACTCATTATATGTTACTGTTACTGGAGAATGTTTTGGAAGTAAATGTTAAATTTATTATTAAATTAATTGCATATAATAGTAAATAATACTCCATATAAATATTCTGAATTGTTCTTGTAGGGAAGTGATGGAAGGCTTTTTTACTACATTACTCCTAAATCTCTCCAGGCGTTTTCAATTAATCGGAATAAACACAATTTTCTGAATTTACTGTGTTTTTGCATATAAGGTAATGAAACTAGTTGTCCACAGTGATCTGAACTTAGTTCTTGAATTATTAATTTGTTGATTGGTACAACATCTGTAAAAATATTGTTAATACAAGTTTCACTACACCGTGTAGATTCAAAGAATAAATTATATGATTTGAACAAAAAGCAAAACATAATACTGATGGAAGAAGTTTCCAAGAGATTGATATCCTACAAGAGATTTATGCCGTTTATTAAGTTTAACTTTAACTTCCTCCATATTCTTTTTCAAAAGCATCATACATTAAACATGGGAATCTGTACACAGACAACAATGAGGTGCTCAAGCTCAACACATGCCATTTCTATATTTCGCTCAACATAGAAGCTGACAATATCTTTACGTGATATGGATTTATTAGCTAATATTAAGGAGCTTGTAGTGGCAAACGAGTACACTGTTGCACTGGTAAGTGGTTGCTGCGGCTCATACACATCTACATCTATCCTCGGTAACGAATCAAAATGTAGATGCGTTGTCATCTGTGAGGATTAAGATGAAATGCCTCTTTTTCAGTAAAAATGGTTTCCGGTTCTTTACACTCACCAAACGAAACACAGCACCGTTAACCTGCTATTTGACGCTGGTATTCTGTGAGAGCGTCTTCATTCCCCGGTCGAGCTGACCCATTCGTGCTATAACTATACCAGTGATATATTAGCATGTATGGATTTATTAGCTAATATTAAGGAGCATGTAATTTAGTATCTCTATTGAAAGAACTGACTACCTGGTGATTACTGAAATTAAATATGGAGTTGTAGTTTCTCAACCATCGTTCAGTAATATATAAAATATGTACCTATATTGTTAAACTCTTAATCGGTTTAACTCTAATGGAATGTCTTTTTTCCTAATGCAAACCTGTCCACGGGCACGGGTGTACACAATAATAATAATAATGTCCTGCAGACCGAATTTTGGTCACAGCAGCCACCGCAGACTGTCCTGTCCTATACAGCCATCTGTGTAGGACAGGACTATAGTGTTCAAGTGTGTGTACAAGCATGGGTGCACTCGCTATTCCCTCACCCCTAAAGTACGATGGGGCACCAATTCTGACATGACCGGAGACCAGGCGCAGAGCTAATGGCTTTACGTGATTTCTGAGGCATAGGGTGCATCATAGCCAACATCTTGATTCTGAGCTGCTACTGAAAATTTCTTGACAGAAAAACCCATTTAGGTCCTGATCCATAGCTACACTTACAACAAGGTTAGGGTATCTATCAATTCTATTCCTCGGATATATTTTTGGGTAGCGTTTAGTCCGTACAAAAACATATTTCTCTGTTTTCTCCCTAGACACCATAGCATTTTTTTTGATACAATTTATATGTACTACTTCCATGTTTCTTCATTTTGTTTAATTAGTTATTTTAATAACTAAGAACCCTCTAAGACTACTAATATTGGTCAATTACCTTGCATAGAGCAAGCTGCGTCTGACCTCGGTTTTTCTAAATTTCTCGAATATGTAATATGAATGAACCTGTTAGTAATCTGGTATATTATATGAAATACTGATTTTTTTTTGATGAACTTGCAATCCTTCTAGCCATATTATTTCATTAAAGTAATTTCTTATCTTCACTTTCTTTTACTAGCCTTTGTTTATCCATTTCTGAATAAAAAGATTTTCAGAATTCGTTATAAATATTAATTTTAATATATAGTTTTTATAAGATAGATATTGTTCTAAAATGTATATTGACACCACAAAACACAGAGAATGGTTTTGTGATTGAAACTAAAGTAAAATAACTAAGTGAATGTTTATTGTTAATAAAAACAAAGCCCACTTTTTAAAATTTCACTCTAATGGACGATTCATTTCTAGTTCAGCGCCAGTGTTCTGTTCTTTCTATCGCAAAAAAGATAAAAACACAGCTGCAAT
Source organism: Parnassius apollo (assembly GCA_907164705.1). Taxonomy (NCBI): domain Eukaryota; kingdom Metazoa; phylum Arthropoda; class Insecta; order Lepidoptera; family Papilionidae; genus Parnassius; species Parnassius apollo. Next base: position 3,482,856 of record CAJQZP010000527.1, read on the forward strand.
TGGCTCAATTTCTGCCTATTGTTAAATTGTTTATTAACTTTAACGATTGTTGTATATAACGATTTCTTCTATTTACGCGAACACTACACATTGATTAAAACTACTTTTACGGATTTTATCGCATTTTATTTATTTTATTATTTTTGTAGTCAATATCGACATCTGATGCTGGGATCGCCAACACGCGGGTGACAAATCCTCCGAAGGCTAATATATAGGTAGCAGGGCCATGCCGCTGCGTATGGACATGTTCTTCTTCGGCTGTGGTATGGGCTCACAGAATAATAGCATAAAATAGCAGCTTAATGCTGCTATGTTTCGTATGGTCAGTGTAGAGAACCGGAGACTTCTTTTATTGGATACAAAGCTATAGGTAGCTAAATATAAATGTAGATGTCTATGTGCCACAGTATCTCTCTCATTGTATCTCGTGTAGGTATCGTAATGTGTGCTAGTTTGCTGTCTTTATTCTATATGAAAAAAATAAATCTGCTAATCCACAAATGAATCAGCTGTGCGTGGAAAATCACCGTTAACCGTTAACCCACTTTTTTATAGGATAGGGTGACAAACGAGCACACAGTCCATCTGATGGTAAGTGGTTGCTGTGGCCCATACACATCTACATCTATCCTCGATTACGAATCAAAATGCAGATGCGTTGTCACCCGTGAGGACTAAGATGGAATGCCTCGTTTCCAGTAAAAAGGGTCTCCACACCAAAAGTCCACTGCTGAACATAGGCCTTCCCATAGATTTCCTCAGAATTTACCATAGCTGCCAAGCTTAGTGGACGGGTTGGCAACTCCAGTTTTGGTTTCTTTTGTTGTTGTTAGGCACGTGCTGCTGCCTATGTCCTGGATTATTTCCCTGTCGCCTTTTACGGCACCCATGGGACGATTTAGAGTACTAATAATTCTTACACTGCCACCACATGGCAAATAACACGGAAAGTAATCACGCTTGGAAAAAATAACAAAGTGAAATTGTTCCGCATAGTATATGACGAGAAACACCCTTTTTATTACTTCTCAGAGGCGAAAATGCATCTCTATTTTGATATTTAATCGAAGATAGATATAGTCAATGGTCTGTAGTATACACTTAGTATCGGGTGAAATGTGTGGTTCTTGTTGACCTCCAATTCAACAAGAGTGGCAGAACGGACCGATAAATATATACCTATAGATAATATATATATATATATATATATATATATATATATATATATATATATATATATATACGTGGTCCTTCACTGCTGGCCGTATGAGGACGCTCAAGGTCGCTCAGCGAGCTATGGAGAGGGCTATGCTCGGAGTTTCTCTGCGTGATAGACTCAGAAATGAGGATATCCGCAGTAGAACCAGAGTGACCGACATAGCCCAACGGATTAGTAAGCTGAAGTGGCAATGGGCCGGCCATATAGTTCGAAGAACCGATAACCGATGGGGAAGAAAGGTTCTCGAGTGGCAGCCTCGTACCGGTAGGCGTAGTGTAGGGCGACCCCCCACTAGATGGAGTGACGACCTGGTAAGATATGCAGGAAGTCGATGGATGCAGGTGGCTCAGGACCGTGCTTTGTGGCATTACTTGGGGGAGGCCTATGTTCAGCAGTGGACTTGTGAAGGGCTGTAATGATGATGATGATGATATATATATATATATATATATATATATATATATATATACATCATAATGTGTATATCATATGTAAAGTATAACATTGTCAAACCTTATAAAATTGTGCAACTGCTTACCAAGAATTTAGTAAGGTAAAATTTTGAAAAACACATTTTACAATAGAAGAAATTATTTATTACGATGTGACATGAACAAATGCGATTACTTCCCTTCTGTTTACTATAAAAATATTATTACATTTTATTTTGACACGCGCTTTAAGGGTATTTTGTTTCTTCGGATCTTCACTCGTTTTTGAGGACGTTTTGTAGCTTTCTTTGAAATTGCTTGAGCTTGTGATTTTACATTACGCATTAACATGTTCTTGAAATTATAGAACCCTTCTTCTTTACCATTACTGTTTCTAGTTCTTTTCAAATACTCCATAGAAACTGAAGGAACGACATCTTTATTTATTTTAGTATCATTTCGTTTAGTGCTTTTCTCATCTTTTTCTATATACTTAGTTGACTTTCTCATTTTACGGCTCCTATTCAAATCTTTATGTAATTTACAAGTACAAAAATTACAATAAACATAATAAGCATACGCGATTCAAAAATTATTATTTGACAATGTCATTAACATTTTTTATTTTTAATTTCACACAACAAACCTTATGATAAAAAGGAAAATGCTTTGCAATATAATTTTTTTCCTTTCATGAAATTTCAGCCCCAAAGCGAGATGTGCATGTCTAAAAATACATTATATTACTAAAACTTTCTTGAGTTACTGTCCACCTCAAGTCCACTTCTCTTAAAAAAATGCTATCACATTTACATCTTCCATAAATCTAACGATTTCAGTGCTGTATCTAATTTCAGACCAATTCCTATCCTGCCTTTTCTCTCTAAAGTTCTGGAAGCTGTTGCTCATAAACAGATTTCTTCATTTGTTTTCTCCAAGAATATTTTTTCCTTATCAGTCGGGTTTCTGTCATGGTTTTTATTAACTAGTGTATCGGAAAATATCCGTAAAGGTATTGAAAAATCCGAACTGACCGTTATTATCTTAATAGATTTTTTTATCGCATTTAATCCTATTGACCATGATATCTTGTTAGCTTTCCTTCCTCATTTGAATATCTTATTTTCAGCTCAGGAATGGTTCTTATCACAACTTCGAGGGCCTCAACAGGCCGTGCGTACCGATCATAATCTATCTGAATGAAGTGATGCATCTAGTGGCGCTCTTCAAGGCGGTATTATCTCTCCTCTTCTGTTTTCCATTTTTATCAATCTCATCACATTAAATTTCAAGCGCTCTTACCATCTGTATGCCAATGATCTGCAGTTATATGCGCAAGTGAAACTCTTAAATATCATTAATGCAATTTTATTATTAAACGATGACTTGAAATACATCTCTGAATAGTACACTGTGTATGGTATAAATGTGGATCTCTATAAATGCCAAGAGATAATTTTAGGTAGGACAAGATTCTTATTTAAATTAGATATTCCCACCATACCATTAATTATGTTTAATAATAATATCATACCGTTATCTCCCCGTTTAAAGAATCTCAGTCCTATATATTGATGGTTGCTTAACGTGATTAAAATATAATTATTGAAATATTTCTTCCCATCGATATGTCTAATCCTACTTATTGAGTCACTTATTCTGCCAATTATTGATCGATGTGTGTTGCTCAGACTAGTCTCAACATCAAATAGCAGAACTTGCATCATGATATATTTACAGTCTTCGTAAATACGACCATGTATCTTCTTTTAACACTCAGCTAAATTGGCAGCCTATCGGTCAGCGCAGATATTTTATAATACTCTTCACCCTTTTCTCAATTCTGAACGATCTATGTGCTCCGAAATATTTGAAATCTAAATATCAATATCTGAGAGATTTCATAATTGTTTTCTCCGTTCTTCGGGTAATCTTAAGTTGCTCACGCCAACGTTGGAAAACTAAAGACTAGCCAAATGTAATAATTAGGTTGAAAATATAAATACTGATATACAGTATTTGCAGTTTTAAAAAATACGCGTAAATAAGCTTTCAACCTTTATTTAGAAAATATCCGACCACGTATTTTTATGAGTAACAATTACAGCATACGCACGCGCACACTCGTATGTTTATGAGTCATTGCACGGACCTTTTGCCCACTACTTACCTCCACGACACGCTCACTACTAAGTTGATGAAAACTACGCAACGCGAATTATGATTCCAGTTTTCCCTTCATTTATTACACGGGCTTAAGACTGTCATAATAAATATAGTTACATTTCAACGACGTGTGGGGTGGATGCTATGCAAATAAAAAGTTCTGAATTCCACGAATTAAATATAAATTTTTACTTCCACACGAAAGACAGTTCAAAATACAATTTTAGACTACAGAGCGAGGAAAAGAGGAGGAGAATAAATGTAAACAATCAGTTGTAGAAAAGTTTGTTGAACTAGGAAGCCGATGATAAGTTGGGGCTACAAATGCAGTGCGGATGGTGCCGAGCAATTCCAACCTCAACTGACACGAAAATCACGTTGGCGAGCACGCTCATCAATAAACACATACAAAATTGACAGAAATTGCATGTCGAGAAATTGATGAATGTATTTATGACAGCATATTTAAAAAATAGAAATCAAGTATTTACAACTATTAACAATTTAAAATGACCAAGTATTTACAACAACGGACTATTTGCAACTTAAATATGCAATCATTTCAAATAACACTACCTATTCACAAAAATATCTTGGAGATGTACCATTGTTATCATTCAGTGCTTGTGCATGTTGTTGGTATAAATGGGTGATATCCAAATAATTCAGTAGTTTCCACACGTACTGGCTAATTCTGAGCTCGAGCTCATTGGTGCTAGCGCGGGGGCCCGCTTGAAAAACTCGATTACTGCGTTTTCGACAGCAAGGCTTTTTACTGAATGACTACCTCGAGCACTTCCATGTGACGGAGTTGAGGAACTGCCCAAAGTCTAACAGCCATTGGCTAGGTGTAAAAAAAATTCTCCGCTTGGGCACGTGCGTTAATTTCTCGTCTTTGCAATCGCAGCAAAGACTCACTTTCGTATAATCTTTGTGCACCTTGTAAAATTTCATTGCTTAAAATGTAACACCTTTCATAGTATTCACAGTTCGAATATTTTCGTTGTGAAATTAACCTACGAAACTTTAAAAATAGTACACTGGTACATAATAAGATCACGGTCAAGCGAACAGTGTCGACTGGGGCCGGCTGAGTGGTTCTATTGTAAAAATGGAGTTTTATTAGTAAAATGGACAAAAATTTAGAAATAAAAGTGCCCTTGAAGCCACAATTCTCTCCGACGGTATTCTGAGTATTATTATGTCAAGATATAGTGAGAAATCAATGGTAATTAGTGATGAGAGAACAAACATCGGTGACTATGTATTTTAGGAGCCAAAGCATTTTTGGGAGGATTAAAGGTTGGTTTCAAGCTAGCAGCCTCCCCTCAAAACACCAGTACTGTCTTATTTAGAGATGCGATTTCTTTTTCAAGATTTAGTGTTTAACTAACATTCTGTAGTTATTTGATGATACCATAAAATACTATAATACACAATAGAATGGCTGTCAACCTTATTTTGTACCGAGGTTCGGCGTCGCCGGGAGCATACATTTACAAGCCTATTACGTCGTATTATCAATTAATCACTGGTACAAACCCGAATCGCTGTGTTGACGGACGGATTTTAATACTTATTTATTTGTAAATTGCGTGCAATTTGGCATTTTCTAAATAATTTGCATGCGAAATTTGGAAAAGATTGTAACGTCAAAACACATCTCGTGTTGACATTTATACGTGTGAATTGACGTCTTGTGGCATTTTAGTGGCTACACGGGCTCCGTCCACACCCCCGTTCTATTATGTATGTATTATAGTATTCTATGGATGATATTTAAATTTCAAGCTAGAATCTTTTCTAACTTATATTAGTAACTCCAGTTCCGTTGGAGCGATACGTTTCGAATTCGGTGTAAGACACATTAAAATTAAGGATTTCATCGGGGAGAATTCTGGCTTGAAAGGCGCAAATAAAAGTGTGCTTAAGCAATTCATAAGATGTTTTTATAGGATAAGGGGGGCAAAGGCCCATAGACATCTACATCTCAACTACGAATCAAAATGCGGATGAGTTGACACCAGTGAGGACTAAGATGGAATGCCTGGTTTCCAGTAAAATGGGTCTCCGGTTCCCTACACCCACCATACGAAACACACCAGTATTAAGCTGCTAGTTTACGCTGGTATTCTGTGAGAGCGTAGTCCTTCCCCGGTCGAGCCGACCTATTCGTGCTACAACTATACTACTAATGTATAATATAGCTGTATTATAGCTCTACCGCGTAAATATAAATATAATATATCGTACGATTAAAATGACCTTGGATTTTTTTATGTTGTGTAAAAAGGAATTTTAGAATTATTGACTCTTAAAATTAGCTTTCAAACGTCGTAAGGAAAAATGACTAACAAAAATAAGTAAAGTTAAACTAGCATCTTTATATCTTGACATTGGAGGTAAAATAGTAGAGAAAACTTCACAAGAGCCTTTGCGACAGTTACTTGAAAATTACACTCATATTTTCTGACAGGTTTATGAAAGCTACGAGGTCGGGTTTCTAACAAGTTTAGACATTGAAGGCCTGAATATTAAACAAGGATGGATGTTAACTTAAATGTGGGGAAAGTCGAGGTGTAATCTTATAAATATTTCATGAAGAATGACGCAAGTAGGAATTACTGTCGTTTTATATATATTTTTGAAACTTTTAGACGAAAAATTATTATCTATTATTATTATAAGCAGATAAAGTTGGTTGTTATTGTATAAGTTTGTTGGAGTCGGAGTTTCGAAAAGTATACTGATCTAGATACGTCAGTATATTAGTAAAGTTTGAAAAAGAAAATGGCGAAGCACCGGCAGTGTGTGTCTTGTAAATAAATACTATGGCTTGTAAATAAATATATTTTTATTACACCAATCACTGCGAGCCTCTTTTTAGTTATTATATCCCCCATAAAATTCTCCCCAAAATTCTAAAAATTAGAATTACACATACATATCTAATAAGTCCTTGAATACTGACAATCGTAAATTTCATAATAAAACTTAGTTTTTCAGTTATTAAGGTCTGCAAAGTATAATTTTTATCATTTTGATTACTGAATTATTTACTGGCTTATCAAAAACCTAGGCCTTTACTTGGTGACTTATCAAAATAGATCATTAAGCGTGTACAAAGGAAAAATACGAAAACTACAGTACTTTCTTCAAATTGTCAACAGATGTTTACAAAGTTTGAAGTATTGTACTTGAAACTAAACGCACCAAAAACTTTATTGACATTTAATTCGTATAGTTTTAGTTAAAAATAGAAAACCTCGAAGGTTATGTATTTGTTTACATTAATAAAAAGATAAAAAAATCAAATATTAACGATATCTTACAAAGAACGTAAATAGAATAGAAAATAATAATTTTTATTCAATACTAGCGCTCAGCCCCGACCTCGCACGGGTGATATCTGGATTCTAATACAGCGACACCTACCAGGTCTAATTATGTCTATAACCTTTGCGTAAGTGCAAGCAATATGTCTACAAAGTTTTATCGTAATCTGATGAAAGGTATAGCAGCGCATACAATACGAACAAACATTAATTTTTATTTATAATAGCATCTAAACAAAAAACATCTATCCTAGGAAGAACCATCGAAGAAACCAATGGTAATTTTTACACATTAATTTATTATTTATACAATTTAATATGAAAAGACTTAGAAACAAGGACAAAAAGGGGTCCAAACCAAGTCAAAACCAAGTCCGGTACAAGAAATGTTCGTGGTACAAAAAGAGTTCCCTAGAGTGTCGGTATTGCCGCGTAGATTTTGTGGCACTACAGTTTGAAAGCGTTTTTTGTATAGAAGTTGGAGTGGATAACATCAGGTGGATAATACAGTCCACCTGATGTTAAGTAAACGGTTGAGCGAACTTGTACAATGAGATTGGAGGTAGACTCATCACAAAACAATCACAAAATCATCCACCTTAATAATTTGAGTGTTTGCATTGCATTTCGAGAACAAGTATTGTCGAGTTGAGGTTTAGATTCGAAACCAGGACCATTGGCCTGATACTTCAATCATAAAAAGCTAAAATTTTTGGGAAATTACACACGACCTTCTTCTACATCAGTCCTTATAAGTTAACTGTCCAAAATGGTCTCTCTTTCATTGTTGATTTGCCTTGTCTGTTATTGATGATTGTGACGGGTAATTTTGGCAGGCACATCGGTCTTGCACCTTCAACGCTACTTATAGTCGTCAGTTTAGGTATTTTATATCTGTCACAAATTTCACACCAGACGTAAAATACCTCCATTTAACAAAAGCAATGGGATGTTTTCGGCATGACATACATACCACCATTTATCGTAAGAAATGGGATCTTTTTGACGTTTTTCACAGTAACCTCTTACGAAAATTGCCTTAAAAAGGATGTAAAGGATTCTGGTCAACATCACATGGTAAAAATAATCAAAAATATATAAATTACATTTCTTATTAATTAAAAAAATATATAGTAATTAAAGAAATTAAAACAAAAAAAAACCAAGGTTCTTATAATAAGTGACATTTTCAATATTTACCAGTTATCAAACGTGCAAAAATACATAATATGCTACAATTATGTGCACATACTATGACAAAAAATAAACAGATTCCTGACGTCTTACTTAGAAAATAATAGCTTAACAAGGGTAGATATTTATTGGAACACCTACGCCTCGTTCATAACCTGCAGATGATCATGCATTAAAAGGATTTAGATTTGTTGTTTATCTTATTATTCTTCTACAGCCTATTTGAATGTCAAACGCTACACAAAGGTCTCTCAAAAAATTAATTCATTAAAATTCATTACAGCATATCAATAATCCACTGTCGAACATAGGCCTCTTTTATAAATTGCCTCATGGCTGGGATAGTTCCACACTTGGCATGCACGATGACACCGCAGTTTTTATAATTTTGAACTGTTATCAGAGTAATGATGCCTCATTACATGGCTGATATAGAAATAATATTCAGTGTAACCAGCCTACATGAGTTATGACTGATAGTATTTTCAAATAATTTTCACAAAATTTTTTTGCACAAACTGCAAAAAATTTACGCATTTTCTGCTGATTTTCCTTTAATTTTTGCCAGATTTTATTTGCGACAATTTGGAAATACGATGAGAGACAGTAATTTTGAAATATAAATCTATAAAATGACAAATAAAATAAACATAAGCTAGTGTATAATTTACTACACATTTTACTAGTGGTGCTTCAAAACTCTTAACGATGATACCTGATACGATATTTCCAAAAATTTCATCGGAATTTCTAATCTTTAACCTTATGTTTTTATTTGAAAGAAAAAAATCTGTGTGAGAGATACACATGCACTGAGGTGAACATTAAAAAGGCTATTGATGCGCTTTTTTATTGCGTTATTAAGTTGTTGCTTTTTATTAAACTAACTGACCCGGTCGCTAGTTCTTACGCGTGGAAAAATGCCAGTTATAAAACTTCTTTTACCATTAAAAAGCTACTATATCCCTGAGCGAGTCTAAAGTTTTAAGTCAAACGTTTTGGGAACACTTTCATTGTACAAACAGCAAGAAGCGGAACTCTTTAAGTCAAAAATAAATAGGTTACCTCTAGGTAAGCGTGCTCTATCTTCAACTGCATTATCGCTCAACAAACAACCTTAAATCATAACAAATAAAGTTCTTTTTCCCGTTATTGCCTTGCAAGCTACACTCTCACGTGCAAGAGCTCACGTCTCATGTGCGCTCTTATTTACTGAGATGGATTTCTTGCGCCGACCCGACATCTATTTTGTATTGTTGATCGAAGGTGTAGAATTTTATATCGATATACACCAGCTCGTAATTTTGTCTCTGTTACTTACTTATCGCGAGGGCAAACGATAATTATAATTTTAAAAGAGAATTGAAGCCGCTCAAATGGTATTGGTAGGTCTGTCGGTATGACCGGAATACGTAAAGTGTACACAAGCTGTCCGGCTTCAGACCCAGTATGGATGGTTGCAATAATCACATTATCTCGTAGTTCTTTTCTTAAAAGACTTATGGCCTTGCATATGCTAGGTAAATTTCTCAATATTGTGATGGAGGTACCGACTTTTAACAAAAGGACGTGTGATGCCTGTCGGATTTTAATTCAAAATTTCTTGTGCAAAGTGACAGTACCGGTTTCGTTTAAAGTACAATCCTAATACTAAAATGTATACGTATGTATATTAGTATTGGGATACATCAAAGTGTGGAATTAAGATAGACTGATATTAAGCCAATGATAGATTATAAAAACTGGAAGAAGAAGGTATCGTCACACTGCGGATTTTTTTCCGTTTAACATTTTATATTCGTGATGTCTTCTAAACGAAATTTTGTATTCTAACAATTTAAAAAGAATTTATATACGTACAAACAACCTTAATTATGAAATTATTTATCTAGATTAGGTTTAACACTATGATGACAATGATATTTTAATGTTTAAAAAATTGCCGAATTATATTTAAAAAATAGCTTATGTTAATCACTGATCATGTAGCTTTCTATGTGTGTGAGAGTTTTTAAAATTGATTTAGTAGTTTTAGAGTTTATCCATTACAAATAAAAAAATGTGTGCAGTTCACACGTCGTAGAGGCGAAAAAACTAAACTTGGAGGGAATGATATAAATGCAGAGAGAGCAGAGAGGAATTTGAAATTGAGTTGGAAATTAAAAAGAGAAAATTAAAAAAGAGTTTATTTGTTATAATATTATAACCAAGTTTAAAATTATTTTACATTTTATTTTACACAATATAAAATATATAACATTACATATTATACAAACTGTTAGTTTTCAATTTCAACAAATGAGACGTGGGGCTTGTGGTAACTTAAATATAGTAGATATTAGGTAACACTTTATACTGTATTCTATCTCATTCTCTCGCAAGCTAAATCTTATAAATTATATGTTTGTCTCTTTTTAGTGTCGCTTTTTTTTAATTAAAATTTTAAGTTTGCACTTGAAAACCAATTCTTTTTTCGTTATTGTATCCCTATTAATATATTTTTAAAACTTACGTAGTGAAGAAGTATGAGAGAGTACTGTTCAGTAAAAGTTTTTAGAATTTAAAATCACGCGTAAAAGTTAAAGCAATATTTCTTGTTAGGAGCTAAGTAGGGATCCATCACTCAACGTTTTTGTAAAAGTTGTTGTTTCTTGTTAGTAATACTTTTGAGTCTTACTGACAAGAAACAACAACTTGACTCTGGGAGTTGTAGAAAATGAGTTAAAGAGATAGCTTTCATGTTATTAATATTGTAAGAAAACTTTATGATGGTATGTGGCTATTGCATAGATATCTGAAACTAACTTCAAATAGAATGAAATGATTTGTAGCCTGTAATTATAACGGCGCTCTTGCTCATCGAAACGGAATGCAATAACGTGGTGGCACAGGTGCTTACCAGTGGAAATAGAAATAGGGTTTGAGGGCAATATTTACAAACGTTTTACCTAACCTTTCCATTAATCCATTTCAGGCACTAGTAGTTGGCATTACGAGCATTTCATTAATTCAACTCCATCAATCAGCGGGGTTAGCAAAGTTAAAAGTTGATTTGAAAATTGAATGGGGATGATATTATCTCAATGTTAAGTAACGTGATATTTACTTGACTGTCGTTGGTTTTATTTATTTTTATAGTTATCTAGCCTTATTCCGTTTTGGTCTATACATACCCTAGTAAGTTTGAAAAAAAAACACCTTTTGAGTATGCGCATGCACAAGCGTATTGCTCAACGGGTCTTCTTCAATTTATTTGGATTAACAAACGGTGAACCCAATGCGTGCTATAATTAGGCCATAATAAGGAATAAAAACTATGTAGACCGTGTAATGGCAGTTAAGAATATGTACTAACTCATATCTTCCCATGGGTATCAGTAAGAGGTGACATAGGGAAACAGACAGGAAAATGGGCAGTAGCACAAAGGTACTACTACCCATCTTCTCTGTTATCATTATGATAACAGCAATAGTACAATATAAAACTGCGGTTGCCAATCCGCTCGCCAAGCATGGTAACTATGGCAGATATCCTCCCATGAGCAACGACCTAAATAAGTGGCCCCGCTATTCTTGACTACGGTGGCGACCAAGGTAACGTCGGGGAAGGGGTGCTAAGAATCTCTATTGAAGGTTGTTGCAACCTAAGACGACTCAACTTGGTAACATTTAACGCACGCACCCTGAGGACTGACGAAAAAATCGTGGAACTAGAAGAAGAGATAGACAAGTTGCAATTATAGCATTATCTGACTGAGGTCAGAAGAAAGGAGGGGAACACGGTGATACTCAAACCTAGCAGCTTGTTCTATCACCATGATGACGAACGTCTGTCCCGCAGACGTGTCCGATTTATCGTCCACAAGTCTCTCGTTAACAACGTTGTAAAATTGCGAGTGTGTCGACGAGGGTTGCGTGCCTTATACTCAGAATCATCACACGGTATTCATTGAAGGTCATACATATTTACGCACCAACCTCGGCATATCCCGATGAGGAGGTGGAGGAAGTGTATGAGGATTTCTCTAATGCCATGCATTTCTACAAAACCCACCATACGGTGTTATTGGTGGACTTTAACGCAAAACTAGGCACAAGAGAAAACGGTGAGCTGAAGGAAGATAAATTTGGAATAGGGCAACGGAACCCAAAGGGCCAAAGCGGGCTGACTTCATGGAGAAAGAGGGATTTGTTATAATAAACTTTTTCTTCCAGAAGCGGCCTCACAGGAAATGGATTTAAAAGAAGAATAAAATGGAAGTTACAAAACCGTTTTCAGTGCCTAGAAGACTGAAATGCAATGTACGATATGAATGACAATGCCCGTGGAAACTGTCCATGCGGTCGGAGCTAAGTTCTGCAAAACCCGACGCAGAAGAAACGAGAACTCTCCGATCAAACTCTTAATCTCATGACTGTTAGACGGGAAATGAAGCTGCAGTCTTCAGCAGATCTGAAAACATACAGGGAACTGAATAGACATATCTCCAAATGCATGCGGCAGGACTTACGCAAATTCAATACAGCTCGTATTGAAGAAGCGATCAAGCGGAAACAGGGCTCCAAAGTCTTTGCCAGAGATTTGTCTGTCAGAAGGAGCCAAGTGTCGAAGTTGAAGACCGAGTTTGGCACCATCGTTTTCGGGACACCAGAGATGTTGAATGAGGTAAAAATGTATATGGGTAGCTAGCTGTACACATCATCGTTGGAGCCAATTGCAAGTGTGAGTAACGATCCAAGAGTAAGTCTTATCCGACATTATTCCAATAATATCACGAACGTCAGACTGAGCGAGATTAGAATGGCTCTCTTGCAACTTTAAAAGGCAAGGCCCTAGGTGAGGGTGGAATTACAGCGGACTTTCTGAAAGCGGGTGGAAAATTGGTACTTGAAGTCCTTCAGAACCTTTTTAATTCCGTTTTCAATGGTGGGACTGATTTTTTAAGAAAGGCGACAATGCTCTCTTGAAGAATTATAGACCGATTTCCGTGTCGTTTTCAATTTAACGTGTCCGTTCTTAGTTAGAAGTCATCTCGCACGCAGACTCGACGTCTTTCAGCCTTCCGAACAAGACGATTTCCGAAAAGGCTTAATCATCATAGACCCCATATATACCTTTCGGTAAATTGTACCGAAAACTAAAGAGTACAAACTGCCATTTTGCTTTGCGTATGCGGACTGTGAGAAAGCCTTTGATTTCGTCGAAGTTTGGGCGATACTTCGGCGGTAAAAAATTGACTGTCAGTATATCGAAGCGATGTAGTGTTTGTACATTAGGGCTACGATGGCTACCTGAGTACAAAACCAGAGTACGAAGCCCATTCAAATGCAGAGAAATGTGACTGGATGACGTTATAGCCTTGAAAATCTTCACCTCTGCATTGGAAGATGTTTCCAAACTACTGGACTGGCAAAGATACGGTAATGGCAGAATCGCTAAGGTCAAGAATCATAGTGCTTTATCTAAGAACTATGTTAATTGATCTCAATAGTGTCTTCCAACGGATATGTCTTAGATGAAAATGGGCAAAACAAAGATAATTTGTAACATCTATGTCAAACCTATGGCAGTCGTTGTTGAGAACACTAAGTTCGAAGTTATTGACGAGTACGTTTGAAGAACGAGTATGGTGAAGTTTACCTGGGACAAATGTTTTGACTAGGTAAGTCTAACTTTAACCGAGTGGTCAATCGACGGATTCCACTTATCTGGGCAACCTTCGGAAAATTACCACACATCTTCTCATCAGGTTTGTCTCAAAGCTTGAAAATGAGATTTTATAACCAGTGCATGTTGCGAGTGATAACTTATGGATCTCAGATGTGGTCTTTCACTGCTGGCCGTGTGAAGAAGCTCAAGGTCGCTCAGCAAGCTATGGAAAGAAATATGCTCAGAGTTTCTCTGCTTGATTAATTGCTTAAACTGCCGTCGGTCACGTTTGAAATGCAATACTCTGTACAAAGTGACTGACACGGCAGTCAAAGGTGTAATCCAAACGGATTAGAAAGCTGAAGTGACAATGGACCGGCCATACAGCTCGGAAAACCAACGCCGATCGGGAAGCAATGTTCTCGAATGGTGATCTCGTACCGTTAGGTGAATTGTAAGGTGACCTCCACTAGATGGAGTGACGACATAGTAGGACATAAAGGATGTCGATGGATGCAGGTGACTCAGGACCGTGCTTTGTGGTATTCCTTGGGAGAGGCACATGTTCAGCAGTGGACTTGTGAAGGGAAATTATGAAAATGATAATGAAGGTACAACTGTTACAGGCACAGGCATTCTCTCATTTCTGAGAGATAGATTAATAAGATTAAACAATTTAGTTTTTTTAAAATATTTAAGTACATATCTTAGGTACAACTTGGAATAATACCTATTTTAAATTTTTTGAAGTGGGAACTTCTTTTCAGTCGCTGTGATTTGAAACTAGATGAAACAAAAACGCGACACTAAAAGGAGACAAACATATACATCTATAGAATTTAAGCTACGTGAGAATAAGATACAATGCATTATCTCTGTCTCCTTTTCTGAAGGTCTCACTTCTACCTCGTGTGAACTGCACACAATTTTTTCTGAATGGCCATAAAATCTGCTATGACCCATTTCAAGGTTATTCATAACTTCAAAAAAGAAACATTGAGTATTATTGGTGTTTACTAAAGCTAAAATGATTATTATGAATTCAGTATTTAAACGGTTAGTGTGTATCAAAGGAAAGTCGATACGATGAAGAACATTTGCAAATGGAGCAATTACTGCAACAACTGACAACTGGCAACTAGCTTTTTACATATAATCAAATGGGATTGCGCACACATACCAACTCGAGATTCAATTTACGGTGATCGTCAACAGTTTTCAGTTGCTCTAATCGATGACTAAATTAGTTGCTGCAAATAATTTGTCTTTGTCGACGCCGTCGACGACGACAACGTAATTAAATAAGAACAAGTGCTGCTTCTTCGGTATCCATCGTCACAATGCTGATCACTGCGTAGATTGAGCAACTCAGCTATGAACGTTGCTCACAGATTGTCATAAAATTGCTGCAACTGTAAACTAGTCTATTTGATTTAGGCAACTATTATATAGGTTATTTTGGTTTAGGTTGTAGCAACTATCAATTTAATAAACCTTTCAAAATGTTGATAGTTACCTCAACTAAAGTTGCTCTGTATACAAAGCGCCCTATAGAAATCGTAAACATGCATGAGTCTCTCTGCATTTGACTTGAAAATAAGGTGGTGTTGATTGTGTTACGAGCTTGAGGTTCGTGACAATAAAAATTGCCGATAAAATTACCTAAATTAACACTTTAATTTTCTTTACACAAATTTAAACTTAAAACACCAATCATTAATCACACTGATTCACTTCATTCCGCTCCGAAGCTTCGCTTGTCTCGCCAAATTCAATACTTCCCCGATCGCACCTTGCAGCGCCTATAAATACACATTAGTACCGAATCATCCAGAATATTCAAGTAAATACGCGCACCAATCGACAAAGCGCCGAAAGAGCGAGAGTCAGCTTCCAGAAGCATAGTTCTTCGTTTCGACAACAGATGGCGCTGTCGGTTGAAAGATTAGTGATGTCATTTTCTGGAAAGCTCTCCCCTCGCTCCGTTACCCGACACTAGATGGCGCTAGTGCCAGATGTCAACTTAGCCGCGCAACAATTGTATGAATTAACTATGTGGTAGCGGTATAAGAATGTCTACTACCCCATATCGTGCCATGGATTTTGTAAGAGATAGCAGAGGAAAACAAACAAGATGGGCTAAAGTGTCTTCCAGAACAGAGAACCTGAAAATTGCAACTGTACACAATATCTATGGGCAATCTACGGGAAGGGTTATGTGCAGCAGTAAACTATAGGCTGAATTCATAATGATTAATATATGTATGTATGACTTAATGTTTTCTATGATACTTACTCCAAACATGTACACTCCATCCGTGATGTTTTTCCTCTTCACTGTGACCAGCTTCTTGCATGTGTCCCTCTGATCCTTCAGCCTCTGGTAATGTCCTCCATCGTTTGAGTAGTTCCTTGGTTTTATCTTTAGTTTTGTCACAGGCTTGCTTCCAATTAGTGAAATATTTTCGAGATACTTTTGGACTTGACAAGGATATCGTTTTTGAATCCTGCCTGTAAATAAGTATTGAAATTGTAGTAAGAAGTAAAAAGAAAAGCAAAACCCACGTTTTACGTGGTAGAACCACCCTGAACTTATAATATAGATGTAGCATGAAAGGGTCGGCTTGACCGGAGCAGGATCACACTCTCACAGAATACCAGCGTAAAATAGCAGCTTAATACTGCTGAGTTTCGTATTGTAAGCTTAACTAAGCTAAGCTAAGCTAAGCTAGTTAAGTTAAGACTAATAGGACAGTCTTTTTACTGGAAATGTGTCATTCCATCTTAGTCCTCAGGAGCGACAACGTATCTTTTTGATACTTAATCGAGGATAAATTTAGATGTCTCTGGGCCACAGATCCGCTTACCATCAGGTGGAATCCTATATATGGTGCGAGCAAAGTACATCTGCCACGATCGTCATTTAATACGCGCTGCATTTAGTTTTACATCATTTTACGATAAATTACAGTGGCGTGTACTTGATATGAATATCCATAAATTATTTTATACTATTTACTAGCGATTCGCCCCGGCTTTGCACGGGTGATTTCTTGATCTCGACGACAGCGCCACCTATCAGGCCGAATTGTGAATCTAAACCATCTAAAGATCCACTCAAACAGAGACAAAAAAAATCATATCGCTCTCGACATTTTTCGAGACTAACGGACAATCATTGATATTTATACTATTGAGATCATAAGCAATTAATCATACATTTATTAATAAATTATTACCGTAGTCAAAAGCTTTTATTGTACATTCACTAGCCGGACTCCTAGGCGTATTAGGAGTCCGTCTGTGTAGATACGTATACACTCCTTATCTATTCTGCTGCGAAGCAGCAGTACGTACACTACTGGGCAGTGCCTGATTTAGAGTTCCGACAGCCTAGCTAACTATTAATACGCGCCCCCCACCGACCGGTTTTTTTCTGTGCTGTTATGTGAGTCAGACAGAGTCCACCGCATAGCCTAATTGTATGTTGCGTTAAATGCGTATTGGCGACCTGCACATATTTCAGAAAAATATTATGATTTTTTCATACATGATGTGTTGCTGTGATGTCTCTCTTTGTCGAACAGTAAATTAGTACAATATTAATCGTGCCGGTATTCGATCTTAAGTATTTTCCTGAATGGATCTTAGATAAGGTTAAGGAAAACGATTTTTAAAATACCTTTGAATTGATAATAAAGATATATTAATAATCGATTTCAAGAACCATTAATGTCGGAATTAATTAGTGTTCATCTTAAAAATATTTTAGGGTCTCAAGTTCATTTATTATTTGCACATCGGAACTCGCTCTTCTAATCTACCTATATCTACCTCTATCTAACTTCTTATCGAAGGGAAGCTAAAATGAAAGCAGAACATTGTAGAAAAATTATGCATCCAGGTGGATTTGTGATTTTGAAAAAATGTTGGCTCGAGCTAAGATTCGAATACAGGACGACTCCTATAATTATTTAATAAAGATCAGCTTGTATACGTGTTACATTAACCGCCACAAATCATCTTTCATGTTTTTGTGAATGCTTGTTTGGACACGTAGAAAGAATAAATGAGGAAAGAGTGGCAAAAAAATTATGCTGGAGCAATGAGTAGCAGAGTCCTTAAGGGAGAGGACTAGACAGAAGTTCCACCAAGTTAGCGACATATTGAATATGGGTCAAACCAAGAGTAACCTTAACCGACGAGCGTATATGCGTAGAAATGTCACAAAGAGAGAGAGGTGTATGAAGACTGTGCCATGTAGAAGTCCGTAATATCTGCCTGTAAGTGACAGGAGCTTAAGTGTGTATGTTTGTAAGCAAGGGCAAGACCTGAGTAGAGAGTACACATACAGGCTCATCTGGTAATCAATTCGAGATGCCGACACTCCGGACTCTGTATCACAAGAGTGTATAAGCGGACCGCAGAAAGTTTCCCGATGATCACCCTACCATTTTTGCCGACCACGTACAATCGAGCAATGTATCGATCGACAAGTGAGGGAAAACTTTCACCGCGTGGTTTGTCTATACTCGTATATCGTGCGCGCTGAGAGGAGAGTTCAGCATGGTCTCAACTCGAATAGACGGAGCGTTCAGTTTCTACAATAAAAGTTACAAAAATAAGACTCAGGTCTCTTACGTACAATTCAATTATAGACGAGCGCTTGGCCCTCGATTTTTAATGAATGCGAATAAAAAGCATATTCATAAAAAGCAATCAGCTGAAGCATCGATCCGTAAAACATTTTTACAACCGAAAGTTTTTTTTGCTTGATTGTTGATTTCCATTGTTGTTTGTGAACTATTTTCTGTTCCAAAATTAATATTCATTGACGTGAAAATATTATTCTTTTAATTTAACATAAAGATCTGAATTTAATTTAGATTTATTTAACTATAAACCAATGATTAACAGCAATCCTACCTGGTGGTAAGCAGCGGTGAAGCCCTCGACGGTACCCCAGATTGTTATTGGATGGATAGACAGGTAGTCAGTTAGTTTAGTTAGTAGTCAGTTATTCCACTTCTTTTTTGAAAGCATTTTGAAAGACGAAGCAATCCGTTTGGTTTTAATGCGTGGGACAAGAAATGGATGGAAACTAGCTGACCATCTGGTTTTTCGACAGTAGAAATTACTTAACTCCTGCGTAAATTCCAAGAAACATCTCCTACAGAATATCGCGACCTGCTGGCTCTGCCAGCTGGCTACTCCGCACATATGCTCGAAGCTGACAAGATTGATTTAAGTTTAATCACGGTCACTAAAAGCCCTTGAGCATTAATTGCTGCCAAGTGGTGTTTTGCATATTGAGACAATAGCACTCCACGCACCGGACTTGCGTTTCATGTAGGGAAAAAGCAGTCATCGTGAAGTACCGCCTCGGAAAGCTAGATTCTTTACGGTTGTTATAGCCTCGGACTTATTGCGATAATAAGATTTTTTTTAACATTTATAAAATATTTAACAAATTTATTTTTTATTTAACATGCAAATATGATTATAAAGTTTCTGTGTAATTAGAATGAGTTGAAAGAATTGAGGACTAACACAAACACAGTAATTTAAGTGGTTGGTATTGAATACCACTTAAATATAAATTGAGTCACGCTGCAGCTATATAATAGTTGTAGCACGAATCGGGAAAAGACCACGGCAACACAGAACCAGCGTGAAATGACACCATAATGCTGTTGTGTTTCTTAAATATAAATTGAGTCACGCTGCAGCTATATAATAGTTGTAGCACGAATCGGGAAAAGACCACGGCAACACTGAACCAGCGTGAAATGACAAAATAATGCTGTTGTGTTTCTTAAATATAAATTGAGTCACGCTGCAGCTATATAATAGTTGTAGCACGAATCGGGAAAAGACCACGGCAACACAGAACCAGCGTGAAATGACACCATAATGCTGTTGTGTTTCTTAAATATAAATTGAGTCACGCTGCAGCTATATAATAGTTGTAGCACGAGTCGGGAAAAGACCACGGCAACACTGAACCAGCGTGAAATGACACCGCCATAATGCTGTTGTGTTTCTTAAATATAAATTGAGTCACGCTGCAGCTATATAATAGTTGTAGCACGAATCGGGAAAAGACCACGGCAACACAGAACCAGCGTGAAATGACACCATAATGCTGTTGTGTTTCTTACGGTGATTGACGAGAATTAGAGACCTTTTTCACTGGCAACGGGCATTCCATTTTATGTGAGTAACATAGGTTCTGATAGTTGAGTGATAAATAATTTAGGATAAATGTCTATGTGCCATAGTTTCTAATTACTCTCATGTAAATTGTTTGCTCGTTTGTCATCCATACTTCTATAAAAAATGTTATCAAAGTTTCTGCGACCGGTTATATGCTAAGGGGTTTTCAAGGTTTTTAGACGTGTTAGAGCCACGCTGCAGTTATATTATGGTTGTAGTACGAATAGACCATGCTCTCACAGAATACCAGCGTAAAACAGCAGCTTACTGCTGCTGTGTTTCG
The DNA here is from genome assembly GCA_907164705.1 of Parnassius apollo. Classification (NCBI taxonomy): domain Eukaryota; kingdom Metazoa; phylum Arthropoda; class Insecta; order Lepidoptera; family Papilionidae; genus Parnassius; species Parnassius apollo. Next base: position 3,503,353 of record CAJQZP010000527.1, read on the forward strand.
TTTTGGCGAGTGTAGACCCTTTTACACTACACACAGTTTTACACTAGTTTAGGAGCCTATGGATTCACTGAAATATTTATTGTAATATTTTATGTCAAATAAAGTTTATTATTATTATTATTATTATTATTATATTATATATATTTTACTGAAAACGAGACACTCCATCATAGTCCTCAGGTGTGACAACGCATCTGCATTTTGATTCTTAATTAAATATAAATGACAATGTCTATAAGCTACAGCATCCACTTCCCATCAGATGGACTGTGTGCTCGTTTGTCGCCCTTATTCTGTAAATGAAACCTTTTCTCCTAATGAATCTGGAATGTACACATATTTTGTATATTTACATTTTTTTTAAGTTCACTACGTAAATTACTTGAATTAGCAACCGTAGTTTTTAATTACACTTACCTATAACCTCAATTTTTTCTTAGTTTACACATCTAACACTTAATTACTATACGATGTTTCTCATCTATACATACGAGTATAATAAATCTGTAGAAAGGTCGCGTCTGTAATTCTAATATTTTCTAGAAAAAACAAGTCCAGGGGACTAAACGAAGGATACTGAAGCAATATTAGTGGTTTTTATAATTTTTGTCTGTCTGTCTGTGCATTGAAGATTCACGCAAAAACTACTGAACAGATTTTCATGAAATTTTGTATGTAGGTAGATAGGGACCCGGGGCTACTTATAGGCTACTTTTTATCCGATTACAGAACTTCAAAAAGGAGAGTTAAGTATTTTCCTTCCTTTAGATGTTAATTTCAATTTTAGACGGTTGATGTTTTCTATGAAAATAATATATATTTATAAATAAAGCCCAACATTAATTTTAACCGTTGTGTAATAAATTGAACTACGCCGACAAACTACAATATTATTGTTGCATTCACTTTTTCAAAACAGTGCCATCTAACGTAAACTACAAAAAGTAATGACCTTTTGCCTTCACTAAGAAATTAAATAATATAGCATTTATATAGTTATTTTTATTTGAAAATTCTAATGTACATTTTTTAGTTTTTGTTATTTCATTTTAGTAGATAGTAATAAATTTTAGACTAACAAATTACTTCTAAAATGATAATATTGACATCTATCGAAAATCATAAATTTAACGATGTTTCTAAGTTAAATTTTTAATCAATAAAAAGTTTTAGTGTTTAGTTTTTTATCTATAAATAAAGTGATAAAAATTGCAATTAGTACAAAACTCTTATTATATTTAAAGTTTCAATAAAAAGATTGATTGATGATAATATCTTAGAATTTATAATATCATAAATTAGTCGATTATTGAAAGTGAAATGGCGGTATTTCATAAAATTTTGCAGTGTTTGTTGACTATATGATGATAGCTCATTTTTAATATTTCAATAAAAAAAAAACAAATAATTAAATTAAATTAATTGCTCTCATGATTTTTGATTTAAATAACCAGTTCATTTTTTTATTGTCGGTAAGATCGAAAAATATTATTCATATTTCATCAGTATGTAATTTATATCTAAATATAATTTCCAAAAAACACGATTTCCAAAAAAAGAAAAATACCATCATCCATGTACTTTGCATAAAACGCAGTCGACAGAGTCTTCAGTTAAATACTCGTATCTATAATGTAGACAGGTAACATGTGTTTGTCAGCTCTCAGACGTGCAAATATTTAAAACAAAAACTATCTATAAGTGGAGCACATAAATAATTAAACTAATTCTTACATTCTAAATATTCTTTTAGGCCATAGAAACAATTTTCAAATAACCATTTCGTTAATTTTTTTTTGAAAGAGGCTCCTTTTTCTTTTAAAGGTAATGTGTTATATAATAATATGCTCATGTTATATAAATAAAAAAGTATAGTTGAATATTTTATGTGCTATATTATATTATACGCTATATTATATGTATTTTATTTTATTCTACCTATCGGCATAGCAATATTTCACCAAATTCTTTTTGTATCAAGTCCGATATAAGTATAAATGAAAATTAAATGCACCATGAGATTTATATTCATAATTGATGGAATAGTTCGTGATACCGTTGATGGAGCCTTTTTTACTTTGAGATTTTTTAAACAGTTTCTCATATATTAAGATAGCTTTCATATTTTCAGACATAAGACTGTCCCGGTTGCATAGATCACACGAGTAAATTAATTAGATCCGCGCCGAGTCCACTAATATTTTAACTGCAATTTGAAGTTTCGATTTACCACGTTCTCGGTGGTGAAGAAAAACATCGCAGGAAACCTGCATATTTGAGATATTAAAAAATATTTTGGAAATTATTTTTAGGTATAGATATGTGAAGTCGGCCATTGGAGTCAACTTAAACAACTCCTTTTTGACCTAAAACTCGCTGTGGCCTGTGCCCAGGATGTATTTAGGCTGCTACTTTTTTACTTTTAATGGGGCTTTTCACTGCTGATCATAGGCTTCCCCCATTGCCTATGTCAAATAGACCGGGTATTTGCAGTAGTATTCACGCTTGGCAAGCAGGTTGGCAACCGCAGCTCTTTATTACTTTGCGCTGGTCGAGAAGATGCTACCCATCTCCTGTTTCAATTTCGTCTGTCGCCTCTTAAGACACTCACCGGACGAAATGGGGTAGTGGTTACTTTTTCGCCACCTCTACATGGCTAATATATTATTGTAATCCTGTTCATCAATTGAATTTCCTTCACAGATTGCCATGAAGTTGGATATTTGCCATAGTTGCCACGCTTAGCATACGAGTTGTCAACTGCAATTTTTATTATTATAAGCTATGATCAGGAAGACGCTGCTTCCCATCTAATGTGGATTTCTACTGCTGTTTATGAATTTAGTTCTTCTCACACGTTCTCCGTGAATAGAACTACATTTATGAAATTTTGAAGTCTACTCGAACGTAAAAAATACTGGTATGTGGTGGTAATCAATATTCAATGGGACCAATATTAATAAAGATAGTGAAATAAAACCTTATTTTATCAAAACTGTATCAACTTTAATAATGATTACTATGTAAATAACGCATTTCTGATTCCAGGACAATTTTCCCTTCATAATGACACATCGGAATACGTGCCCGATTTAAAAAATGGTGTACGCATGATATTTATGTGATTCTGATAAACTTACTTATGTGTTTCTGTAGCCTATATACAAGTGATCCAGTATTGATAATTTTAGTACGAAATAGTATAATCGATGTTTCTAAATTCAAGCCCAAGCGAGCGAAGCCGCGGGTAAAAAGCTAGTATATAAATATAAACCTATCTACAAAGACCACACTTACTATACTTTTGCACATTTGTCAGTGATATTTATTATGATTAATAAGAATGTAACGATCACACTAAGCTAGAATAATTTATTCTGAGCCAGGAGTACCTAATAGTGTTTTCTAATTCTAAGCTATATACAAACGTATGTATAAACTACGGCCAGCATTTTATTCGAAATATCTAAACTCATACTATTTAATCATAGTGAAGTTATCAACAGAATTGATGTTCTTTGCGTTTGTTCGCTGATGAACATAGGTCTCACGTAGATTACTTCAAAGTAATATTTATAATCTATATCGAATATTTTTTTATTTTACAATTGCTACAAATCATTTTAATAATACTATTCTGTGACCCAAGAACTATGATATGTTAATTAAAAAACGCCGTCAAAGCTTGAATTTAAAAAAGCTCAGTGGCTTTCAATGAAAACAGCCGCATTGCCCGCATTGTGAGACTTTGAATAATAAAGTTTAATTAATTGGCAATGAATCATACAACTCTTTATGAATAGCTAGAAATTCAGGGGTAATTTTTAATTAGTTTGAATGTTATATAATTCGACTAATACGGTATCCGAAAATAATGTAGATTATAAAGTGTGCATGACATAGATGAAGTCATTTGGTCCAATGTATCTACAATACCTTTGGTCTGGTCGTGGAACATGATCATTTCCGGCTTTCCACTTTCATTAGTTATGAGCCATACATACATATTGTATGATATAATTTAGTCAAAGTTTAACCTGAAATATGTGAAAGAGACTATAATATATAATCGTCGGTAAGAAATATTTGTGAAATATGATGTTGTCGAAACACAAATTGTGATAAGGCATTATGTTGGTAGACTGTTCTTAAATTATTTTTAGTTTAGTTTTTTGAAACTGTGAATTAATTTTTATTGAAATATAATTTGTAATAAAAACTTATAGGGCTGCTAACTATGACCAAGTGAAAGAAAACCAATAAAAAGTTATACTAGATTTGCTATTGATAGACAAGTGTACTGTTGTCACAAATTTAAAAAATTGAATTTGCCATTAAAGTATACCTACTGTAAAATTTAACGGCTAATTTAAATATGGCAATGACACACTATAGCCTAGTTCTATAGATCAATTAGTCACGGAATCTTATCGATTAAAGTACAAACTGGTATTACTAGATTTAAAGTTAATGACGGCTTTGAAATTCTTTATTAGATCATAAAGAAGAGAGCCCATTTCTGAACATAGGCCTCCACCGAAGATTGCTTTATGTATATCAATATTATATATATATATATATATATATACCACAATTTTTGGTTACCTAAAGGCTTAATTATGTAATAATTTTCAAAACAAACTTGCATATTTTTTTATTCAAGGGGATTATAAACGTTACGTTTTAATTTTATTATCTACATTCTTTTTATTTTATTAATAATAACACTCGCCATTTTTTACCATATTCGGACGATCTAAGTTTGATTTTATATTCGCAAGTTTCATGCGATTTAGTTGTAAATGTTGGTCTGATAACTGCAGAATTATACATTAAAAAAACTAAGTTCGATTTTAAGTTTTAGCACCGTTTAACACAGGCCGTTCAGCGGTTCAACATTCTTTTTTATAAAATGGTAGTGAAAAAGAAATTTATAGTTGGGGTTAAGTGCTCGTAGTTTATAGTACACTGGATGGGAAGTATCCAGTGCAGCCCCTGCACTACTTTAACCAATTTCAAACAAAAAAGAAGGCTACTAATACGTTGTCATTTCTGAGGACTAAGATGGAATGCCTCCCAGCCTGTAATTAAATTGGATCTCTTTGGCCCTTCAGACGTGAACACAGCAGTGAATGCAATGCTGCTTGGCGGCAGAAAAAGTTAAAAATTTCTAGTAGTGAATGACCTATTTTCGTTGGACAAGTTGTGCTCACACGAACGTTTCTTTGCGCCAAACTTATGTCATTACTAGAAGCGGGTAATAAGGGATTGGAGTTTAAATGGTGCTTGTTCAGTCATACAATACTATAAAATATTCACTCCGGGTCGGGTTTACGTTTAGTGCAAATTGTAGTTCTTCTCTTCTGAAATTTTATCTGTGTTTGCATTGTTGTTTTGGTCTTGAATATTTGTTAGTCTTTCAATCCACAAGAAAATTTATTACAGATTATAGATATTTATTTAGATATTAGTGTAGCATCTATTGATAACTGGTTTATGCTGTTACTGTCAATCCATCATAACTAATGAAGCTTTCTGGTAACGTAAAACATTTACTGCAGCAAAATCTACTGCTACCTTGGAGCTACAAGCTTATTATTCACCCTTCTTTAGATTAGAGATGTGTCAGCTGGCTTTGAATTACACGCGCTCGATGTAACATGCAATAAGAGTAAAAGTAGGCTAGGATGTATCTGAAAACGTGCACAGTTACAAACAACCAGATTTGAAAACTTGTAATTTGAGTTTTGTTATAAATGTTATCTTCATCTGGTATGAGAAGCTAGAACTCAACTACTGTGACTATGTCAATCTTTTACTAATTTTTATCATTAAAGTTACAGCCTATATACTCGTACGTCTCATTGCCGGCCACAGACCTCCTGACATTTCTAAGAGGTTTTTATGTAGCTATACAGGTCTTATAAGATCAATATCACTGCGACCAGTAAGATCTATTGTGGCTCTGTATCTTTAATCCTATATATATATATATAGTATATATATATGTATATATATATATATATATATATATATATATATATATATGTATATGTACGATATCTTCCTTCACCACCGAGCACACGGTAAAAAAGTATTTTAAATATAAATTTCATGGGGTTCGAAGATTACTCGCGTATTGTAAAATTCACGGTGGGAGCTTTGTGCCTTTAACTTATAACAAACAGAATTTGTCATTACTGTCTATCTATATCTGTTAGGTTTCGCACATCTCAGTCATTGCTTCCCGGTAATGGCTTGAATAATTTAGGTCTGGAAACGTTGTGAAATGATCGTTCTGTTATCGGTGGTTGATAGACCTTGATCGATTTTTGTAAAATTGAATAGATTGAAACCACATTGTGAATATAGGTTGCTGTCATTTAGAATCATTTAATAATTCACGGAGTTATATAGTCTAGAGCTTTTGATTAACGAACTAAGGAATTAACAACTTAACCCTAAGAAGAGAAGACCTGTGTGTGAAGGTTAATTTGCGGTTATAGCTACTTTAAATTTCAGACTTGGCAGCGCTTGCTGCAAAGCAAGTTAAAATTAAACGCGATACAAGCCTCAAATAGTGTATTTTTCCTATACTTAGTATTCGTGTAATAAAAAAATATTAAATTGTTATGATGTTTTTGTTTGTAAATAGCCTGATTTATTAAGTTAAATGAAAAGTGGTTGGTATGCAATCGATCACAAGTCACGCAGACGACGGATTAAAATTCAAAATCAGCTAAAAATTTTTTTATAGGAAAAGGGTGACAAACGAGCACACAGTTCACCTGATGGTAAGTGGATGCTGTGGCTCATAGACATCTACATTTAACCTCGACTAAGAATCAAAATGCAGATGCGTTGTCAACCTTGAGTACTAAGACGGAATGCCTCGATACCAGTAAAACGGGTTTCCGGTTCTCTACACTCACTATACGAAAAACAGCAGCGTTGAGCTGTTACTTTACGTTGATATTCTGTGAGAGCGTGGTCATATCCCGGTCGAGCCGCTTCATTCATGCTACAGCCATAACATAGTTCCAGCGTGACTGTACCACGTATAATCATTTTCCTTTTAGTTTTGTTATTATGCTATTGAGTTGCTGAATATATGAAAAATAAATTAGTAGTATCACTTCGCACGAGTGAACACAATTACATGCATAATTTTTTTGTACTAATGCCCTGGTATTATATCAAAGTTCAGTGCTCAACATACGCGTCCCTAGCCGATACCTTCATAGGGGGGGGGGCGGGTATTCGCCATAGTTGCCACGCTTGTTAGATTCGTTAGCAACCGAAGTGTTTTATATTAGCTGTTATTAAGAAGACGGTGTTGCTCATGTACTCATATGTTTCCCTCTATCATATCTTATGAAACCCACAGGATAACATGGGGTAGAGAATATTCTAATCATGCGTTAAGTTGAAGGGGTTTTCTTATACATGTTTCTCTGGTTATAGCACAAATGGGTCAGCTCCACCGGGATAGGACTACGTTCTCATAGAATATCAGCGTAAAATAGCAGCTTAATGTTGCTTTGTTTCGTTTGGTGAGTGTAAAACATTTTACTGGAAACGAGGAATTCCCTCATAGTCCTCAGGGATGACGACGAATCTGCATTTTGATATCTAATTGAGGATAAATGAGAATGTCTATTGGCAACAGCATCCACTTACCATCAGTTGGACTGTGTGCTACCCTAATATTATAAAAAGGAAGAAAATTAGGTCAGCCCTAAAACGAGCCATAATATGTGGATTCTTAAGCTAGTAGTAGCTAGTTCTTTCTATCGATGTAGTGTAGCGGCGTTGTAAGAATAACCACTACGCCATATGATATATGGCGTAGTATGATACGCATACACCGTGGATATCGTAACAGGCGACAGAGGGAAATAAATCGGGAATGCACTCAAACACAAAAAACTGCAAACCAGTTGGGGTGGCCTATGTCCAGCAGTGGAATTTAATAGGCTATATCAGTAACGGTAAGCTATTTCATAAAATGAACTAACTGGTTAATCTCTAAGTCATGTTTTGCCACTATACTTAACTCAAATCTGTAATTAATTAATTATTAAAGGTTAATTAATGCTCAAACATTGTTTCAAGAGAATAAATAAATTTACAACGACCTTATTTCCGATAACTTCTCTTATAAATTATTAAACTCCACTTTGTTACGATCTCAAAGTTTAGAAGAATGTTGCTCTTCATGGAAATTAATTGTTCTAGTAATGATTTTTTATAATGTGCTATTTTGTGGAATATCACCTACATTTACAGAAGACAAATCATCATCATCAACATTAGAACCCATCACAAATTTACTGATGAACATTGGCCTCCTAAAGGTTGCCATAAAACGCGGTCTTTAGTTGTCTGGATCCAAAAAACTTTTGCACGTCTTACTAAGTAATCACTTCATTTAGAGGAGAATAGCTCTATACTTTGCTTGCCAATACGTGATCATCACTTGAGAACCGTCCCATTGGTTGTCAGTTCTTCGAGAGATATAGTCTGCTCATGTGTAACCTAGAGCTTCCTCTTACGGCCGATAATATATATCAACTATATGCCATTATTAGCAACATACACTGTTTGCATAGACGTGTTTTCAAGATTTGTAATATACGTGACGAGAAGATGTGTCTTTATATCCCCAACTCTGCCATGTCCAGATGGATCCATCGATTAAACTCTAGATCACAGGAAGAAGATAAATCACGAAAAAAAGTACAAAGTACAAAATAAATCTAAAGTCCCTTCCAGCGGATTTGCATTTGAAAAAAAATTATTAATTAAATTCAACACTCCTCTAATCCGTGTTTCTAAGATACCGGTTCATCAGCTGAATACCAACCAAGATACTTAGACAGGATGGTTATAACATGGGCATATGTTTTTATTATAACAAAATATTACCCAAACTGAAATAATCAAAAATTCAATAATCTTCAATTTTTTTTGTTTTTTAACTTAATTTATAGTAAAGTATGTTATCTATTACAAAACATACATATAAGTTAGTTAGTTACAGCCTATTTTACGTCCCACTGCTGGGCACAGGCCACCCCTCATTTCTGAGTGGGTTTTGGGGCAAGGCAAAGTGTCCGCCGCGCTGCCCCAATGCGTGTTGGCGAAGTTCACATGTCTTGGAAATATTTTTTTTTCTTATTGCTCAGACATGCAGGTTTTCTCACGATGTTTGCCTTCACCGCCGAGCACGTGGTAAATCAGAACTTAAAATTGCAATTAACAATTTCATTGGTGCCGGCGGGGATCGAACCCGGGTTACTCGCGTTCTGTTATATTTACAGCGAGCGACCATCTGCGCTACCACGGCTTAAACACACATATACCATATGATATTACAAAAGATTTATTCATGGCTTACATATATATATATATATATATATATATATATATATATATATATATATATATATATATATATATATATATTCCTCATTGGCTCGTAAAATTTACTCCATCCATCCATCCATTCATCACAGCCGCAGCTGAAAATAGGCCTCCCTCATAGATTTCCTTATATTTGGATTGGATTCTACCACAGGTAACAAGTGGTAGAGCTACGCAGCAGCGTTTGCTGTCACACGGATGGGCCGACTCGAATCGGGGTGGTGCCACGACCTCACAGAATACCAGCGTGGTAAGTGCAGGTAGCCGGAGACTTCAATGAAATAAGATTTCGTTAGATTATTAAAATTACGAATTAAAATACATCTCATTCACATTTACATTATTTCTATGTCAAGAAAATCAGAAAATGAACATTTCATATATTCTTCTACATTATAAAAAGCGTGATTCAAAAATAATGTTTTTGTCACTTGTCGAAACGCGTTCAAAGGTGTTATTTCTAAAGGCAATACATTTGTACTGGTGCACTTCCAGAAGCGAATTATAAATATATAACGTCACGACAGTCATGATTTTCGCTTTTTGGAAATAGGCTCTAGATGATGTCAATCTTTGCAATCCATGTATGATTCTAATCGACGTTTTTTGACAAATCAGTACTCTTTCAGTTTGTGAAGCATTTCCCTATATCGCGTAGCTAATAATTGAGTGACAATATGCAAAATATATTGATATTAGAGTTTTCCTGTCAATTGTAGGATAAGCTTAAATAAGGCGTAATTTGCACGGGCTAACTTGTTATATACGTTATCTTTATGGGATCCATAACTTAAAGTGGAATCGAGAAAGTCAGGGGCTTGTTAACCTTCAATCGGGTCTGGCACAATAGCGCTTCTTTCGAAGCTCTCTTTCTATGGGTTACCCGAGTAATTGTGTAATTGGATCACCAGTTGCTGATCGGAGCATCAAGGTTGTTATAGACAGTGCATTCTCTGATTACGAGAACGCTGGTGTTCCACAAGACAGCGTGCTATCACCAACGCTGTTTCTTCTGCATATCAATGATGTGTTGCAAACTGTTAACATTAATTGCTATGCAGGTACTATATCACAGCACTGGTGATGCCTTATACACCGGCCGTGCCAATACCTCGTGAAACGTCGCTGAGTATCAGCAAGAAATTGTATCTGAATTCGAGTCTTTGTTGAACAAAAAATCGTAAACATCAGGTGAGCCGCATGCTCGTTTGTTTGAATTGTTTCAATTACCTTCGGTCGCCTTTTACGACATCCACGGGACGATAAGTGGTAGTGGATATTTTTACACTCCCAATACACGGCACAGTAAAGTCCACTGCTGAACTTTATATCTATAGGTCATAGCCACAGGAATGATTTGCCATACGATTCGCAACATTAGGCAGTGGGATTGGGAAACGCAGTAAAAGACGTCTCGCACTTTTGACGCTACGTCCGGACAGGTTATTGCACATCTATATAGCTTATACGAGGTGTTTCTACTACCAAAGCACTTAGCACGTAAAGCTATTGGTATTGCACCTGATCTCTTTCCAGTCGTGTCTGCTTGCCGTCCCATCGGATTATGAGAGTGAGATAATAAAGAGTGCAGTAGTGCTTGAGCACACACTCGTGCACTATATCTCGCGCAAATGGCTAGTCTGCTCTCCGTTGAGACTGGCCGCCATGACCGAAATTCGGTCTGGAGGACATTATTATTTATACTGCCATCTATAGAAAGTTTCTCACAGTGCATCCCATAGTCACCTGTCGCGTCATCCACGGAAAGAATATTAAAAAATATATATAAATAGAAAATATGGTGATAAACTCTCTTATGTCACCACTACAAGGTTATAAAGTATACGTAAACTAATATAAATGAAATATTTGTAATTATTAAGCTACTGAAATACAAGTTTTCGGTCTAATAAATTATTCTATCCATGTAGTTTCTATTGTTACTTGATCGCATACCTAGAATATTAAATTATGTTTGTTGATACGTAGTTGATTTGACGGTCTAAATTAAGTTCCATTTTATATGACGCATGTAATAATATAGTTGACGTAATCCATCTGATGGTACTGTTGTCCATGACTGAGGACTAAGATGAAATGCCACACAGTCTGTAACTAAATACCGGGTCTCTATAACGTTCAGATCAGAACATGGTAATGCGAGCACTGCTATTTGGCCACAGAAAAAGATAAGAGGGTAGTTACACCCCGTCGGACTCTTAGGCAGAAAAATAACCTACCACCCAGGAGTTACTTCGTTTATATTGAGTTTTTATTTACTTTTACCGATTGCAAAAAGGAGGAGGTATTCATTTCGACTGTATGTTTTTTATGTGTACCTCAGAACTTTTTTCTGGGTGAACCGATTTTGATGATTTTTTATTTGAAAGCTGGTACTTCTCGTGTCATTCCATATAAATTTGATCAAGATCTGACCATCAGTTTTTAGTTATGTTTAAATAATGCGTATTTAAATGACTTCTTGTCTGACTGTTGTTATGAAGTTGGTTGTATAAAATTTTTAATGTTACCATTTATTGTAATCGAAGTTTTATCTCTTTTATCAGTATAAAGTCAAAATTCTTATAACATGCGACAAGCTCACTACTCGTCACGTTCTGTCTCCCGGAGAGGCGAGAAGTGGATTGCAAATGTCCGTTTAGCTACGCTGATTGTGTCCAACACAGGTAGTGTGGAGCGATGAATGATAAGATCATATACGTAATGATATTTTTTTATAGAATAAGGGTGACAGAGGAACACACAAATCACCTAATGGTAAGTGAATTCTGCGGCCCACAGACACCTACATCTACCTTCGATAAAGAATCAGAATATAGATGCGCTTTTATCTTTGGCTAAGATAAAATTCATCGTTACCAGTAAAAAGGGTCTTCGGTTCTCTACTTTCATCATACGAAACACAGCAGAATATCACGCAGGTATTCTATGAGAGAATATTCCTTCCCCGGCCGAGCCCACGTAGTTGTGCTACAACCATAATTATAATTGCAGCGAGCCACGTTAATAATATAAAAGAATCCATCACGTAGACGTGAAATATCTAGACTGGAGAATGGAAGCATCGTCGACGGATGCATTATGCCTGGTCCTGTGATTGTCAATTAGTTTGCTAAGCGTGGTGATTAAGGCAAGTATTCCACATAACGAGGGAGGCCCCAAATTCCAGTAGTGGATTTTTACCGGCTCTTTATGATAGATGATTATCATCCTCAATTTCGTATTGGCAATTATTTCATAATTCAGCGCCCTACACATTTTGTTCACTAATCGACATGTTTAATATAATATGAAAGAGAAAGAAACTAATGCATTATATTAAACTTACAAAGTTTTTTTCGTGCAAATTGAAGTGAGCAATGCGCTAAGGAAATAAGAAATTTTAGTCTATAGTTGAATTGAATTGTAAGTTGGTGCACTAAATATTCCATCGCTTTATGGATGCTTACAACTTATTTTATTGTAGTAGAGGGGGCAAACGAGCATACTGCTCACTTGATGGTAAGTGATTAGCGCCGCACACGAACAAATGCAACACTAGGGGGATCGCAGATGCGTTGCTGGCCTTTCAATAAGGAATAGGCTCTTTTCTTGAAGGTCTCTAAGTCGTATCGGTCCGAAAAAATCTCTGGTGGTAGTTGATTCCACAAGGAAGTTGTGCGAGGAAGAAAACTTCTTTTAAATCGCATTGTGGTGGCCCACCAGTCATGCAGATGGTTATGGATGGTATCGCAAGTTTTGTCGCAATGTGCGATGATAAAATTGTGCGGCTAGAATTAGTCCGAACAATTCCTCAAAGCACTTCCCGTGATAGATGCGATAAAATACGCAAAGAGATGAAACATATCTTTGCAGTGCCAGTGAGTCAAGCCGATCTGAAAGAGCTCGGTCGCCGACGATTCAAACTGCTCTTCGCTAGATGCGGTCAAATGGAAGGAGCTGGCACTGGAGAGCCCCAGCCCCAGAAATAGGAACAGTATTCTATGTGCGGCCGAACCTGCGCCTTATAAAGTTGCAGGTGGTGAGCTGGCTTTAAATAATGTCTCGCTCTGCTGAGCACGTCAAGCTTTTAGAGGCCAATTTGGCCTTCTCTTCCAAGTGACCACGAAACTGCACGTCACTCGATATGTCAACGCCGAGGATTCCGATACTGGCTGAGGCAACAAGGGGGAGTGCCTTGAAACTGAGGAGATACGACGAAGGGGTTCTTTTAGCGGTAAACTTATGTCTTCTGGGAATTAAACTGGATTAGATTTAGACACCCCCAGTTGGAGATATTGTTCAACAAAGTCTCGACTTCAGACATAAGTTTGTCCCGGTACTTGGCGACGTTCTCCCGAGAAAAATTGGCACGGCCGGTGTATAAAGCAACACCAGTGCTGTCGTCTGCATAGCAATGAATGCTACCGATTTGGAACATGTCATTGACATGTGGAAGAAACAGCGTTGGTGATAGCACGCAGCCTTGTGGAAAACCAGCATGGGCTTGTAATCGGGGCATGCACCATCCACTACGACCTTAATTCTCCGATCAGCAAGAAAACTGGTGATCCAATTTCACAATTTCCCAGAGGAAAGAAGGTTCGTAAGAAGCGCTTTGTGTCAAACCCGAACGAAGACCTTCGCTATGTCCAAACTAACGGCCAACACCTCCCCCTTGGACTATTGCCTCCGCCCATTTATGAGTTAGGTAATTCAGATGATCACCAGACGAGCGACCGCGACGGAAACCGTACTGGCGGTCGCTAATCAGCTGTTGATCTTCAAGGTACCGCTGAGCTGGCTGTTAATAATAGATTCCATTATTTTAGAGAACAAGTAGGTGATGGCGATAGGCCTTTGGTTGGTCGGATCAGAGCGGTTGCCTTTTGTGGCAACTCATGATTTCTGGACTACGCCTGGGGAGTAGGGGTACCGGAAAAGTCGCGTTAATACCGGTGGCAACTCTGAAGCACACGTCTTCAGCACAATAGGAGGGACGCCATCAGGCCCACTCGAATTGTTGATGTCCAGGGAGAGGAGTGCTCTGCGCACCGAGCGTTGGGTAAACAGCACATATTGCATGGAGCACTTATACTGCGGGATGGTCGGCAGTGTGTTTCCCCCGTCATCAAGAATCGAGTTGAACGCAAAGAGAGACACTTTTGAAGGACCCGAAACCAAAATTATATTTATTTTTAAGAGGGCTGGTATTTGCATCCCGAGACGTCAATGCGCGAGCCCAGGCCTGGTAGCACTCCTGCTTATTACGTAATGTAATTTTGCAGGAGCGATCAAACCAAGGCTGGGTTCTGCCTCCGATAGGTACCACAGATAACGGAATAAAAAGTTCCATTTCCTGTAGCACCATATCAGCGACAGAATCAGTAACAACGCTGGGATCATCCGGCGAGAAGCAAACCCGCCTCCAAGGGTAGGATGCAAAAAAAGATCGCATTCCGTCCCAATCGGCTAACCTATAATGCTAAACACGGCAGCAACCTGCAGTACGCAACCGCGATGGGAGCGTGAGTGGCACCGTACGTCGGATCAGACAATGGTCCGAGGAGCCAAGAAGGGCATCAACGGAGACCTGCTATCCGTCCCGATGAGAGGTAAGCAGAAGGTCCAACAGGGAAGGTACATGATCTTCCACATCTGGGATCCGCGTAGGCGAGGTAACCAGTTATGGCAGATCATATGCCAAAGCAAAGTCATAAACAGATCTACCAGCATGATCGGTTAAAAATATAAATTATAGTCAACCAAATCTAAGAAATACATTTGACAGCTGTTAGACTTATTACACGAAGTATGCCAACCAAAAAATGGGATGGTACAATATTCGATTCTTAAAAAAATCGATAGATTATTTGGAGTTGGTAATCATATACAGTTTGGTTTGAATAATACCAATTTAAAACGGATAATTTACAACACAAGATTTAACAGTTATTTCATATTTGTTGTTATACTGCTTATTTCTAGAGGTAAAGTTATAAAAAGTTAAGATTGAAACTAGATTAAAAATAAATTTGTTCAATCAGTTTCAGTACAACTAGTTGAGCTGTCGTTGTTTAGATTAATTATTATTAGATTTTTCAATTATGCAGTCAAAATTAATGTCTTTTTCAAAGTTATCCATAATCAATTTTTTTGTTTTTTTCTACAAATTTTGCCTAATCATTCTTTGTAACATGGGTACATGTTTCAACGAATATATAAGAAACAGTCCAAAAAGTTAAAGTCGATTCACAAGATAAGAAAAGAAACACAAAATCCCAAAATTATAAACAGTAAGCTCACGAAATGGCGGGAGATTGAATTTCTTAGTAGTTTTTTCGGCGCGGCCTTTTATATATGAGTTTTTTTGGCCTACACAAATGTACGTTGACAAAGTTAAAGTTAAACTGGGTTTATTCGTCATTCATGTAATTTAAGGAATTTTAAAAATTTAATTTCAACTAGACAAATAATACAATAAAAAAATTAATGATTCGATTATTTAAATATTTTTACCGATTATTAAAATATTTTTGCCGATTATTCGCATAACAATGAATTTTAATCATCCAAACACTAAGGTAAGGTACATAGCGACATATCATTGAATCGACGTCAAGCTAAAAAGTTAATACTGATTATTTTTTAATATATTGCTTTTTTTGAAAGATTCGAATTTAAATTAGTGATAAAAAAACTCTAAAAGTTGTAATGAAATATAGATAACTTCATAATTCTTCGGATTTACGTAAAAGGTTATTTTAAATCGTATGAGTACGCTTGTGCAAAGTTATTGCGGAATAATTAATATGAAACGTCAAAAGGTATTTTTTAGATTTGGTTGACTATAATATATAAAAAATAAAAATCATTTGGTAACTTTATAACAATTTGCCACTTGTGGGCATCCTTCTTGTTATTCAATCACTGTCTGTAAAAGTCCACTGCTAAAAATAGGCTTACACTATGAATTGCCTCGCAAGGGAGATTGTGCCACAGTTGCCATGCTTGGCAGGCTGGTTGGATTGTATACTAAAATAAGTGTATTTTAGTATACAATCCGCTTTAGTAAAAATAAATACAGTCTGCTTTTGAATAAGTCAAGCCCGTATAGAGGGAATAAGAAGAAACCTTCATATTGTAAGCAAAAGTCCTTCGTCTTTTAATATAACTACTATAAATACGGCTGTTTTCAATGAAGCTGACTGCAGATTACGTAGTAACATTATTTAATCTGTGCTCCAGATCTCCTTTCACTGAGTTTAGTAATAAAAATAATTTGTTACTGACTTCTATTTTAATTTCTATTTTTAATATTATATAATTCAATTAAAATCACTTTCATAAATCAATAAACTTTTTGAGTTATAAATTGTAAAAGTAATAATAAAGGAAACGGTCCATTTCAGGCCCAGTCTATGTACACTATACCGTAAAAAAGCGAAAAATTCAGGGATTTTATTAAAAATAAAATAAGAGAATAAACCAAACTAAATAACTTGTTAACATCAAGGTTGTTGTAGACGGTGCATTTTCTGATTACAAGCCTATTAACGCTGGTGTTTAACAAGTCACAAGACAGCGTGCTATCACCAACTCTGTTTCTTTTGCATATCAATGATATGTTGTAAACTGTTAACAGTCATTGCTATGCAGGTACTATACAGCACTGGTGATGCCTTATACATCGGCCGTGCGAATACCTCTCGGGGAAACGTCGCTGAGTATCAGGAAGAACTTGTGTCTGAAGTCGAGTCTTTGTTCAGCAAAAAAACGTAAATATCAGGTGAGCCGCATGCTCGTTGGCCCCCTCTTCCGTAAATTTATACCTATTTCAATTTCCTTCGGTCGTCTTTTACGACACTCACGTGCCAAACACGATCGAAGGCCTTCGCAATGTCCAAACTAACGGCCAATGCCTCCCCTTGGACTCTACTGCCTCCGCCCATCTATGAGTTAGGTGAACCTACTACTACCCTCTCTCCCTACAGCTGCAACTGAGGTGGAGTCGCAGGTGTCGGTATTGCGCCGCTTCCGACTGCTTATTTTTCCTGGCCCTATGGCCTCCGCGAATCGGACTTAGGGGATTCCGTTACGCAGGTGGAGTTAGAGGTCGCGGAGGAAGTTACGCCCTGTGTTCCTGGTGCGCCTTACAAGAGAAGGAAAAGGGGGAGAAGAAGTCCTCCCTGAGTAGGAGTTGCCATGTGGCGGCCACCGCTTGTGGGGCTGCGGATGTGTGCAAAACCATTCCCGTGACTCACCATGAGGTTTTAGTAGATGCGAGTCTGACATAATCCGTCCTTGCCACTGCAAGGCGGGTATGCGTAGGCATTTTCCCATGTAAAAGTAAAATAAATAAACTTAATCATGGAGGAAGGTATATTAAACAGTGAAATTTTGGTGCCTTCTCTATTACTAACTCTTATAGATTGATAGGACGGAAATCTAACTCAACCGAAGATGGAGAGGAAATAAGCGCAGGACCAAACATGGGTGAATATGGAAAATATTTTGTAGTTTTAGCTTGATTGTTTTTTTCAATTGGTATTTTATGTTTTACTTGCATATTAATAAATATTATTAGATCTGCCATGTAGTGGCTGCGTAAGAGAATCTACTACAACATATTATTCCGCTGATGTCGTAAGAGGTGAGACAGGAATAGGCAGCAACGTCTTCTTGATAACAACAAAAAATAATAAAAACTGCGTTGCCAATCCCCATGCCAAGCAAATGTGGAAAATATCCCCCTTACTAAGAAATTTATGGGAGAGGTCTGTGTTCAGTGAAAATTGCAGTGAATTTTTAATAGGCTAGGAATCGAGATTTTTTTTTTAAATGTAATACGCATTGAATAATTTTTCAGTTAAAAAGTTTAATGTAATCATGACGTGACCGCAATTTTTAGAACAAAGTGTTGCAATCTCTGCGATATTTTTGGGCACAAAGTATATCCATTCAATATAGGATGAAATTTTCGGAATTGGAGGCAAGTTTAAGAAAGCGATAAGTCATTAAACTTTTTCAATCAATCTTAGAAGGTTTCCTGATCCAACACAGAATTCACGCTCTCTGTGCTAAAGTTCTGTGAACTTTTAAAAGTCAAGAAAATAGTCATGTGAATAATTTTATCAGTCTATCAGTTGAGTTTCCAATTCCTTTTAATTTGTTTTCGATAATATTAATAACTAGTGACCCGCCTCGTCTTCGCCTGTATGGGATTAATGGATAATGTGACATTATTTAGTTTGAAGATAAATAAAGACCATTTATTCCATCTATATTTCGTTTAATAATATTTTATAATTCTAGAATACTATAATACACAATAGAATGGCTGTCAAACTTATTTTGTACGAGATTCGGCGTAACCGGGAGCACACATACAAGCGATTACGTCGTATTATCACTACTACAAACCCGATTCGCTGTTTTAACAGACTAAGTAAATTTACACATTTTAGACTTTTGATTAATGTTCAAAATCATCATTAAAAATCGTTTAAATTTTAATACATATTTGTATGTAAATATTGTAAAATTTGGTATTTTCGTCAAAACACATCTCGTGTTGATATTTATACGTGTGAATTGACATGTTAGTGACATTTTAGTGGCTACACGGGCTCCGCCCACTCCCCCGTTCTATTTTGTATGTATTATAGTATTCTATGGTTATAATTAATAGTATATCCAAGCTTTTCGGATAAATATTAGCCTACATTACTCCTGATTGGGTCTCTATCTGTTCGCGAAGTTTCATTACAATCGGTTCAGCCATTTTGAAAATTGAGCCCGGATAGACAGACAAACAAAAATTTAAAAAAATGGTTATTCATGACTGAATGGCATGCAAATATAATCTATCATCTCATCATCTCATCTTCAGCTCAATATAAAGCAGCTATTTTAATATTACAGACAATAGTATATTCATGTCATTAAAAGGGCCTGCACCCGGTGCTTTCCGCTGATTGACTTCTACTCGTAACTCCGGCTATGGTGATCGACTCGAACACAAAAAATCATTCAAAAATTCCAAAAATCCCAAATTTCAGAGATTAGTGATAATAAGGCTAATGCCACTTGAATTTGATCAGCGTCTAATGCGCGAACAACGGACAAGTATGACGAGATTAAAGGTACATTTTAAGAAAAACTTATATATAATTGGTTCTTCTTAATATATTTTAAGAAGAACCAATGTGCTTACAAAAATGCATGCAATGGAGCTAACTTTACTGCATGGAGACTTCATGCTGTGATGCTTGGCCAAAGCTACTAGTTAGACATGGTGTCGGCAGCATAGACAGTAATGGTCACACTATCTTTCTTTTTCCAGCTAAGCACAAAACCACCTGAACGCATCCGAGGTCAAAACATTGGCATTTGATAGACTACGCGATGGTTCGACATAAAGACATATCCCAAGTCAAACCGACTCGTGTTATGAGTGGAGCTAACTATTGGACCGATCTTCGACTGGTGGTATCGATTAAACAGGATCTTCAATTACGCCCTCTGTGGAGGGCTTGTACAGCAAGACCTACTAGTTTTGAAGTGAAGTAGTTGCAAGCTCTTGATGTGCAAAATCTTTTTACTGATTGAAATAATACTAGTTTTTACGGAATTTATCGCGTATATTTTAACTTTTTAAATACCCGACGTTTCGAACGCTTTACAGCACTCATGGTCACGGGTAGGACTGAGATGTTCAACGTCCATATGTCATAGTTAACCGCGGTTACCATAGATTAAAATTTAACTTTTGTTCCGATCTATGCAGTATGAACTTATGGTATCTTGAAGTCTTGCAGTTGTATGCTTGGGTTGGGATTTAATTTTATTTATTATAGGATCCCAAGCAGATGGTAGCACCCAGCCATCTTCTCTATTGAAATTAGGATGTCTTTTGATTTCAATAGCCTCGCGAATCATCCTTGGAAGGAATCGGTGTTCTTTAGCGAGGATCTGCGGTCTATCAAATCTGATGTAGTGACGGGGGCGATCCTGTACGTGTTCACAGACTGCAGACTTCCCGGAGCGTCGATTCTTCACATCAGCTATATGTTCTTTAACGCGGGTTTTTATTGATCTTTTAGTTTGTCCTATGTAGGAGAGACCACATTCACAATCAAGCTTGTACACTCCTGCATCTTGCAGAGGGACATTACACTTGACCGATGGTAAAAACTGACCAATCTTCTTCAGCGGCTTGAAGTATGTTTTGATGGAAGCGCGCTTCAAGATGTAGCCAATCTTGTCAGTGACTCCTCTAACATATGGCAGTACAGCAGGTACACGCTCGACTGTGGCCGGCTTCACTCGTTCACTGTGACGTAGGCGCGGGACTCGAAGCTTTCTTTTTACTAGGTCCAATAAGTAAGTATATACCCCACCTCGATATGAATATCGGTGATCTTGAAGCCGATTGGAATACTATCTTTTCTCACATAGTTGCTGTAGGAACGCAAGTCTTGCGCCACAAAAGGCGTTTTCACGAGGACTGGTTTGATGATAATGTTGAGAACTTAGCTAGCTATAATTTTGGCAAGACATTGGAACCTCTTACGACAGCAAAATCACAGCCGTGGCCAAAGTAATAGTTTATTAGAAGCAATGAGAAATAGTGGATCTGCTCTGAGGAAAACTGCTAGGGAGATGTAAGACGGCTTGTGGTCGAGAAAGGTGTAATATTTGCAATAGCTCTATGATACCAAGCAGCTCGGTAATTTTTAAGGGGAAGTAAGTAAACTGGTCGGGCCTAAGCATAGAAGTAGTGTACCGCTAAAGTCAAGCAATGGTAAACAGCGTTTAACGGCCAAAGAAGACGTGTTAAAGCGATGAGCTGGGCACTTCAAAGAACTTCTAAACGAGGACCGATTTAGAACTTCCCGAGTTAGAAGAACCACCAAGAAGTTGTTAATGTCATTCAAGGTCAACCAAATAATAGAGCAATCGGATTGGAATAGTATTCCTGGTTAATTATTGAAGTATGGAGGAGAAAAGCTATACACTATGATATGGCAACTTTTTGCTTGGATGTGGTGTGAAGAACAAGTTCAATCCCTATTTAAGATATCGCGCATTTGCTCTTTATATTACAATAAAGGTGAAAGATCTGACTGTAATTCCTATCGTGATGTGTCGCTCCTGTCTGCACCTGGAAAAATATTTACTAGGGATTC
Source organism: Parnassius apollo (assembly GCA_907164705.1). Lineage (NCBI taxonomy): Eukaryota > Metazoa > Arthropoda > Insecta > Lepidoptera > Papilionidae > Parnassius > Parnassius apollo. The sequence continues at coordinate 3,524,970 of CAJQZP010000527.1, forward strand.
TTAACCGACTCATTCATATTTCGGAAGCGCTGTTACCAGAAACCCAATTAGTTTTTCGTCCGGGAAGAGGTACTTGTGAACCTATTTATTCCGTACGTCAAGAGCAAAAAAAAATTGCGAGCAGTATCTTCTTTTCCTTTGTCGATCTGGAGAAAGCGTTTGAGAGCATATCTCGTGAAGCCTACTAATACTTCCGTAATATTATGGGTATACGTTAGTCCGGCTGTGTCAAGAATACGGAAGTTCTACGCCGAGCTAACGTGTTTCATAGGCGCCGCGTTGTGTGTTTCAGATGGCGTTTTGCCACTGTGTTGTCGTGTCAGACAACAGCGTGATAAAACGCGTAATGTACTGTGAGCTTCAAGAAGACAAGCGCAATCAAGGCGGGCAACTCCTAAGGTATAAGGATGTAGTAAAAAGGGACATGAAAAAATGCAATGGTCTCCTTGCTAAAGACCGGCAAAATGGAAGCGACTTGTGAAACAAAACGTCAACACTTTCGAAGCCATACGTGTACAAGATTTATTTTATTTACTTTATATTATTCATATGGCTTACTAAGAATCAATTCTACTGCTTACTAACAGTCAATTTACACAATAACAATCTTAAATAACAGAAAAGTTTCTTAAGCTAAGTGTAGTGACTATTTACTAGTAAACACAGCATTCATTATAATTATAACTTAAGTAGGTGCTGAACGTGAGGAACCTAAAGCTTGACTACCTGTGGATATATAAGATCGGCTATGCTGGTCACTTGTAAGCACATGAACCGGCGGAGTAGTTAGACTTACACATAAGAGTTAAAAAGGGTTACTGTAGCCGAAATTGGCTAGGAGAAAGTTAGTTAGTTAGTTAGTATGGTAGAGTCACACTGCGGTTGGTTGTAGCACGAGTGGATCGGTTCGATTGGGGAAGGACCATGCTTTCACAGAATATCAGCGCGAAACATCGAAAATTAAAAAAAAATTAAATTAAACACGATAAAATTCGTTAAAATAAGTTCTAAGCTTCGTCTATTCTTAATGTGTATGTATTCGTGTCTTCAGACCTCCTCTTATTTCAGAGAGAGTAGGTTCCCGTGTGTGTTGACAGATTTTGTATGCCTTCAAAATGCTTTATTACTCGGAAATGCAGGTTTGCTATCAACGTTATACTTTACAACCTCGCACGTCGAAAATCAGCACTTAAAATTGCAATTATCAAATAATTTCATCAGTGCCGGCGCGGATCGCACCAATGGTGCTCGTGTATTGTGAAATTTACGGCAATCTTTTAGCTGCCGATTTACCCTGACTCCCTATCAAGTTTGCCCAATACTCCCTTAGGAGTGATATCTTTATTTCTTCTTATTATGATGTTTTTAGCCACCAAGCAGCAGTGTAGCTATCTATACATAGCTAGTCGACTGTAAGTACATTTGCCACTTGAATTGTATAAAAAATTGTGAGATATATTATATATTGTAACGTTCTATTAACTATAGATAAAACAAAGATTTGTTTGTACCTTTCAAACGTATCCCTTGAATTTTCACTGGCTCGTGATGCACGCCTTTCTTTCTTTACGCTCCCATCATCGCTTGGTGACTTCTCAGGTGGTAACTTGAGTTCCTTTTCAGACTTACTGTTTGACCTGAAACACTTGTCATCGTCACCCTCTCGTTTTAGTGCTGGTTTGATAGGCGACAAGCTTCCAGGTTTTTCCTGCTTTTTCACCTCCATTTTAGTGTGTGTGTTGTCATGCTTCTAAGTTCACTGAAACAATAAAACGACCCATCCTTTTGACACTTTCATAGACACTTATCATGGGGTGATATTTTAGTAAACAATTAAATAGAAATTACATTATTAGAATAGTATGATGGACAAATCTATTACTAAACTACCACTCCAAACTGTCTAAAACTATCACTCCAGTTACCCCGAGGACTACGAATTTCTTTAACATCCTTAAATTTACGTACATATGCTCTTTGGTTAATGGTACTCATAATATGGCCCGCGTTTAATAGCTATATAATACCAATTTGGTCTAAGGTACTTGTACTGTACCTTGCCATCTCTGCTACCCACTTCCGCCGCATAAATTTGCTTTGTTACTGTTTCCGCGTCTAACACCGAAAGATTACTTTTTTAATCGTGGTCACAAGATTTTTCTTGTAGCCACACTTTTTCTTTTTACATTTACCCGCACTGCTGTATTACGGTAAAAATATATGGGAGCTAATATAATCATAGGCTGTGAGGCATTAGTGATATCGCATCAGTGGTCTTCTTTTTTAAAATAGGTTGTAATAGGCTCCTATAGCCAATTACCAAGTGCTCTAATATAATAAAAAATATTCCAAATGCTGATGTCACCACTGTGATACCTTTTGATTACTGTGGCATGTGGAAATGGCTAAGCCCATGTTATAGGTATAGTAGACATTCCTGGAATGATGGAGTTTTAAAAATGTTGCTTGTGTGTTAAGTAAACTCGTAAGAAGAATATTGTTGTATATATATTTTTTTATTAATATTATCAAAATGTCCTATCATTTTAAAAATAAAGTATGTGTTATATGTAGTACTATGTAGTACCCACATTTCGCTCTATCAAGTAATATTATCCTACTAAAAGATAAAATTTTCAAATATCTGCAAGTGCTATGAAGCTCCAGTGTCGAATATTCTAAGCGTAATAGTCTCATATATTAAATCCATATGTGTTATCATAATGACTTTATGGAGTAGAGCGGGATAGCATAAATCAAATGCAGTATGTTCAGTAGATGTAGGTCAGTTGCAAACGAACTAAAACTCATAGTTCAACAACAATATCTTACCCCCAAAGTTAGTGTAGTAAGTGTTAACTAATATATATATGTGTGTGTATAAAAATCCGCCTGCTAACTGCTAATAGTTTCAACTATGACACATATTCTCCCTGAGGCAGCCTATGATTAACTTTGGACTTTGAGAGGCTGTAACTGACGTCGCACGCACGAACGCACATACAGACGTACACAGTTCAGCACACGTACTCCTGAGATGTCAGTGGTTCTGACCACGGTTCGAACCACCTTCTATGGAAGGTCATTGTCTACTCTTTCCACTAATACACAACGATGAGCCTGCCCAGGATTTCGAGGAAGACTAACCGGCACAATCATTTCCGATCTCGGCGTCATCTTAAGGCTTATTAAAATTTCTAAGATATACGGACACCATCGAAAAATTGTCAGGGTGGCTTCCTGTGATCTTAAAACGTCAAGTGTTGATGAAAACTCAATTTCCGAAAAATCGAATAAAAACAATAAATTTCCGATCTTTGAAAATTTTCAATATTCTTAGCGGGAAGATCAAAAATATAAGCACTGCGTGGTGTTTTGTGAGGCCCATAATTTGATTTTAATGTAATTTTTTATAGAATAGGTGTCACAAACGAGCACACAGTTCACCTGATGGTAAATGGATGTTGCGGCCCATAAACATCTAGGTACATCTATTCTCATCATCAATCAAACTGCAGATGCGTTGCCAACCCTGAGAACTGATATGGAATGCGTTGGTTTCAGTAAAAAAGGGTCCCGTTTCTCTACACTCACTATACGAAACACAGCAGCATTGAGCTGCTAGTTTACTTCCCCGGTCGAGCCGACTTATTCGTGCCACAACCTGCAGCATGACCATGTAAAATGAAATGTTTATTTTTCAAGTAAAAAAAATATCATAGTAATATATTTAAATTAAACTTGCCATTTAATACCTACTCGTATTTTTAAATATTCAAATTGTAATAATAAGGAAAATAGTTGGGCTCGTTTTTAAAACGTTTAGAGAGGATTGCATCATACATTTTTGACGTTGTTTCAACGACAGTCGTGGCTTAGGTAGCATAAAGGGACCGCTGTTCCCAGAACATTTGTTTACAAATGTGAATTATTCATATAGAATTTCAATGCTTCATGGAAGTAAATTTTCACATACATTGTAATATGTGTTTAGAATTTAGGTGGTATCAAAATGTTTCGAGATATGCACCACATTAGACGTTTCATTTTGATAGTTAGTATTTTGTACTTACAAGATATGATTATTAGTCATTAAAATAAAAATAAAAGACAAACAGAATAGACTGACAGACAGACAAAATTTTTACAAATGTTTATTCATGTCTTAATGGCTTGCAAACAACTCTCTGAGCTCGATAAAAGGCAGTTATTCAGTTAAAGTGAATATTCTTATACCGCCACTACACGGAAGCTAACTTACAAAACCAAATACCGAAACCCTCTCAAAAGTGAGAGGAGGTCTGTGCCCAGCAGTGGGACGTACATAGGCTGTAATTTTAACTTAACTAACTTTAATCGTAAAATTTTTCTTTTATAATTTGGAATTAGTATATTTTGGTAAGAATGACTAACGAGCACATCCATATTTACCTTATCCATAGACAACAAAATCTACTTTTGATAAAAATCAAGATGCACATTGTCACCCCTGACGATTAAGCTGGAATACCTCGTTACCACAAACAAGTTTTATGTTTACATAAGTAATCATGCAAATTTTAAAATTTCGTTATTCACTTTAATGATATTCTTATACTGGACCACTACCCGGGAATATCAAACACTTCATATCCAGGCGGCAGAGGTACATTGGGTGCATTTGGCAAAGTAAAGCGCTAGCAAGCGCTTATAAGCGCTAAAATAGTTTTCGGCCAGGACACGATTGCTACTTCAGTAGCGCTGACACAATCCGCCATTTTGCTTATTTAATTTGTTTGTTTTGAAGTAGAGTTTATAAGTTGTTTTGTGCAATATTAGTTTTAAGTAATATAATTACATGAATAAACATATACATGCTATTAAAAATTCATGATTGGTAAGTTTTCAATATGAATACTTTACAAACAAATATTTAAATTAGATTAGATTCCCCGGTTAAAACTAACATCGTGTCCTGGAGGAAAATAGCTACTTACGATTTGACAGCGCTTACTGCTTACTATCGCCATTTTGCTTAGAAGCGCTTGCTAGCGCTTTTTTCTGCCAAACGCACCCATTATGAGTGCATTATTTCAGAATACTTATATTGGGTGAGTTTGGCAGAAAAAAGCGCTAGCAAGCGCTTACAAGCGCTGAAATAGTTTTCTGCCAGGACACGATTACTACTTCAGTAGCGCTGACACAATCCGCCATTTTGCTTATTTAATTTGTTTGTTTTGAAGTAGAGCTTATAAGTTGTTTTGTGCAATATTAATTTTAAGTAATATAATAACGTGAATTAACATATACATGTTATTAAAAATTCATGATTAGTAAGTTGTTAATATGAATACTTTACAAACATATATTTAAATTAGGTTAGGTTCCCCGGTTAAAACTAACATCGTGTCCTGGAGGATAATAGCTACTTACGATTTGACAGCGTTTACCGCTTACGATCGCCATTTTGCTTACAAGCGCTTGCTAGCGCTTTTTTCTGCCAAACGCACCCATTGTATTTACTATTTACTTATGAGAATGAAATATCAGTTCTATGGTTCTATCATAGATATTTACGTTTTTATAGAAGTAAGAATGATAAATGAGCATAAAGTCTACCCTATCCATAGACAACAACATCTACTTTTGATAAAAATCAAGAAGATCGTTATCACCCCTAAAGAATAAGCTGGAATGCCTCGATATCACAAAAAATAAATTCACTGGTTGCCGTCGCCCACTAAACATAATCATGTAAATTTTAAATCTTCGTTATTAAATTTACTGGTATTATTATACTGCCACTATCCGGCGGATTTCAAACACTTCATATCATTTTTTGGGTTACGCAGAGAGGCGGCAGAGGAAAATTGAAATTGGAAATGTGCAGCAGCAACTTGCTTACAACCATTGAGCTATTATGTACTACGTACTAGAGGCGACACTGCATTCGGCTACTATGTTCCACTCAACTGCGGTGCATACACCGCACTTTAATCAGTCACTCGCTAGGCGCTGTAGAGGTGTCAGGTGTAGTGTTGATTTAAAAAAAAATCTCTTGATAAAAATATGCCGTCGTGTGTACTTAGATAGATATTGCACAAATAATTCAAGAAATGTCAGTAAAAACCAAGGAATTACTTTAACATCGGTTAATAAGATACTTAATCAATAAAAAGTATTATAGATTAATAATAAAACAAATTATTCCTAAGACGCCATCTCGTGTCATGAAAAATAGCTTATGAAATTAATATGTTCAGATGCGACATTTTTGTGGGTACATATATAGGTATAGGACGAATATATTATTATACACATTTTTTTTGTAGAAACTGTATATATAAGTTATTATAATTAGGCTAAATTTTTCATGTTTAAATCTGCTTATTATTCTTTTATTTTATTTTTAGGTTTCCACATCAAAGTCAAAGTGGCATAAATTCGTCCATTTTAACTCTCGCATGCCCAGCATTTATGAACGACTTTTATTCTAATTTATATAAATATATTTGTAATGTAAATGTTATGTTAATAAGTTTTGTTAAACATACATTTAGTATGTTTTTTATATTTGACATAGATACCTTTTAAAATATTCAGATAAAAATATCATTAAAATGTAACTGTGATATAATATTATGTAATATTATATTAAATAAGCAAATATGATATACAAAATAAATGACAAAATTTAAATATTGTTCTCGATATAATTTACCTATTTAACAATATAATCTACTATTACCTACGGGTCATTCTACCTATGTTTATTCTATGATAAAAAAACCAACCGCGCGAACACAGAGTAGCACACATTTTTTGTTTGAGATAGCTGTTCTAGTATGTAAGTACATATTACTTCAATGCTTACAATCCAATATTAACAAAAAAACTGCGGTTACCAACCCAATGCCAAGCGTGCAACTGTCATTATCCCACACAAGTGACACATGTCAGTTGTGGACTGTAATAATTAATGGCTGCGTTTGGCAGAAAAAAGCGCTAGCAAGCGCTTGTAAGCAAAATGGCGAAACTAAACAGTTTTCGGCCAGGAAACGTTTGCTAACTTCAGTAGCGCTGACACAATTCGCCATTTTGCTTATTTAATTTGTTTGTTTTGAAGTAGAGTTTATAAGTTGTTTTGTGCAATATTAGTTTCAAGTAATATAATGACACGAATAAACATATTATACATGTTATTAAAAATTCATGATTGGTAAGTTTTTAATATGAATACTTTACAAACATATATTTAAATTAGGTTAGGTTCCCCGGTTTAAGCTAACTTCGTGTCCTAATAGCTACATACTTACGATTTGACAGCGCTTACCGCTTACGAGCGCCATTTTGCGCTTGCTAGCGTTTTTTTCTGCCAAACGCAGCCAATGATAATGATTAATTGGTACATATAATGAAAATATGATAATAACATTATAAACAAATATTACCTGAAAAACATGCACTTATGTCAAAGTTTATATTTGATGGTTACAGTGGGTTGGTGAGTGCAAAATCAATACTCTTCCTCTAGCAATATTGCTTCTCAACAACAAGTTTGGTATCTACAACAATACGTAACGCCTGACATATAATGTAAGAGTAGTTTAATGTGACATACAACCTACGAGTATATATATGCAGTATAAAATTATTTTGAAACAAATAAGATATACAAAGATTAGGTTTTGTGTTTTTGGTTGGATTTTCTACCATCAGCTAAAATATCTGTACATGTTTCACGTTTACATTTTTCGATATATATTGTTTAGAATTTTAGGTGCTTACTGTTGGCCATGCGGAAGCGGTGTAAGATAAACCATTACCCTATTTCTGGTTTATTTCATCCCGTGGATATCAGAAAAGGCATTACAGAAAGTGCCAGTAAAATATTATGGCCTCCGATAGATAGAGGTATACCTCCCTGTTTACGTAAGACGTAAACTACTTAGAATTGCGGAGGGCAGCAGAGTCAAATGTTGAGGCATTTGGTACTGCTATCGTCAATCCGCTTGCCAAGTTTTCCATACAACGGACGAGGTCTACGAGTATGACCTGCGTTGGACTTTGCATGAAGAAGACACTAATGCTTATAGAATAAGTAAATAGTGATCGTTCCACTTGATAAAAAGACACATGCCATTTCTTTTAACAAACTGCTGCATATTCTGCCTTTTAACGAGTCAAGTTCTTGTAATACAGACTAAGTTTTAATTAAATGCAAATAGGACTTGTTTAAAAGATTTAGTTGCAGCTTTGTAGAAATATAATGAAGTACAATTCTCGTAAAGAACACTTTGAAACTATGTGGTGAATGAATATTTCATATTACATCTAAACACCATAATGTTGGTCGGTGAAATGTGATATATAAGGCATTGGTTAACTTCTTACTACTGTTAACTTAAAGACAAAAACAGAAATGTGATGATACGTTCATTATATTATTAATTTGCAGTTTCTAAGTGATAGATCCACTCCTGTTATATTGTGGTTGTAGCACGAATGGGTCGGCTCTACCGGGGTCGGATCACGATCTCACTGTTTCCTATGTTAAGCGTAGAGTACCGGAGACCCTTTTTAGTTATACTTCTTAACCTAAGTTTCATGGAGACTATTTGGTATTTTTTACGTGGTGGATCCACCGATAAGCAAGCATACTTTCAAAAAATTCTATAACCCACTTAATTTTATTTTAGTATCTTTTATCACCAGGTCTATCGGAATTGCAGACACAACTTTTCTATTTATTTACTATTATTTTCAATACAGTAGATTTATAAATTAAAAAGTTTTGAATCGAATTATTTTATATTTTAATATTATTTTCAATTACACTGATTTACTTTTTTAAAACATCTATGGCATAGACAGAGACAGGAAACTGAAACAGAAGGTATGCAGCCACATCTTCCTGATAACAACGACAGTAAAGTGCTTTTTTTTTTAAAAAAATTTGTGCTTCTATATCATTTATTATAATTTTAATTCTTTTTGCGCCTACCATTTTATTGCACCAAGCCCGGGGTGGACTGGGACATAATTCCAAAAGATATTAAGATGCCTCTTGTAAACTTTTTTTTATCAAAGTGATAACAGTAAAAAATAAATAATTTAATATTTTTGTATAAATATTTATAAAAATATACCAAAAGGTATATAGGGGTTTTAAGTACGAATATATAAGAGCTCGTGCCAATTATCCCAAAATCCTCTCTATGGGACCCCAGTCCCAGTCTATGGGGAGGCCTATGTTCAGCAGTAGACTTTTATAGGCTGTAATAGATGGATGGAAGTTTCTCCTCTTCTTTTATATTAAATACAAAGAAAACTAGAATTTTTGATGTTCACGTATTAATGTAATTGTTACGAATGTAATGTACATTGTTACATATAAATTTTAATGGCTTCATGAAGCGTGAAAGCTATTACAACATGGCAGCGAAACTTGATGTCAGAAACTTATTTAAGTGTAAGTTAAGTGGCAGTTATATTATGATGAGACGTGCAATACTATACAATACGCGATAATATGGATTACTATTCAATACACGAAGGTAATCTGTGCGTGAAAGTTTTTTGGTTTTATTTATTTATTTAAACTTATAATTCTTTGTGTTAAAATATTTGATATAATTTAAAAAACAAACCGTTAAAATTAATTCACAATTTTGTTACTTCGTAACAATATTCCGTACGCATTAAAAAGTAGGGGCTGAAAATTTTGCTGCTTTGATGTTTCATTGAGTTATTGGCGTTGTTGGTGTTGCTTAAGTATCGCATTATAATTCTTTATTGAGTGCTAACTCTAACTATTATAGCATATAAATATAACAGGCCAGCCAATTAGTTTGAGTAACCGACAGCAAACAGGGAAGACAGGTATAAGTAATGCTTGTGAATCGCTGTCACTTGGTGCAAATTCGTCTTTAATTTTGTGACTTGGATTGTCACAATATAAGTGAAACAAGTTCATCAATCAATGCGATTAAAAAAGGGCAGGAAGTTTCTCAAGTGACAGCCCTATACGGCACCCCAGTAGGTGCAGTGACGATCTGCAGTGCGGTTATGTAACTCTAGTGGGGATCGTTTTACGGTGGGAATCACTCCGCTACTGATAAGATAAGACATTAAAATTTAAATAATAAAACTTTTGGTAAATCCAAATGTGCATGCCTTATGCTTTTAAATACACAAAAGTTTTCCGATAATTTTATGTGAAATGTTAAAAAAAAAAGCTTGGAAAATCCAAAAGTGTACGATTCATAGTGTTCATATGATCGTGAAAAAATGTAGAAAAAGTTCTCAATCAACAATAGAAAATATTTTTTTTTCATTTTATTATGTTATAATTATGGAGATTCAATTTTTTTTAACTATTGCTAATTGAAAATCTTTTCAACAGAATAAAACTATTTGTACTCATTTGTAAAAACTAGTTTTTTTTTACCTGACTGACTGAAGAGTTTAAAAATAAGATTAAATTGAGCACATTGTAGATGGAACTATGATTCCGAGAAGCGTTACACAGTCGTAATGTAACATCAGTTGATGGATGCGGGTGTCTTATCATGAAGACCGTGTTTTATGGCGTTCCTCCACTGTAACAATGATGTTGGTGATGCTGAGCGGCTGTTACAATGATGTCGGTGAACAGATTAACAAAGTGAAATAACCTGAGTAATATTTTTAACATAAAGACAAGTATTATTTATCTGCAACAATATTCTCCTTTTATTAAGAGCGGTCCCCGTCTAGTGGTACACTGTTTACAGGCTAATAAAGTAAAAGAAAAAAGATGACACTGATGTGAAATTTCTAGTTATCATGCATATTACTATGAACAAAGCATTTTACAAATTAAATTATATATTAGTACTAGCTGGTTCAACAGAAGATGGTTTGCCCTTTCCTTTAGGTCACGCGAATATTTTTTTAGTACGAAACAAACGCGTTGTTTTTCTTTCTTTAATCCCAAATGTTTTTGTTTAGGTCAGCCGGAATATGGGATAAGCTACTTTTTTATTTATTTATTACTTTAATCACTCTTTACGATACCTCGGGACGAAATCGGGTAAAGAATTCGTGACTTAAACAAATTATCGGCTTATATGTCTAATAGCTGTGTGCATGTTGTTTTTTTTCTTCTTATTTTGATTAAATTGATGTCAACTCAATATGCCATAATCACCAGTAAACGACGAGGTTAAGTAAAACAAGTGGAACTTTTAAAACTTATTTATTAAAAATTTATATACCACGTTTAAAAGAAAGAAGTAAGAAATGGAAGACCCACAATTTACTAAAATGGAAAAGGGGGAGGAGCAGTCATCTCCCATAGAGGGACCACTTTGAGGAGACTGACGGTGGTTGGCCACGGATGTGTACTAAAGCGTTCCCGTGGCCCCGACAATATGCGACAAAAGTGGAATATACCGACATAACCCGTCCTTGCCCCGCGAGGTAGGTATGCTTAGGCATTTGTAAAAAATGAGGTATATATCAGGTGGTGGGTTAGTTCGCTTTTCACTTCAAATTATAGAAGAAACTCTAGAAAGTACTTATACTTAATACTCCATGCCCTATTTTCCACCCTCAGGAATGGAATTTTTTCTCCATATTCATATGTAACCTATCCTGAAGTTTCCTTTGGTAGCCGTAGGTTTAAACTTATTTATTGAAAATAACTATTAAAATTGGTGGGAAATTGACAAAGATAGCGCGTTACATAGTCACAAAAGGAGAGTCGAATTGAAAATCTCTTTCCTTTTTTGTAGTTGGCTAATAAAATATGAGAAAGAATAGCAATTTATAATTTTTTTTACAATAACTACATTTATTTACATAACTAAAAAGAAAGCCTTTTTACAGTAGTATCATTAAAATGTTGAGAAATAAATAACAGAATAAAGCTTTTTTTACAGCATCCACTTGACACACTGTTGCGAGATCTCTCGACTTTTTTGTTTTAATTGAATATACCTACATACCTCGGTGTATGCAAGTGCTTACAGTTGGTTTGAACATATAATTAAAAGCCTCAGTCAATATTACTATAGGACAGCGAAAAGAGCGGAATATTTAGTTCCAGCAATTTCTAAATAACTTTAAATTTAATCCGGCAGATCTTCACTTTTTATTATTATCAGTAAGTGTATTTCTCTTTGGAACCCCTGATTTGCTACTGGAACATAATCCATAAAAATCTTTAAATACACCCAAAAGTAAAGTCTAACTATTATTAACATTAAAAATAAGTGGGAATGTATTTATCTTAACCCCATTCGTTTCATAATTTTCTGTTAGCGTTTAAGATTTCAGAATGTCCACTTGGCTAACCCCAATGTATAACTAGTGGCAATAACATTTAACTTTTTAATGCGGTTTGCAAGTGCACACTTAATTTTACGTTCTACGTTAAAGAAATTTAAGTTATAGAATTTGAAGTTCACTATTAAACACAAAAAGTATTGAAACATTATTCTTTTCTTTCCTATTGTACTATTATCACGGGTCGTAACAAGATCTTGCGTGATGTGATGAAATTTTATTACAGACGAGGGTAAGCCAATGCTGTGGTTTTGGGACGGCCTTCGAACCGCTGATACGCTAGAATATTTAATGTGATTTTAATTTTTAAACATGTTTATTTCACAGATTATTAGTTTTTATTTTATGAGAAATTTTTTTTAAATGAGTAGTAATATTTTATCGGGATGTTGATATCGTCCTTGCGATGGAATGCCTTTGTCCAGCAGTGATATGTTAAGGGCTGACGAAGAATAAGAATAATTAAGGACGTATCAGATAGTGGCGGTGTAAAATAATCCTGTACCCCCGTATCATCCCGTGGGAGTTTGAAGGCGATAAAGGGAAATAAAACAGAAGATGCTTTATACGGGAAAGCTATACCGCAGCTATCTTATACCGTCTAACGAATGGGTCGGTTCAACCGACGAAGGACAACGCACTCACAGCATACCAGCGGAATGGTGCTCGACCCGGAGCAACTAGTTTTATATAAAAGATATGAGTTGGACTCTCCTACCTTTTACAGAGAGAATGCCTTGCCATGCCGCCTCCTTTGGTTTAATACTCAAAGTCACAAGCATACTACGTCAAGAGTTCAACATACATGAAGGTCATTATGATGTGTAGATCCAACTTTGTTTGTGGTGTAGATCGGACCAAAACTAATAATAAAAAAGCTGAAAGTACTCCGGGTTAACTTTGACATCGAGAAATATTTTAACCTTAGTCTTCCCGTGACCATCGGTGGAGCAAATAGCAGCTTAATACTGCTGTATTTCGTATGATTGTTGATAACCGGAGACCCTTATTACTGGATACGGAGCATTCCATCTTAGTCCTCAGGGAAGGAGACAACGCATCTGCATTTTGATTCTTAATTAAGGATAGATGCAGATGTCTATGCGCCACAGCATCTAGTTACCATCGGATGGACAGTGTGCACATTTATCACCCTTATTGTATAAGAAAACATGCAAAACAATTAAGTATTTATTTTAAATTACGAATTAAGAGTTAGTTTATTACTTTACGAAAATAAAAAAAAAACACGTTTTTAAGCTTGGGGCAAATAAGTGCACTATCTCCCATATTGTGACGTAGGTGCGGAAGCTATAGGACGTTGATCAGGTTCTTCGTTTGTCTCCAAATAATGTTACAGGGAATAATGAGAATAGTCTACACCAAGATATATTTTGTGATCCTCAGTTGACAGAGAAGAAGTGCTAAGCTAAACATGATTCGCTAGGATGTCTCCAAAAAGTGAAATATAATAGCATTCTCAATCACTTTCGAAGTAATAGATAATAATATTTCACTAACGGATAAAATTCAGTATGATGTCTTTGTTTAGAATTTATATTTATTCTCTCATCACAAACAGACACAGAATAATTGACGACATACATCTTGAAAAATAAACTATAAACGTATTAAATCCTAGTTTGTGAGAGACTCGTGCCTAATAAAGTTATTTAACAGTAACTATTCTATAGGTTACCTCACGGTTTATACATCTTTAAATTACACGTTTGTAAAATATATTGAAGACATCATTTCTTTCTTATTCGAGAGAACAGAATCAACTTGGCAGTAACGTTTAGCCGGAAGGTGAGATTGATGGTCCTTACTTCATTTTAGAGATCGAGTAGCGACAGCATGAGTTTAGTAGCAGGATACTATTTGCGCTATCGTAAAGCGCGTAATCGGGTTATTCGTTTATTGATTATTGTGGGTTGTTATTTGTTATTTACCGGTTTCATAAGATCGCCTTGATCTTTTTTATCTAAAATGCTCTCTTTTAGGAGAAATTAGCATAATTTTTTCAGATTATCATATATATTTTTACATATTGAATTTCAAATATTTTTTTAAATTCAATGAACGTTTCTTGAGTGACTGAGAAATGTAATTGATATAGTTTCCGTTGATTTTTGAGTGAATCCTGCCTATCGTCTTTAAACTACACAAGAAGTAATTCACGATATACTGAAATAATATTAGTTTTTGCGGAATTTATAGCGTATATTTAACTTTTTAAATACCCGACGTTTCGAACGCTTTACAGCACTCATGGTCACGGGCGGGACGTTCGAAACGTCGGGTATTTAAAAAGTTAATATACGCGATAAATTCCGCAAAAACTAGTATTATTTCAATGTGTAGTGTTCGCGTAAATATAAGAAATCACGATATACTCTTTTACAATGTGATTGGTATGTCTCTATTGTTAGAAGTGTAATCACTTTTTTATACTATTTCTAGTATAATCATTACAAGCTGTGAGCCTTAGTCCTCAGGGTCGACAATGTATTTTGATTTGCAAATAGATGTGTGCCACAGAATCCTTTTACCATAAAGTGGAGGGTGGTTCGTTTGTTCCTCCTTCTTATAAAAATAATATATGCGGTGCAACAACACGCTGCCCCAACTAACCGAAAGTACAAAAAATTAGTTAATTAAACGCGATAAAATCCGTATAAGTGGTTTTATTCAACCTTATGTACGTTTAGTTTCACAGATTGAAAGAAATAAAGTTGGTAATGATAGAAACTCATGAAATAGCAAATTTAAAAAAAAAATCTTCTAATGTAATTCTTAAGAGCAATTTTCCTTTTTTATATTTAATTCGCTTTGATCCGTCTAAATAATAAATTTAACTCGGTTCGGAAAATAAAAGTGTAATTACATTCGTACTTTTCGTGGAGCATTATATCAAACTTTATGAACTTTGTTTTTCTTTGTTTGTGATATACGAAACTTTTTACATTATGTTGAATGGATATGGTGGATGTTCTTCCTTTTTTTAATTATTCTTTTAATCGTTAATTCACTATTCATTCGTTACAGCCTATCCAAGTCCCCTGCTGAACACAGTCTTCCCTAGAGAATGCCACATAAGGATATTTGCCAAAGTTGCCACCATTAATTGGTTTTCATTTCATCTTCTAATGACCTCATAAAATAGACTGAATGAAGGGAGCTCAATATCTAGTGACTTGAAAACGGTATTGTTTTAATAATTGAGAAGTTGTCAAAATCATACGATTATATTTTTAGATTTCTTACTTTGATTAATTTTTAATGTTATTGATAATAAATAATACATGCGTTGCTATGCCGCGAAGGACTGACTTTCTAATTTGGATTTATATTGATTATCAAACAGTTTGTGCAAGGTTACTATGTCAATTAATAAAAATTATTTACGTTACGGTACAAAGATTTCTTAAATTATTTCAAATTTACCGTTTTTCTCCTAATAAATTACTTGATGGAATTCGTCATCAAATGATAATAAAATATGCGAAAAACCATGTTTGTATATGGCCATATATAGTAACTATATGGCTATATTGTAACAATAACATGGCATTTATGTAAAATGTCAAATTTTTATAGTTTGCTACTATATACTTTTAATCTTGACAAAGGTCGTCCATTCGTTTTTATAAGATAGCATAGGCATAAGATTACATAGACTACTGCCCTGAACTATTACGCATTTTGTGCTATTGCTTAGAAAACCAAAATAATTTTAAATGGTTATATAATAATAAAATAATAAGAAAAATAATTTTAAATGCTTATAATAACCATAAATATAAGGCAAAAATACTACAAAAAAATAACATCTTAAAAATATAAGTACATACCGAATTTAGTGCAATACGGACTCTCTTAACTAAGTAATTACTATTATAATTTTTATATTACCACTACCTATAGTATTCATTATAGACTATAATGAATTTTAGGGGTTAGTGGCCGAAATATGACCGTAATTCATTTAATTTTTAGGTTTGTAAAATTGAGCAAGCTGTATTTTCGAAATTTCCCTGAAGAATATAGTATATTTAATTACGGGTGCGGAAAGCCTGTCATTGCAAAAAGTTCCGACAAATGTCTACCCGAGCCGAGGCGCAGCCGAAGGTGAGGGTTGACAGTCGGAACAAGTTGCAATGACGGTTTTGCACGTGTACTGAACAACTATTTTTAATACAGTTGCGAAAAAATGAAGCAATTTAATAAAATAATAAAAACACAATAAACTCAACTATCTTAGGTATTCATTTATATCCACGTTATTCCTTATTTTCAGCATACTTTTTAGCATCGCAAAACCTCGACCATAACGTAGAAAGAATTTTGCTGAGAGTTCGGAGAAGTATGCCAACATAACATTTTCTGAAAAACTATTTGCTTTTTTCTCTCTTCTCTCCAAGCAATAAATTCGTCGTATGTAGATATATAGCGACTTTTTGACTTTTCCGGTAAAATGTTCTCCGAAGCATTTTGTGCAATTATATTGAGTTCCGGTGGTGTTATTTCAAATAAAATATCGTCGAAATTACTCATTTTGTGCAACAAACAACTAAACTCGCAAAGAACATTTTTGGAAAATGGCGCCAACCGTAAAAGGATATAAGCAGATATTTTTTTGTTTTCTTCACCCATTCTGGGTAGGCAAAGGGAACTATGCCCATATAGCCAAGTCTTCAGTAGAATTTTTTTTATTGATATGAAATGAAAATGAAATTTAATGAGATGAAATGAAATGAAACCTAACCTTATTCATTGAATGAAATCATTAAATATGATATTGAAAAAAATTAGTAGCTTCTTTTTTGAAATATTTGCATGAATCATAAAAACTTCTATGATTTTTTTTGTAAAAACTTCGTGGTTGGTTTTTTCTTTTTAATAGACATTATTTTGACAGTTGGGAAGGAGAAGGTACGACTTCGGAAAAGGTAAAGAAAAAGCTCGAGTATGCAATAGCCCACATCCCGAACGCTATACATCCCTGCAATACGCCACTTTTTGAGCAACTGTATTAAAAATTATTGATTGTAAAACAATCATTAAAATCGGTTCGCAACTGACGAACATATCGTGTAAACTAATATGTACACGAAGTATGCAGTCGAAGTGTTAGCCCCTAACTTTTTTTGAAGTCGGCTAAAAACAGCATTGTGGTTTCGCAACAACATAATGCTGAAGTTTGCTGCCCAAAGATTAATCATTAAATAAATATAAGCAGTTGGAAGTTCTCTATTTGTTTGTTGTTTTACATTATGATCTTACATTAGTTATAGCTGTTTACGTATGTTGTTCACATATGTATAAAACGTGTTCTCTCTCTTTGCTCGCTTGAAATTATATGGTTCACGTGCTCTAAAAATAAAGGCTAAAGTTTTTCAAAGCTACTTCTGAAAATAGTCTTTATAAGAATGAATTACGTACGGCATAAAGCCGTCCCATAAACGCATGCCCATCAGACTAGTTAGAAGTTTAAAAGTTTAACAGAGCGAGTAATCTGTGTGGAATTGTAAATGGCATTTTGTAATATTTCGTAGCGTAGCAACTATAGCAAAATCCTTCCCATGAGACAATCTACGGGGTGGCCTACTGGCAACAATACTATCAATATTATATAACAACAGATGTAGAGAGGATTTTACAATGGGTGCTACGCTTAGTAGACGGGTTGCTACCTGCAGTTTTTTTTTAAATTATTTTGAGCTGTTATCAAGAAGATGCTTCTGTCCATCTCCAGTTTCAGTTTCCCTCGGTCGTCTCTAACGACGCATACGAAATGATATGGGGAAGTTTAGTTTCTGCCGCTACCACTAGACGGCGAAGTGATTTTAGTGTAATTATAAGTTTCAATAAAAAAGAAGTACAGAGTAATAAAAGTAGAACTCACTGATATGACCTTAAATTTTAAAATGGTGGAATTTCCACAGAAAAAGGGCTTATGTTTTGCCTCAAACACTAATAATACACCTGTTTTGAGATTCTGGATAGGTTGTAACGGTAAAGAGATGAGTTTATTCCTAACTATTTCATGCATGATATAATTACTCTTTAAAAAAGGAAAAGAAAAGGTATACTATAAATTTTCTTTTTTAATACGAAAAATGGTTTATTACTTTTAATGTATTAGAATATATTTACTTAACGTGAAAATTATTCATTCATTCATGGCTGCCTATCAAATGTCCACTGATAAACATAGGCCTCTCATATATCGCCTCAAATGTTGTATATCTTCCATAGCTGCTACAATTGGAGGGTAGTCAACCGCATTTTTTTATTTTAGTTGTTATTAGGAACACTCTGCTGCCCATCTCCTGATTTGTTTCCATGTGTCGCCTCTTACGACAACTACGGGTCAATATAGGGTAGTAAATATTATTACACCGTAACTATACGGTCAAACTCAACTCATATAACACAATAAAACTAAACTCAAATATAAAAACCAAATAATTTGCTAACAGTAAGTTTTAGTAATAAATATATTCATTTTTATGACCCGCACTTCAGCTTATAGTTCACTTGACCTTTGAGACTACTTCACAAGTCATATCGCTGTAAAAAATTATAATAGAACCGTTGTGACTTGTATATAAATTTATATAGTCAGTTATCACAAATTTTTTCAGTTAGGACTTCAGCCCTCAGAGCTGTAAAAAATAATTGACTTTTTTAAGAAATTACGGTTTTACTGCTAATTAGAAAATTTTGTACTTTAACAAAAATAGGTAATTTACGTCTACTTCTTTAGATAAGGTAAGAACTGTAAAACAACAACTTGAAGAGACGATAACGAATAAATTATGTCGCTGTAATTTTTTTCACTATGATTTGTTAAAAAAAATCTTGAATATTTGAATTTGAGATTATGTATAAATAATATACTTATTTTTGTTTTAATAGTTTATATTGTAGATAACACGGGTATGTAATATTACAGGGAATTCAATAATATAAATCTTCTATTATAAAAGATGTGACAGCAATAAGCAATAACAAGATTTGAAATAATTAGAAGCAATTTATGAATACAAACAAAGAGTTTTAATTTTATGATTATGTTATATACAAGTTACCATATAAGTAAAAACCGATAAGTAAGCTGAAGTGGCAAAAGGCCGGCCATATAGCTCGAATAACCAACAACCGATGGTGAAGAAAGTTTCACGAGTGGCAACCCAGTACCGGTATGCGAAGTGTGCGGCGGCCCCCACTAGATGGAGTCAATAAGTGCAGGTGCCTCAGGACCACAGAGTACCTTTATATCGTCGTCGTCGTTGTCTTCTGCAAGGCATAATGCCGTGCAGGTCTCGAGGCCTCGGGGTACACCCCTTTACCCGGATGTTCCTCACGGCACACTGCAATGTGCCGGTCCTGGGCGCCTTAATGGTAAAAGGCGTGTTGTTTTAGCGACTTTTGTCGCAGTCAGGCAAAATGTCATTAAGGGAGGTTATCAATATAATTGTGTTTAAACACAAATTATTTTGTCAAAGTTGGTCTTTCTGCGGCATTGTGGGGTTTACTCGACTCCCTAATCTATATAGGGAGGAGTTCTCTTGGATAGGATTGCCCGTCCGGCGGCCGTGAGTGCAACGGCGCGAAGCCGTTGAGATGTTCATGTGGCCCGTTGTCGGCGCGGTCGAACATACCGCGCGCTAGCCGGACCACGAATTCCTGTAGGCTCTCTATCTTTAGGTTGGCCGCTATGACGTCGTTCCGGACATAGCGACTCGCACCGACTATAGTTCGTAATGACAAAGTCTGCTGAGCCTGAAGTCGCCGCTTCTGATGATCGCTCAGGAGTGCATACCAGGCCTGAGCAGCGCATGTTAGCAGGGGTCTTATGTATGTTTTGTAGAGTTAACTTCGACTTTGTCGGTAAATCAGGACAGGGCGGAGCATTGCCCGCGCACATCGAGCTTTGCGTATGGCAAAGTCGACGTGTGCAGTCATGCGCAACATCCTGTCCATCCGGCATCCAAGGTAGGTCAAGGCCTTCTCATATGCGATCTCCTGGCCTCCGAGGGTTAGCGGTGGTGGTAGATTTCTATAGCGGCGAGTGAGCAGAGCGGTCGTCTTGCTAACATTGACGGCCATCCTCCACTCATCCAACCATGGTGGCAGCAGGTCCAGCAGACGTTGCATCCTGGCAGCTGCAATGTGGGCTCTTCTGGACGACGTGAAGTATGCGCTGTCATCCGCAAAAAGCGCTAGTTCGACGTCGTCCTCCCATTCGTGCAAGTGTCCTGCCAGGGTATGTATGTCATTGGTGTACGCCACGTACAGGACTGGAGACAGACAACTGTCCTGTGGCACACCAGCTGTTATGGGTTTTATTGCGGACTCGGCGTCCTCTACACAGAAGTAGAACTTCCAGTCTACGAGGAAGGACGCCACTAGCCGCAATATAGCAGGAGGGATACTAGCCTGATCGTCTAAGTTATAGAGTAATCCAGAGTGCCACACCCTGACGAACACCATCTCTATGTCGAGAAAAACGCCCAACGATGTGCGGTCGCCATTATGCTTGGCCGCAAGGTAGTGCAGCACCCTGGTCAGCTGTGTTGCTATAGATTGATCTATCCTGAATCCATGCTGTTCCGCCTGAAGTTGTATGCATGGGCGGAGACGTCTTAGCAGTAATCTTTCGCACAGTTTAGCTATATACGGTAGCAGCGTGATCGGCCTGTAATTGGCAGCTCTACGCCTGTCCTTCCCGGGTTTCGGCAAGACGATGACTTTGCCTTCAAATCTCTACAGAATTCTATGGCAGCTGTGCAGTGAGGTTAGTAATCCCATCGTGCCCCGGCGCCTTCCTCAGTTGCAGGCGGGTTACTGTCCTCCGCAGTTCAGCGGGGGGAGATGAACCACTCTCCTGCAAGCGGTGGCGCGGGCGACGACAGGAGCTCCTGCACGCGGCTCTCCTTCCGGGTGTGGATTTACAGGAACCCCGCACTTGCTGGGTTCGGCATAAACTGCTCCTCAAAGTGCTCAGCTAGGATATCCGCTCTGCCGCTTGGCATCCGTTGTTCGCCCGCGTTGTTGGTCAGCGGGCAAACAGGTGGTCGAGTTTTCGTTAATCGCCGGTTAAGTTTGTAGAGCGACGCGTGGTGTTCCTCAGCCTTCCAAATGCGCCGCTCCCAGGCCTCTCCTCTGTGGGCCTGTATTGCAACCGACAGTTCGTCTGACAGGGTGTTCAATTTTCTTTTTACTCTAGGGCAGTGCGCGCCCAGAGCTTTCTCAGCGCTCTTTTGTGATTTAGCTGCACGCGTATTCTCAGCGGCAGCTCCTCTTTTCTCCCCGAGAGAGGGACGATCGTAGAGGCCGCGTTGAGGGCCTCCTGGATGCTCGTGGTTATTCTAGTTGCAGCGGCCTCTACGTCGTCCGCTGAGTTGATCGGTGCATGGACTGGAGGTCTCTCCTGCAGGTGTTTGTAGTAGAGCCTCCAGTCGATCTTGGTCTTAACAGCTCTGGACGGCGAAGTCACTGCCTTAGTGCCAAGGGTTATCAGAATCGGGAGGTGCTGTGTAATCAAGTCATAGAGCACTTCTACCACTACTGGATAGTTGACGTTCCTAGTGAGCACGATGCCTAATACATCCGGACGCTTCCTAGGGTCAGTAGGGATGTGCGTCGGTTCCTGGGACCTAGAACGTCATAATTATGGCTCTCTAGGCCTTGGACCTTTATATATACTGAAACTCAGGACCGTGCTTTGTGGCATTACTTTGGGGAGGCCAATGTTTAGCAGTGGACTTTTGAAGGGCTGTAATGATGATGATGATTACATAAAAGTTTAGTTTGAATTAGAAGATATTTCAAATGTATTTTTTTTATAAAAAAAAAAGATATGACAAGTGATAATACAATTCAATTGATGGTAAGTGAATGCTTTGTTCCATAGACACCAAAGAATGTATGGCGCATTAATAGAGCGGTTAGGTACTCATAGCTGAAAAACAAAATGATGAAACACTGAATGAGCGACAAGCTCATGCAATATCCGCTTTAAAAATCGGATATTTTCTGAATTGTTGACATTGGTCTAGAAAGCTTAAATAATGCAGTTATTAAAAAACCATAGTCTCAATGTTTATTTTCGTAAAGTAAATTTAGAATATTAGAGAAAAGAAGTGAATGGTGGAGTCGGCAAGACGCTCTATACGAAAATGTATGGACCAAATTGGCGATCACTCGAAGATGTGCTAAATTGAGAGTACCCTTAACCGACGAGTATGTATGCGTTAGTAAATGGATGTCAAAGAAGCGAGAAAGGTGTGTCAGGATTCCAATGGAAGTCCGTAGTCTCTAATTCTCTAGAAGTAACCTGCAGTATTGCTCCAAATTTCGTTTTGACGCTTGTCGCCCAAGAATTTTTATATAGCTCTATTTTAGGTTACAAAATATCGTAATGAAGTAACAACGCAGTTGTGAAATAATTTCTCGCAAGTGATTCTCACCAGAGTTACAACCGAACTCGCAATATCGCACTGCAGAATACAGTTCCATTGACTTCATATTATGTTCTTGACTTTTTAAGTGAAGAAAACTAACTTACAAATATTATAACTTTTAAGGTTTTTAACTTATTGTAGTATATTTGAATTTTGTACTATGATATTTTACATAAATAATGACATAATAAAAGAGACAGTTACCGTATATTTAATGAAGGGTACGGATTGTGAACTTATGAAGTTGTGTTGTATTCGCTGCTTGACTAATGTAACCGCTCTCAACAGTAATATTTTATGTTAATTTGGAGCATTAAACGATTATATAAGTAACGTTTTAATGGTAATAAATATTTTATTTTTGAAACAAAGAAAAAACTACACTTGCAACTTTTTTGTTTTATCAGTCATAAACATCTAATGAAAAAAAAAACGAAAGAATAAATAAGCAGTTATGTAGTTATATGCAAATTATATATTTATACGCAACTAAAAAAAATGATGTCATTATTAGCAAATGTTTCTGTAATTAACTTTTAAAGTCGTGTAACATGTTTTGTATATACGGCAAAACTTTTTAGAAGTTATTTAAGTTTTTTTCTTTTTATTGTATCTACGCTTGATAAATATTATCAGAGAATAGATTATGATTTAAGTTGTGGCGTAACAATGTAACCGTGCAACGGCCACATTGGAAAATATTTCTTCCCCTCTCATCCCGATAGTATCATAAAAAGCCGACTTAGGGAAATCGTGAAATCTTATGACTTTCGACAGATGGAGAAACAACTATTTCAAATATAAGTAATACTAAATCGAAAATAATATTTTCATATTCCATATGCAAAGAGCGCATCGAACGTCATCCAAATATTCTGGCCCGGCCACTCATGGCAGACCACAACAAAGCGCGACGCTTAAAGCGCAAGATACCACAAGATTTAATATAAATACAAACACAGTAAACCCAGTTACTGTTTATAATATATCATCGATAATGAGGATGTGACACGGGTATAAACGGATACCGAGCACGCCAGCGATAGCACCAACAAACATACTGCTGATGTCCCTCAAAGGCGACAGATTGTTGTAAATAAAGGATACAAAAAAAAAATATTCCATATGCTAACTCAGCCGTAATAGCTTGTGGCCGTTGAAGGAAAAGGGGAGATCTCCCGCCGGGCAAGGTGTTCTGCCCGGGGAGCGGCCAACACTCCGTGTGATAGTTCGGAGATGTTCTATATATACTGTTTATGATTCGGAATTTTGATAGCGCGATTTAGGCTTCGGTGTGTTTCGTTTGTGGCGCGACGACAGCGCCGCCACATCACCCCCCTGCTCAGACCGGAGGTCGATAGTGTAGTCTCGTTGCCGACGAACGTGCAAGGGCCAGGAGATATCCTTGTAGTCTGCGGTGAGTCGAGAAGAAGGCAAGTAATCTGCGAGAGTGCCGTGAAGCAGAGGCGAGCAGTAAGGCTCAGAGCCGTGTCGAAAACTGTATAGCGCAGAGAGTAGCTTGAAGGAACAGGAAGCATTATTATTCCAGTGCTGCGATGAACCTTGTGAAGCTAGATGGCTTGCAGGATATGAAGACTGCAGTCAATATCTGCTCGGGAGCGAATGGGTGGTGCGGGGTACTCTATGACGATGATGAAGCTTGAAATTTCCGAAGGTTGTTGGTTACGTACGTGTTCAGATCACGTCGGGGTCACCACTGTGGTCGTGGAAGGAAGAGGGGAAATCTCCCGCCGGGCAAAGTGTTCAGCCCGGGGAGTGGCCAACACTCCGTGGGATAGTTCGGAGATGTTCTATATATACTGTTTATGATTCGGAATTTTGATAGCGCGATTTAGGCTTCAGTGTGTTTCGTTTGTTGCGCGACGACAGCGCCGCCACAAGCTCAAGGACTAAGTGCACGCTGTCAATTTCACATTAAGCGCGCAACCCAAGTTCGATTCCCGCAGGCATAAAAAGAAATGGTAATGTAACAATAATAACAACTTTAAAGCTTACCACGTGCTGGGTTGTAAAATAAAACAGTCTGAGGAATAAGAGAAATCGGAAAATATGATATCCGTCACACACACGCGCTGTAGTCGTGGTTAACTAGGTATGAGATTCGGACGTCGAACACTAGATCGTCCGTGACCATTGTAAATATAAGAAATCATAAGTTTTTATTTTTATTACATTTATATCCAATTGACAAACGAAAGCAACAGTCTTTTTTTGGCAATGGCAAAGAAACGTCTTGTGATGCAGGAGGCAAAACAAATATTACAAGCCTATAAAAATTCAAAGAAACTCGTTTATTCTAACTTACATTTACAAATAAAAGTAAAATACAAAGTTACATCTATGTACTTCGTACTGCTTTTACAAGCCTCCTCTTATATCTGTAAAGGTTATGGAACCACTAATTCACTGAGCTCCTTTGGTAGACTTCATTAAAATATTTTTAATCTACATCCATTTTTTTAAACAATGTTTTCATTTTTATAGTTGACTGTCTGAGTTATATGTAGTACCGATATTATACTCTATGCGGTAGTATTATCCAACCGAAACATTACATATTCAAATATCTGCAAGTCTTATGTAGCGCCAGTGTCCAATATTCTAAGCGTAATGGTCTCATAGTCAATCCACATAATATTACTATAGTAACTTTATAGAACAGAGCAGGATAGCAATATCAAATGCAGTATATTCAGTAGATGTAGATCAGTAACAACCCAGTACATTCTAAGTCTATGATAGCAACGAACTCGGAACTAACATCATAAATCTATATCGTACCCAAAGTTCTTTGTTAGCAGTCCAAGCTTTGTAAGTATTAACTTTTATTCGAGATGCTATATTCAGAGGATAAATGAAACAGAAGTTGCAGAAAATATAATTAAAATGTTCCATTAAAAATTAAAATGCTTATATAAAGTTAAATTGATAAAAAAGATTGCTAACCTTTTTAGTTGAAGCTGAAATGAAAAATAGTAATATAAATTACTATTTTACTTGTGAAAGTAATATTTAAATATCAAAATATCTAATACAATGAGTAAGTGAATCAAGCTCACTTATTATTTTATACAATAACCCAATAACATTACTTTAATACCTATACTGGCTGAATTTTTTACCGTCCGAAAAAAATAGGGTTTAACAGGTGTACGGAATAGAAGCCTATGGCACTGATATTTTACAATTTTTTATTTTTATATTACATTAACATATGAAATTGATCTATCAATAAATACTACTGAGAACTGAGATGAAATAAGTCGTTTTCAATAAAAAAGGGTCTCCGGTTCTCTACAGTCATCATACGAAACACAGCAGCAGAGCCCACTAATTCGTGTTTCAACCCGCAGCTTGACTTACCACCACCACGTAAAATTAAATATGTTTTTTTTAGTTAAAATTTATCGGCGTGACATATTTAAATTAAACTTGCCATTTTGTACTTATATATTTTGAAGTATTCAAATGATACCCATAAGGAAAATAGTTCGGCTCAGAGCAAAAAAGCTTAGTAGATTGCATCATACATTTTTGACGTTGTGTCAGCGACGGGACCTCTCTTCCCAGAACATTTGTTTACAAATGTGAATTATTCATATAGAATTTTAATGCTTCATGGAAGTAAATTTTCACATGCATTATATGTGTATAGAGTTTAGGCGATATAAAAATCTTTCGTGGCATGCAGCATATTTTATTATAATTTTGATAGTAAGTATTTTATATTTATAAGAAATGATTATTACTGATTAAAATATAAACATAAAAAAATAATTAATCCAGTGACCCGTCCCGGCTTCTCCTGGATGGGATCTTTTAATTTGGCGTCATTCAGATGTTTCAATATAATCATCAATGATCATTTACACTAGCAATTGTTTAATTTCACAATAATCTCCAGGTTTATCGATGAAAATATAGATCTTAGATCACTCCTGGCATTGCTTTCTATCTGTTCGTGAAACTTTATTACATTCGGTTCAGCTATTTAGAAGATTGAAGAACATTTTACAAATGATTATTTATGTCTTAAAGGTTTGCAAATAACTCCCTGAGCTCGATAAAATAAAGCGCTTACTCCTTTTTTAAAAGCCGGCAACGCACCTGCAATTCCCCTGGTGGTCCACGTTTTCTATAATATTTATTTCGCTAGTACAGAAAGACAATTTTGTTTATATGCATAGAATACTCAAAATGGTTATTACTGTTGGCGACGCGCCTATAAAAATGTTTCAGTTTATTAAATCAACCGATGACGTTGCTATGAAAAAAGGGGCAGTCACGAGCAACGACGCTCTGATAAGAGAATGCTTAGTTAAATCTTTAAGAAATGTCGAATTAATGATATGAAGGTCTTGGGTTCGACTCCCAGGCCGGACTAGTTTGTTTGTTTTCCTAAGTAATATCGCTTAATAAATTCGTAAGGAATTTAAGATATAAATTATGTTACCGGATTTGTTCCCCGGTTGAAATCATCTTTCAAATGATGTAAATTCATAAGAATATTAAAGTGAAGTTAAAGATCGGATTTGTTCCCCGGTCGAGATAATCACTCTGTGCATAGGCAGAATTAATGGATATTAATTGCATAAATGTTGTTTTGTATAAGTTTGATACGTTTTGTACGAAAACAAATGC
Source organism: Parnassius apollo (assembly GCA_907164705.1). Lineage (NCBI taxonomy): Eukaryota > Metazoa > Arthropoda > Insecta > Lepidoptera > Papilionidae > Parnassius > Parnassius apollo. Next base: position 3,552,416 of record CAJQZP010000527.1, read on the forward strand.
CTATTTGTTATGATTGATTAATGAGAACATTCATTTATATTGTTATCTGATTAAAGATAGTTTCATACAGTTCGAAAATTGTATAAAAGCATTTAATTTGCCTAATGTGGTCAAAATTGGTGTATTTCATAATTTAATTTTTTCTGATAGCCGAGAGCCGTGCAAAGTTAGTTGTTCACATAGCGTGAGTACACGGAAGCACGCTGGCCACGCCCTTAGGAGGCCGAATATGTAAAAATTTAAAATGTTTGTAATTCAGTGATTTATGTAAAAATTACTTGTAAAATATTTCAGGTTAATTGTACGTGCTAAAAAGGTAAATTCTGTGTTATTTTCATGTGAAAATTCCTGTGTATAAGTGAAATAATGATAGTTTTGTATAAGAAATTTAAAAGTGTTTTAAATAGTGAAATAAATAGAAAAAATGTAAATTAAACTATTGTATTGGTTAGCTTATGTATAAATTCAAGTGAGAAACATTGTTTTAACTTTCTGTGTTAAATATTTAAGAAATTTCGATTTCGAACTTGTGAGTAAAATAGGCAGTTTTCGTTTAATAAATAAAAGGTTTTTTATGATATGAGGATATGATGTATATCATGGTGTAGATATTGTTTTGTACTACCTATATTGATAAATTGTATTTGTATATGATTTGAATAAATAAAGATATTGAGTGAAACGTGAGAGAGTAATAGTACAAATTCATGTAATTAAGTTGCGCAAGCGCGCAGATGGCGCGGCTCACTTTCGCGTTTAGCTTAGGGGTAGGATAGTAAATTGATTTTATCGCAATTTGTTCGGAAATCGTTCGGGAATCGTTCGGGGAAGTTCGGAAATAGTTCGGAAATAGTTCGGAAATAAATAAGAAAATCCGGGAAAAAGTTCAAGAAAAGTGAAAAAACCAGCAGTATAGGGAAAAGTGATTACTCTCTCACGGAACGGTTTGAAGATAATTGCTGTTTCATTCCCAAGATCCTTTAAGTTATACAGTCCACATCGAAGAATTAAGGCGTCGGGACCGGGACGACTTCGGAAGACCCGTAATCCCCGTCTGAACCTACTTGCTGAAAAGGAAGAGGTTATCGCCCTAGTGTGTTACTCCGTTGCGGAGATCACATACGTTGTTCCCGAACCCAACGTAGGCGTGATAGGAGGCCGGATCGAGAGAAGCCTCGATTCCTGTTTCTTAGTACCCGATCCGCTAGGTCCTTTTCAATTGGTCCTTTTCAGGATCAAGAAGGACGTCCAACCTGAGTTCCTTTTCAATTGGTCCTTCGGAGCCGGATTGAAGACCACCCGAAACTCGCCAGCTGGATCAAGGAACCAGCTGTGGACTGCTGGTTGTGGAAGAAGAAGACCTTCGGAAGCCGAGTGAAGATCAGCAACCGAAGGAAGCCAGAGGTTTGAGCTGAAGCAATAGGACCAAAGGCCTGAAGACCAGGACGGCAGCACTGAAGGGCTGGACCTGGAACTACCGGAAGAAAGAAAACCGGGATTGCAGCTTGGGGCGTGTGCTCGCATGGGGCACATATCGCAGCCGGGCGCAGGTGTCTTGTGAAGGCACTCATCGTGGCCAAGCAGGGCTTGGCATTTTTCCTGTCGGGCAAGCGTGCTCGGCATTTCCTGTCAGACGATCGTGTCTGGCATTTCCTGTCGGACGACCGTGTCCGGCATTTCCCGTCGGGTCATCAGGGTGCAAAAAGCATCCACCGCTGCTGCTGCCGGGCGAGGGTGCGCGTGGGCACCTGACTGCATCGCGGCCGGAGGAGGGCGCTTGGACGAGGCGTCACCGGCAACTGGGCGGCGAGCACAGCATACATCCCGACCACCTAACGGTGCCAAACGGTTGGGCTCTGGCATAACACCTTCGGGTGGAGCAGTTCTCTCGAGCGAGACTGCGCTTGCACTACCGCTCGACTGTTTCGTCATATTCCTTGGCGGGACAGTTCCTAAACCTTTCCTCCATTCCATTCCTGCACGACTCCATCCCTGGACGGCTCACCTCGGTAGGCCCCGTTCAGGATTGATAGGGCTGATAGGGCTGTTAGGGTGGTAGTAGGGTTGTAGGGTTGGGAGATAAAGGGGGGAGAGGTAGTGGTGTTAGGTTGGGGTGTAGAAGGGTTGTAGGTAAGGGGTTGTAGGGACCGTAGGGACTGTAGGGACAGTTAGGGACCGTAGGCCAACAATCACCTTCCTGCAAGATGAAGAAGGCACAAGACCAGACAGGGAGAAGCGAAGGGAGCAGGACAAGGACAGGGCTCTCAAGAAAAGCTAAAGAAGCGGAATCATCTGGAGCGACCACAGCTACTGCGTCAAATGGAGCAACTCCTTCAAGTGGAGCCACCACAGACACGTCCACATGCACGTGGGACTCAGGGACGTCCATAGCAACGACGAGCAACAGGACGGACACCAGTGGTACACAGGCCAGCACCGCACAACAATCCGTTATATCCAGGAGTGAAACGGTGGTCGAAAAAGTAGGTCAAAGGACCGAAGAAGCGGCATCGTCAAGGACAGTAATCGGGCACACTAGTGATAAAGGGTCACAGAGAGGTAGTAGGTCATCGCGATCGGCGAGGCTGAAAGCCGAATTAGAGGCGCGGATTAAATTCGAACGCTCAGAGCTCGAACGAGCACAGGCAGCTGCTGCTTTAGCCAAGTCTCAATTGGAGTTGGCACGACTCAACCGAGAAGAGGAAATCGACTCGAGTGAGGATGATGAAGAGCGGAATACTCAGGTGGAACCTTTCGTAAGGAGTTGGGTTCAGCAAACCATAATGAGCGCGCCGGTTAGTGTAGCACAACCCGATATTACTGATAAGGAAGCGTGTAAAGGATCACGCCGCAAAGGGGCGGAGGTCGAGCGCAACCTAGGAAATGCACAGAAAACACACGCGAGTGAGGTGTCAGAATTGACCGAAGCGATTGTGAGTGCAATAAAAATAGCTGGTAAAGATAAATCTTCCCAGCTTCATTTCCTCCAGGAATTACCGGTGTTCGATGGAGACCCGGGTGAATGGATAATTTTCAAAACGGTGTTTGAAGACACAAAAGGCCAATTTTCAGGGGTGCAAAATGTCGCACGCCTTAGGAGGGCATTAAAGGGCACCGCTAAAGAGGCGGTTAAGTCGCTGTTATTTACTTTATGTGAACCTGAAGAAATAATGAACGCTCTCGAAAGAAGATTCGGTAGGGTTGAGATGCTCATTCTAGCCGAAATCGAGAATGTAAAGCGTATGCCAAGATTGGCAGAAGATTGCCGAAATATAGGATCTTTTGCAAGTCGTATTACGAACGTGGTTGCCACAATACAAGCGTTGAATCAACCACAGTATTTATACTCACCGGAGTTAGTGAGCCGCATAGTGGAGAAACTTGGAACTATGATCAAATTTAAATGGTTTGAATATCGAGCTCAATATCCTTTGGAGCCAGAGTTACAGAAGATGGCCAAGTTTTTAAATTTATTGAGTGAACAATTTGGAACGTCCTTAAGCAATGAAAATGCGCCTGAAAAAAGGAAGCGTCCTGAATTCAGGAAGCAAACTGTACACACTGCAAAGGGAGGTGTACGCAGCTGTGCCGAGAGCGAGCGCTATATGCGCCGAAGTAATATGAGCGAGCGTTTAGAACGCCGAAATAATAAAAGGCACAACCGACAAGTGGTTATGATAACCCAGGACAAGCCTGTAAGTCGGGTAACACATAAGTGTGTTATATGCAACAAGGAGCACTCTATAGTGAGTTGTTACAAGTTTAAGGACATGAATATTCGCGAGAAATGGGAAGCCGTCAAAAAGGCCAAAGTATGTTTCCAATGTTTGTCACCTAACCATAGGAGGTTAGAGTGCAAAGCGAAAAAATGTGGTGTAGAAGGATGTAGAATGTCACATCATCGAATGCTACACCGATACCCCAATGAAAATACCTCGCCACAAGGGGACGAGGGGGGTAAAGATGCTCAAATTACAACTGTTAGTACAGTAAATGCACTGGCATGTGCATATTTAAAGATCATACCGGTCGAGTTGCATGGGCCTAGAGGAAAGGTCAAGACAACAGCTCTTCTGGATGAGGGATCGACCATGACACTCATAGAGGAGTGGATGGCTCAGAAGTTAGCGCCTCGCGGACGTAAAGAGGGATTACGTATCGAAGCCGTGGGAGGTAAGCGAATTAACGACGATAGTTCGTATCGCTTAAACGTTAAAATAAAAGGCATTTATTCGAGCGACTTAGAAGAGATAAGTGTACAAACAATTAAGTCACTTAACCTCGCTCCTCAGTCGGTAAGCCGAGAATTATTGCAACGGTGTTCTCATTTGACACCGATCAAGGATGAGTTGATGTATGAGAGGTCCAAGCCTACCATATTGATTGGTCAGGACAATTGGCATCTCATAGTTACTCGTGAATTGGTTTCGGGAGGTAAGAACCTACCTGTAGCATCGCTCACCAAACTGGGGTGGGTTTTGCATGGTCACATATCGGGTGGCATTAAACCAATCAAGATTGTTAACCACATTTCCACCAAGAAGGAGGAAGATATGGATAAATTAATCAAGGATTATTTTAGTTTGGAATCTCTGGGAGTATCGGCTAGAAAGCCCGTGAACGACCCAGAAGAACGAGCTTTAAATATTTTGAACAAAACGGTACGTCGTATACCTAATAATAGGTACGAGACTGCTTTGTTATGGCGCACAGACAATGAGTGCTTGCCATCGAATAGGGCACAGGTTGAAAGTCGCCTGTTTAATATTGAGAAAAAGCTCGACAAAAATAGCGAGTTGAAAAAGGAATACGAGAAGCAAATTGAAAATCTCATCGTTAACGGTTACGCAGAGAAAGCGAACCATATTTCCATTTCCCCACGTACGTGGTACCTTCCTCACTTCGCAGTGACTCACCCACAAAAGAAGAAAATAAGGATAGTTTTCGACGCCGCCGCAAGGACGGGCGGACGTTGTCTTAACGATGCGTTGTTGACCGGACCGGACTTATTGAAGTCGTTGTTCGGAGTTCTGCTACGATTCAGAGAAGGAAGCGTGGCAGTAATGGCAGACATTAAGGAAATGTTCCTGCAAGTGAAAATCCGGGAAGAAGACAGGGATAGCCTTCGATTCTTATGGCGGCACAATCGTGACGCGCCACCGGAAGAGTATAGAATGACGTCACTCATATTTGGAGCGGCATCATCACCATGCATCGCTATATATGTAAAGAATAGAAATGCGCAGGACAACGCACATATCTATCCAGAAGCAGCTTCCGCTACGGAAAGCAATTTTTATATGGATGATTACCTACAGGCATTTCCCGACGTGACGACGGCCGAAAGGATAGTAAACGATATGTATGAATTACATAAGCATGCTTCTTTCCAACTGAGGGGATGGGCTAGCAACCGACCCGAAGTTTTAAGTAATATGGAAAATAAATATAAGAGCGACAGTGCTTCGCTTGGAGATAAAGAGCACACAGAGCGCACGTTAGGTTTGATTTGGAATATCAAACGGGATATAATAAGTTTTTCCACAAGTCTTCGTAGCACACCGGAAGAGGTGATGGAGGGTTTACGACCGCCTACGAAGAGGGAGATAACTAGCGCTGTGATGTCAGTCTTCGATCCTTTGGGACTCGCATCACCCATAACGATTCAAGGGAAGTCGCTGATCCAGCAAGTATGGAGGACAGGCATCTCTTGGGATGAAGAAGTTTCACACGAGTTACACGTGTTATTTTGTAAATGGATATCGGAAGTGAAGAAATTAGGTCACTTAGAAGTACCTAGACCCGTTGCTGAAGGCATCGGCAAAGGAGAGTTACATACTTTCACGGATGCTAGTGAAAAAGCATACGCTGCCGCGGTGTATTACGTCACCACGGACGAGCAAGGAATAAGGCGGATTACGCTGATCGCCGCAAAGGCAAGAGTAGCGCCATTGAAACCAATTTCGATTCCAAGGCTTGAATTGCAAGCAGCTCTTATGGGCAGCAGACTGGCTGCTTCGGTTAGTGAAGAGAGCAAGTACGAGATGTCCGAGAGAGTGTTTTGGACAGACTCACGTACAGTGTTAGCGTGGATTAAGTCGGATCCTCGCGCTTTTAAACCATTCGTTGCTCATCGATTGGCTGAGATCGAAGATCACAGTAAGCCATGTGAATGGCGATGGGTTCCAACGTCACAAAACGTGGCAGACGACGCCACTAGAAATTTTCCTTCCACCTTCGATGTAAGTCATCGCTGGTTTCAAGGACCTGAATTCCTCAGGAAAAGTCCTGATTTATGGCCCAAACAAGTGGACACCATAAATAGCTTAGAAACAGGTGAAGAAAAATCGCCAAAGGGCGTAAATACGTTAAGAAAGCAAGAACCGTTAAGTCTACCCGACTACGGACGATTTAGCAGCTTTAAGAAATTCCTTGGAGCAACTACACGCACCTTACAAGCGGTAGAAAAATTCAAGAGTTTAAGAAAGTCGGTTAAAGGACCCGACGACGCAACCGAAAAGTCGGTTATGTGTTCCAACAAAGTTTTAGCAAAGTCGGTTAAAGGACCCGATAGCGCGTTGGACACAGCGCTCTTGAAAAAGGCGGAAATATTAATTTGGAAATTCATTCAAGACGAGTGTTTTCATTCGGAAATAAAATGTTTGAAAGCAGGCAAAAGCGTTGAAAGAAGTTCACGCTTAAGTAAATTATCTATGGAAATAGGAGAGGATAACTTACTCCGTTTAAATGGACGTTTACCTATCAAGTCTAATTTGACCGAGGAAAGTAGAAAACCTGTCATATTAGACGGTAAACACGAAATCGTTAAAATGATGATTAGAGAAGTTCATCATCATTTTGGACACGCCAATCACCAGACGGTGATGAATGAGGTGAACCAGAAATTTTACGTCTTGAACTTGCGTAATGTAGTACGAAGTGTGTCACACCATTGTCAGTGGTGCAGGACATACAGGTCAAAGCCGCAAAACGTGCCACAAGGAAATATTCCTCTGGAAAGAATAGCTCATCATGAGCCACCTTTTACATGCTCAGCTGTAGATTATTTTGGTCCTATGAGTGTGACTATAGAAAGGCGACACGAAAAACGTTGGGGCGTTTTATTCACGTGTCTGACCACCAGAGCAGTACATCTGGAATTAGCAGCCTCATTGACACCAGCGTCAATGATAATGGCGTTAAGGCGATTTATCGCCAGAAGAGGAAAACCAGCCGTTATATACAGCGATAACGGGACAAATTTCAAAGCTGCAAATAAAGAATTATTGAAAGCATGCGAAGAATGCTATGAGGGCATGAAAAACGAGTCATTTAAGAAATATATTAAATGGAAATTTATACCTCCGGGAGCACCGCACATGGGTGGCGCCTGGGAGAGGTTAGTAAGATCGATTAAAATTGCGTTGACCGCTACGCTTAAGGAGAAGAGCCCACGAGAGGAGGTTCTACATACGTTACTTTTAGAAGCAGAGCATACGGTAAATTCCAGACCTCTGGTAACATTCAGTATGGATAGTCCTGAAGAGGGTTTGACACCCAATCATTTTCTTCTGGGACGCTCATGTGGTGATCGACCACCTGGATTATTTTTAGAGCGACATCTGACGGGTCAACTCAATTGGAAAGCTGCACAGAGGTTAGCCGACCATTTTTGGACAAGATGGCTGAAAGAATACATGCCTACGTTAATACCTCGAACAGGTGATAACGGCAAGTTCATGGAACCTAAAGAAGGCGATATTGTTTTGATAATAGATCATTCGTTGCCACGAAATACGTGGCCAAAAGGTAAAATTAGTAGAACGTTACCGGGACCAGACGGTCACACCAGAGTGGTTGACGTCATTACTAGCACAGGTATCTTGAGGAGACCTACATCCAGAATAATAGTCCTGGTACCCGCGACGCCTCCCAAATGATGGTGCTAACGCACGGGGGGGAGATTGTTGGCGACGCGCCTATAAAAATGTTTCAGTTTATTAAATCAACCGATGACGTTGCTATGAAAAAAGGGGCAGTCACGAGCAACGACGCTCTGATAAGAGAATGCTTAGTTAAATCTTTAAGAAATGTCGAATTAATGATATGAAGGTCTTGGGTTCGACTCCCAGGCCGGACTAGTTTGTTTGTTTTCCTAAGTAATATCGCTTAATAAATTCGTAAGGAATTTAAGATATAAATTATGTTACCGGATTTGTTCCCCGGTTGAAATCATCTTTCAAATGATGTAAATTCATAAGAATATTAAAGTGAAGTTAAAGATCGGATTTGTTCCCCGGTCGAGATAATCACTCTGTGCATAGGCAGAATTAATGGATATTAATTGCATAAATGTTGTTTTGTATAAGTTTGATACGTTTTGTACGAAAACAAATGCCTATTTGTTATGATTGATTAATGAGAACATTCATTTATATTGTTATCTGATTAAAGATAGTTTCATACAGTTCGAAAATTGTATAAAAGCATTTAATTTGCCTAATGTGGTCAAAATTGGTGTATTTCATAATTTAATTTTTTCTGATAGCCGAGAGCCGTGCAAAGTTAGTTGTTCACATAGCGTGAGTACACGGAAGCACGCTGGCCACGCCCTTAGGAGGCCGAATATGTAAAAATTTAAAATGTTTGTAATTCAGTGATTTATGTAAAAATTACTTGTAAAATATTTCAGGTTAATTGTACGTGCTAAAAAGGTAAATTCTGTGTTATTTTCATGTGAAAATTCCTGTGTATAAGTGAAATAATGATAGTTTTGTATAAGAAATTTAAAAGTGTTTTAAATAGTGAAATAAATAGAAAAAATGTAAATTAAACTATTGTATTGGTTAGCTTATGTATAAATTCAAGTGAGAAACATTGTTTTAACTTTCTGTGTTAAATATTTAAGAAATTTCGATTTCGAACTTGTGAGTAAAATAGGCAGTTTTCGTTTAATAAATAAAAGGTTTTTTATGATATGAGGATATGATGTATATCATGGTGTAGATATTGTTTTGTACTACCTATATTGATAAATTGTATTTGTATATGATTTGAATAAATAAAGATATTGAGTGAAACGTGAGAGAGTAATAGTACAAATTCATGTAATTAAGTTGCGCAAGCGCGTAGATGGCGCGGCTCACTTTCGCGTTTAGCTTAGGGGTAGGATAGTAAATTGATTTTATCGCAATTTGTTCGGAAATCGTTCGGGAATCGTTCGGGAATCGTTCGGGGAAGTTCGGAAATAGTTCGGAAATAGTTCGGAAATAAATAAGAAAATCCGGGAAAAAGTTCAAGAAAAGTGAAAAACCAGCAGTATAGGGAAAAGTGATTACTCTCTCACGGAACGGTTTGAAGATAATTGCTGTTTCATTCCCAAGATCCTTTAAGTTATACAGTCCACATCGAAGAATTAAGGCGTCGGGACCGGGACGACTTCGGAAGACCCGTAATCCCCGTCTGAACCTACTTGCTGAAAAGGAAGAGGTTATCGCCCTAGTGTGTTACTCCGTTGCGGAGATCACATACGTTGTTCCCGAACCCAACGTAGGCGTGATAGGAGGCCGGATCGAGAGAAGCCTCGATTCCTGTTTCTTAGTACCCGATCCGCTAGGTCCTTTTCAATTGGTCCTTTTCAGGATCAAGAAGGACGTCCAACCTGAGTTCCTTTTCAATTACTTTTATTGTATTTTTATATTCAGGTAACGAGAAAGCATCCAAGAAGAATAAGAATGACTGATATAATAGCCCCACGTAATAGTAGCCTGAAGTGGCAACGAGCTGGCCTGTTTACGCCAAATTGCGGCAACTTGAAACTTGCAAAGCGCTCGTCCCAGGCAAGGAACCGGTTTAACGGGTCGAGCCGAGCGGGTGTCGACCGTGCCCAGTTAGTCTGAAATAATCTTTGTTCGCTACGGCCGTTCCGGTGGGGGGTCGGGAAATTAGTCTAGAAGATTCGATTGAACGCGACGGCCGTGTCGATTAGAGGTCGCGAGTTACGTAAGAATTGTTACGTAGCATTAAGACGGCCTCCTTTGTGTTGCCTTATTTCGTTAATATACGTGACAACGGGGCTTTTTTTGAGTTTTGAGTGACTAATTTAACTTCGATTGCCATTAATTTGCATCGAAGCGTGGCTTGTATCGTGTTTTAATATCGCACTAAGTAATTTTGCTTGTCGTTGGAACGCTAAACTTTGAGATCCGGGTGGAGATCGCGTTCGATTATAGTTTGTACTAAGTGACGTTAGACTTGAGTCCCGATAGCGGGGAACGCCCACTGGAATAATTGCGCCTTGTGGAGCTGGGTAACGCATGTGGTTCTGCTATCCGATTACATCGGTGACGTCAGGCTACATTACACACTTTCCTACACCACTCACACATACCATTTACTTGCCCCTGACGGCTCCTTGTGGTCGACCCTACCTCCGGAACTCGGTAAGTTTGTGTTTGCTTATAGCAGCCGTTATAAATTAATTATCCATAGGCCATTTGGGCCCTAACCCTTGGTTGCTCATCGAGTTGGATTACTGATGGGCCCTAATTCTGTCGACTTTTGTCGGGGCAACTGAGGACCGTAACATTTTCTGGTAGCGGAGCGTGGTTGATTGTTTCTCCAATCGTTAGTTCTTTTAGAGTCTCCAAAAGTTATCGGATCGGTGTTTAGAATCACGACCGTTAGGCTGCGCAAGCAGGAGTGTAGTTTAGAGTTAAGTACCTACGCGTCAGGTATTTCGGGTAAGTAGATTAAATTGCCAAAGGGTCGGTCGCCTGCGCGTGGTATCTTTGCTAGCCGACTGTAGTGTGTACTTGCCGTGTAGTGTAATTGTGTTTAATTTAATTTAGTAGTAACTAGCTCTTACCCGCGGCTTCGCCCGCATGGTTACTGGGAAATGAACCATCCATTGCTTTTTGAATTGAAAGAAAACTGAGTTTTATAGATTTGTCAGAGATGCAGCAATTAAAAGGAAACTGAGCAAAATGAATTCGTCAGCCTATTTAAATGTTTTGAAACGCAGCGTATAGGAAAACATGAAAATAGCCTGTTTATTACAAATGGAAATGGGATATTTTTTAATTAAAGGAAACTGAGCATAATTATCCGTCAGGGATGCAGACTTTTGAAAAGAAACTGAGCTAAATTGATTCGTCAGAGATGCAGTTTTCTGAATTGAAAGGAAACTGAGCCAAATAAAAGATCCGTCAGAGATGCAGCCTTTTGAGTTGAAAGGAAACTGAGCTTAATAGGTCCGTCAGAGGTGCAGCATTTGGAATCGAAAAGAAACTTTTAAAGGAAATTTTGAATTGAAAGGGAAGATCTGTGGGAATTCTGATTAATTGATTGTAGGAATTTTGGAAAAAAAAACTAACTGAACACTATTTTAAGACGCTACTGTACACAATGTTATATGTTTTTCCATTCGGGGAAAGAATGTGGAGATTTTGGGCATTTGACACATGCGAACATGCTACATACAGCTTACCATGAAAGAAGCACGGTTTTTCTAAGTTGACCTCCGCTACCTGTAACGTTTGCCCTTGCGCTTCCCGTTACATAACCGAGGAGCATCTAAATTTCGCATTAGCATGACTGGGACGCCTAAATTTAATTGAAGCTTATGTGAGGGCACACCTGACAACTCTAGAAAATTTAGAAACTCTACGGGATATGAAGTGCCTTGTTCTGTGTCCATAACTGTATCTACTGACAAATACTCTGTTATTTCTCCTGCTACTTCACCCTCATTTTTTGGTGCAAGAATCGCCCTTTCACATAACCATTTGTCTTCATGCATGTTGTTCGTTAAATCTGAATAAACGCTCGCAATTAATTCGGAATGACTCTGTACTAAATTACAAAAATCTCTCGTCAATTTAACGCAGCCCTCAGCATCCGTTTCCAACCGCCCATCGCTAATTATTAACAGTGTGTCAGCATAGTTTCCAGCATTGATATCATTATACAAATGCACTCTCATATTCGTAGTTAAACTGAATTTTGTCACCTTGTTCCATAAAATAGACGACTTGAGGGATGCTTTAATTTCATCTGCAGGTGTACCCTTTTGAATGACAGGTAAAGTTTGGCGAAAGTCATCTGGCAATAAAACCACCATTCTTCCCATTACATCGGTATTGCTGCGCAAATCCTGGAGCGTTCGATTTAGTGCTTCTACAGCTTTTTTATGCAACATTGTACTTTCGTCCCACACTAAAAGTTTGCATTGTCGTAGCATTATACCTCGTGCACTATTTTTGCTAAAGTTGCAGATCGGCGATTCTTCCTGGGCTAGATTTAGAGGGAGTTTTAAAACAGAATGTGCAGTGCGGCGCTCCCCCGCTTAGCAGCGTGGCGGCTATACCGGAGGAAGCTACGGCCACAGCAATGTTTTTATCTTTCCGTACTTGCGCTAATAATAAATTTAACAAAAATGTCTTTTCAGTTCCTCCAGGGGCATCTAAAAAGAAAAGTGCACCATTTCCAGATTCAATTTGTCCTAATACTTTGTCAAAAACTCGTTTTTGTTCGGGAAGCAAGCGGGGTACAAATTCGGCTACTTGCTGCTGCAAAGCTGGTATATCGTAGTTTGTTTCACGTATAATTTCATCACTTAGTTCATTTTTCTGAGGGCTTATCATTCCAAAGTTGCTTAATTTTTTTGCCTACCATTGCCATTACCTTATCTTCAATTTTTCCAAGTGCTTCATTATAAATGTGTTCATTGTATGTCATGTTCGCGGGTGTCTGCTGTAACCTTTGCAAAATATCTGCCGCTATGTACTCTTTATATTTGTCCCACAATTCATGTGCATTAGATAGCCCGCAAGATGATATGAGAGTTGCATAAAGATCCCTAATTTTGGCTGGTGACTGGCACTGCACAGCTTCCTCCATGGTTTCATCCCACTGATTATCGTTTTCTAAAAGATGCAGTGCTTCACATGCTTTTCTGTAGGTTGCGCATTCCTGACCGTTGACAGTTTTAAGGTCTTTATATCCTGTAGGACCCCGAACATGGTGCAGCAGCAATCGTAAACAGAAACATTCAAATTAGTTACATGGACTGTATACACACGACCAAGGGCATCTGATGACTTTACACCGGGCCAATTTGCAACAAGCGCGCCTTGAATACGGCGTTTCCACTCCTTCCTAGATGTGTTCCAAGTATAATAGCGGGGGACTTCAGAATATAACAACATTTTTGCAAGGGGTCGGTTTGACAAAGTTGAAAGAAGGCTGTAAGTGTAGTTTTTGGCGGTGATGCAATTCTTTCTTGGAAATTTCTTTCGGTGAAATATACACGCTCTCCATTTTCTAAGTGCACAGCAAGGTGAGTAACTGTTGGGTGCCTTTCGTGTAAAGGGAAGCCAAGGAGACGCCACGCTGCCTCGTTACTGCTGACATAACGCCCTGCTTGAAAGGTCTGTACTTCATTAACGGGATTTGCCTCACCTTCACTCCTGAGATTAAATATTGCTTGGTCGCTTCCTTTATTTATGTACTTACAGATATACTTGATTGCGCGGACAGAGCTACATGCTTCTAAATTAATGTGGGCATTAAACATTTTACATAGAATGGGCGAATACGGGACAATCCAGCTGTTATCTAAGGTTTCGAACGCTCCAGAGCGAGATTTGATTGTAACTTTCTTGCCACCATCTTCGGGAGCTCTGCGTCTGTATAAAGGGTAGCCATTGTTATTGTGCACTGTTTCTTTTAATAGCTGTTTAGGGATTTTCTTTGTACATTTTCCTTCTTTCATACATGGCGATATTGAATTTCGTGCTCCACATGGACCGTGAATCATATTTCGGACGATGGTATCATACAATTCTTTATCTTGCTCAGGATCCGGAATCTCGGCGCTTATTATGTCGTCTATTTGGCTGGGCCGCAACTTCTCTTTAAGCCATATTAGAATTTGGACATGCGGTAATCCTCTTTTTTGCCATTCAATTGAATACATGAAGCACTGCACCTCTCCGAAAATTTTCCCTTTTATAATTACATACATTAATTTTGTACTTTTAATCTAAATGCAACTAAATCGTGTCTGTCAGTACTTTTTTGGCCCGGAATTAGTCCTCGGTTATTTAAAGTCACAAAAACAGTAACAAAAAGATCAGGTCTTCCGTAAGTTCGTACATAGGCTCATGCGTCTTGTGTGTACTCATGTAGCTAGCGGGGACTGTTAACGAATGATGATTCACTTTCTACTTTCACATACTTGTCTACCAAAAATTGATGAAATAATTGTCTACACCGGGCTAAAAGGTTGAAATCATTTTCTCGCGACATCAAATGATACGCATAAAAATCCATACATGATACTTTTTTGTTCGGAGTAGGCTCCTTTGTGACCGGGTTAATGAGTGGAATTTGAAAATGATAACCCTCTTGTCCTTTGCAATAAATTAATGGGTATTGCAGAGCGTCATAAAACTTGTGTGTATCGGCTACCCGTTGCAACGTATCATCACGAGCTCGCAAGACAATGTCTCGCGAAGAAAATTGATCACCACTAATTACGGCTGCTATTTCGTTTATCAAAGGTGCATTGTAGCGCCTTTCATGCTCTCCTCGAGGGGTCCGATCTGTGTGAATGACGACTTCATAATTCTCTTCAGGTAGGTTTTCTAAAGCAGTTTTAAATATTTGACTAAAATGTTACGTTCATGAAAGAATCTTTGAAATTTGAACACTGTGTCTCTCTCAACTCCTTGGATAAATTGGCAGCGACGGTCTACCTCAATTTCTTCGTCACCGAGTTTTCAAAGGTTCTTCTGGTTCCGCAAGTAACGGAAGTGACACTTTGCCATTGGAACAGCACATGCCTGCGGTCTCATATTTCCATTTTAAAGCGCTGCAAAATCGACACGCCTTGTCCATCAGTCCGATAACAACTAACCTGTGATTTTTATAATCAATCAACGGATCATAATTGAATGCTGCGTCATTAAAAACCGACCAATTGTTTCTTTGAAAAGTTTGTCGACGTTCAGCTTGGAGCTGTGCATTTGCATCTCTTCGCGCTTGTGTCTGTTCTGGAGTTTCAGATGCCCTTATAGTAGATTGACGTTCAGCTTACTCAATGAGTCTGTGTTGAGTTTCATCAGTTGTTTCCGCGGCTTTTAAGGCGGCCTGACGTTTCGCTTGTTCGAATAGCCTCTGTTGACTTTGAGCAGGTGTTTCAGTAGCTCTTAAAGTAGATTGACGCTCTGCCTGTTCAAGACGCCTTTGCTGACTTTGATCAGGTGTTTCAGTAGCTCTTAAAGTAGCTTGACGCTCTGCCTGTTCAAGACACCTTTGCTGACTTTGAGCAGGTGTTTCAGTAGCTCTTAAAGTAGCTTGACGCTCTGCCTATTCAAGGCGCCTTTGCTGACTTTGAGAAGGTGTTTCAGAAGCTCTTAAAGTAGCTTGACGCTCTGCCTGTTCAAGATGCCTTTCCTGACTTTGAGAAGGTGTTTCGGAAGCTCTTAAAGCAGCCTGACGCTCTGTCTGTTCAAGACGCCTTTACTGACGTTGAGAGGTGTCTCAGATGCTCTAAAAGTAGCCTGACGCCTTGCTTGTTCTTGCCTTCTCAGTTCAGCATCTTCTAAAGATTCTAGCGATCGAGCTAATCTTTTCGCTTGTCTTTGAGAAGATACTCTTGAAAGGCTGGACTTAAGTTTGCGAGGCATTATGAAGTAACAAAAAACCTATTTATAAAAAAACATTTTAAATATTAAATTTCCTTTTAAATATTTTTTTAAAGCAAATATAAAATACGTATCTAAAAGGAATTAAATATTTTTTAAAATCAAAACAACAAAACCAATTCAAAACACAACACGAATCCGAAAACAATAGCCAAAAAATCGAATCAACTTAAACCAAATCACAAAACAAATCGCAGAAAACCTAAATCGAAAGCAGTAGTCAATATAAATATAACCAACGAAAAAAGAAGTAAGTGTATAGGTACCGTATACACTATCTATACTATTAATATTCCTTTGAAATATTGTTTAACAACCTAAAACAACGAAAACCAATTCACGATTCTAAATAAACAAAATCCAAAATCAAAGCCAGAGTCTAAATATGTATAAAGGAATACCAACCAAATCAACAAAACCGATCCAAGAAAATACACAAATCCGAAAATGAAAGCCAATATAAATCCATTCAACCTTAAGGGGAAATATAATCTCAAATGGCTTAGCAAGATCCTTCGTTATACCGAAAATATTGCAGCATTAATTTTGAAATAAATATATGGTAATGTTGAGGATTAATGTTAAGGATTATGTTAGAGGAAAACACGATTTCGTAAAATTTTCTCGATAGAAAAAAAAATCCAAAGTTACCTCCAAAATAAACAATAAACCGCTGTTATTCATAAAATACTTTAAATAAGATCATGAAACTTTGCATACTAACTGAACTAACTATAAAGCAGTGCTTATGTTATTTACTTTTTTTAAAATACCATTATTTTCACTGTAAAAAGAAAATAACCTAAACTATCGGCCTCTTGAAGCGTGATTCCTGCCGCACGGTCACTTCGCTTCGGCCTTTGAAGGCGGATGTTGTGTCGCTTACGATCAGAATATACATTACGCAACAGGACGACGTAAAATTAAAATGGGAAATAACCGTAATAAAAATAATAAACCACTGCCTTGGCGTTAAGAAACAGGCATAAATATGATAAACCTAATGAAATAAGTGTCTAACGACCTTTCTACTTACAGTATTAGTGATTACAAACATGTCGGTACATAGCATACGACGCGCGGGCAAGTGGGGACGAAATTAGAATTTGAGCTAACTTACTCTATCCCCTTAACCAAATCACAAAGCAAATCGTCGCTGCGCGTGCAGAAATCGCTATGTGTTTTTTTTCATTTTTTTGTTTTTGATGCCATTCTGATCTTTAAGTTAATACTCATAGGCTACAAAAACAGATTTTTGTGTAAGATTCACGTATACAAAGTTACGAAAAATAGCCATGTGAGGTTCATACATTCAATGCGCGTCTAATATCAATATGTGCTTTAAATCACATAGCTAAAAAAGTTCATCGTAGTAGTAGACTTATGAATTGCGCCCGATATGCGATGATTCCCTGCACATAGCGATATTTTTCCTGACAAGTTCGGACCAGTTCAGTCGTGTAAAGCGCTCGTCGAGCGTCACATAACAGAGATTGTCTATTAAGTTAGTCAGTGTCATTCGAACTGTTCAACAAATCACACAGAAAAATTAGTGCAAGTTATACCTATAATTGTAAATTTAATAACTTTTTGGGATCGTTGATGAACAAATATATAAATATACCTACCAAGTAAGTACCTACATTTTTTCATTTACTAATAAATTCCTCTTAGGGTTGCTTTTGGTTTTAGTTTGCTAAGATTGTGGTTACGTATTTGGAAAGTTTTTCCTGTTTAAACTATTTTTCATTAAAAATGTGTATTACTATTCTTACATAACCAATATAAATTTACTATTTATCTTAGGAAAAGCAATCTTTTAAACATTGTTTTCAAACAGCATTTCTAATGAACAATAACTAATATTTCCCTAACTAAAGTATGACTTAACATCTTAATGTAATGTTTTACTATGGTACAAGAATTTCAATAAATGAATGAAATTTTTATCTAAATATCTTAATACTAATTTTGCTACTGTTTACTAACGCTTTATATTTTACCGCTTTTTAGGAACTGAACATGCCAAGATTTTAGAGAAGTAAACAGCTTGTATCGTTATGCGTAGAAGATCAACAGCAATCGATACACCATTTAGCAATGAAGCTAGAAGAAGAATCATCTTCAATATTATTTCCATCACTTCCACCTCCAGCTCCATCGATAATTATTCAAGCTGTTGACGAAGGTGAATACGCCGACGTTGGCATGAGTACTTTTACCGACCTCACAAATATAATTTGTTCTACAAATGCGGAATTAGCTTCAGGGATTACAGGTACAACTCAAAGTTTAATAACTACTACTACTGCTAATATCAGCATAACATCTGATTCCTGATTAGAAATACAAAATGATAATGAGGCAAACATTACTAATACACCAGTTCCTGCTAACGTTATGCTGCAGTTGAATGAATAAACTGGAATTTTTAACCGCTCTTTGAAAAAGAAAATATTTACACTTCCATCCCACAAAATGAGGAGGAAGTGGCTCTTAGTGAGAACAAAAAACGAAAGAAGGCACAAAAATTAAGGCTTTTAGGCATGACTTATACAGGGCAACAAGTTGTTAGAGAAGAAGATAAAATTGGAATACAAGAAGTTACGAAAACAAATAGAAAAATGAGAGAAAAGACTTGTGAACATGGAGCGCCTAAAATTTCCACAAGAAGTTTTGCCTGCGCTGCAATATACGATAATATGCGCGCAGATATATTTCATTGTTTTTGGCAACTCCCTACATGGGATGCTAAGAAAACCTACGTAAACGGCCTTATCCAACCAAGGCAGATTGCTCGCCGTTGAAATGTCTCCGCAGATGTTAATAAAAAGAATTGCGGGTTTGATTGCTATTTACGGGGGCTTGACGGTATTAAACTACGTGTTTGCAAGCAGTTATTTTTAGCCACATTAGACTTAAAAAAAGATGTTCTACAGTTGTGGATGATCGAAGTTCGACATTGATGTAACAAATAGTGGAGCGATTAACATAGTCCGAAGAGTAGCTGCTGATAGTTCTAATCGGGCTGGTACCAGGGTTCTTAGGTCTGAGTCAGTTACGAAATGGCTTGAAATAATACCAAAGGTACCCAGCCATTACTGCCGAAGCAACACTAGTCGTGTTTATGTGGAAGCCTCTTTCGAGTTAATGACACACATGCATACGGTCTACATAGCTTGGTGCCAAGAGAACAACTATTCTGCAGTACAAAGAAAACGGTTTCAGGAAACTTTAAAAGATAATAAAATTTCAATTTTTAAGCCACGGAAAGATCAATGCGATCTGTGTGTTGGGCACAAAGAGGGAAACATTCCTAAAGCTATGTATACACTACACATCAAGAAGAAAGAGGAAGCCTACTCTGCTAAGTCTAATGCTATTCAGGAAATGTCCGACGATGTTGTGGTTGTATCAATGGATATGCAAAGCGTGCTGCTGTCTCCTAAACTTCACGTTTCTGAGCAATATTATAAAATGAAATTAGCTCTGCATAATTATACGTTTTATGTAAAAAATACTAAGGATGTATATTTATACGTTTGGCATGAAGGAGAGGGAGGAATAACAGCGAATAATATTACGAGCTGCATCATTAACTTTTTAGAAGTGTATTGTGGAAACAAAAAGAAAGTAATTCTTATTTCTGACGGCTGTGCATATCAAAATAAAAATAAAGTTTTATGCAGTGCCTTAGCTAATTTAAGTGCTGTGAAAGAGCTTACCATTGAGCAAATTATATTAGAGAAAGAGCATACAGTGATGGAAGTGGACAACGTCCATTCCACTCTAGAAAAAAGTTTAAGGCACCAATTTTTACACCAATGGATTATGTGTCCAGGATGAGACAATGTAGGCCCTCGCAGCCCTACGTTGTTCATTATCTAGATTTCAATTTCTTTAAAAACTATGAAGAAATGTCTGGCAATTTCACCACAATAAGACCAGGCAGAAGGACTGGTGATGCCACTGTTAATGATATCAGAGGACTTCTTTACGTCAATGGTGAAGTGCAATATAAAGTACGCTATTCTGATGAATGGAAAGCTTTACCACAAAGGAGAATTAATAGTAGAGAACCAATAGTAGATGTAACCAAATTTAATCATCTACAACGTCTGAAGCAGTACATGCATCGCGACTATCATTTTTTTATGATATATTAAGTCATTAATTTACCTAACACATTTTTGAAATTTATTTTTCATTCATTACCTAACTACTTTATAAAAAAATACTTATTTTACAACATTGCATATATATTTTTTTTAATTTTGCTATAATGGATATTTATTTCTTGTGTCATTTCTTACTATATGTCTGACAATTTTCTAAATAAATATTATTTTGATATAAAAAATGGTGTTTTATATAATAGCTATGTGAAAAAAGCAGCACATATATAGTAGGCGATGCGACTTCCATTTGTCGCTATGTGCTCTGTAGACAGTTAGCAGATATTTATGACTCTAATTATAAACGCTATGTGTAGAAATAATCGAATTCTTTTTTTCTAGCTTTTTAATAAGGTATTTGACAAAGATAGAAACGTTAAAATATGTAAATTGTGCTATTACTATTACCATACAAAAAAGTATTATAATGACTCACACACAACTTGATATAATCAGTTTTTTGTCTCTCCTGAAAAGTAGGGTAAAACACATAGCGAAAAATGCACGCGCAACGACGAAATAACAAACAACCGAAATCGAAAGCAGGTAGTCGAATAAGCTACGAAATAGAAACATTTTAAGCGTATAGGTACCGTATGCACTATAAGTTGACGCGCGGCTGCCTGGGTGCGAACGGCGCTTCCTCTCGGGGCTCTGCCAGGCCCTCAACTTCCACGGGCGGGGGCGCTCAGCCACGCCCCCCATCAGCCGACGCTCGGTGCTCCCCTGCCGGCCACCGTGCCCCTGGGTTTGAAGGGGGTCCCTCCCCCGACCAGTCGGTGAACTTTTCCCTTAAGGGCGGGGGGGAGGTCGTCACCCCTCTCAGCGTGTTGAGAGGAACTTCACGGCCACTTAGCGGTTCCTGCGACCTCGAATCTGTCCCGGGCCTCAAGGCCGAGGTTCGCTGAAGCTTCCCAGGTCGGCCCGTTCGGTTATTTCTAACCCCGGGTCGTTGAGATGCCGCCGGAATGCCGCTTTCGAGACCCCCGGTTCAAGTGCCGGTCCGATGGAGGCAGCCCTAGCTAGGTAGCTGCCGCCCTAGCTCCCACCACAGCCGCCTCCACTGATCCTTTGAGCCGTCAACAGTCTACTTGTCAAACTGTTCTATTGCCGACGGCCTCAGTGAAGGTGTACAACCCGAGTGGCGACTGTTTAACAGTTCGCGCTCTATTGGATTCGGGTTCACAACGCTGTGTGGCCTCCACTTGGTTGGTGGGAAGACTAGGGCTCCCCTGGAGCTCTGAATCACGTCCAATGGTAGGTGTCGGCGGTGCCGAGCCTCCTGTTCCTAGGGGACAAGCGGAGTTGGTGTTTGGCCCTGCCAGCGAACACCTTCACATTCTAGTTAAGCTAAATGTCCTCGATGACATTGTAGGTTTTCTCCTTAACGTCCGTATAAATAATAGCGCGGTTCGTTGTGCGTCGGGTTTGAGACCGGCAGACCCTCAATGTTCCCATCCTGGATCTATAGATTTGTTGCTGGGGGCTGACGCGCTGGGGCTCATCTTGTTAGGAATCGAGCCCTACAGCCCGATGGCTTGTCAGGCATGTCCACAGTATTTAGGCACAGTTTCTTTGGACCGGTTCTGTGGTATCCACCTCCTCAGACGGCCGACGGTCATTTTGTCACACGCTTAACCTTTATTGACTCACGGCCCCCTTTGGGCCAATCTCGTACCCTGGCCGAAAAGAGGTTGCTTTCAATGGAGCGCCGTATGCGGCGCGACCCAGCCTTTCACTACAAATATATCGAGTTCATGCGCGAGTATCAAGAGCTGGGTCACATGTCACCGTCCAATTTCGACTGGCGGCCACAGGAGCACTACTTCCTCCCTCACCGTGTGGTCTTGAGGACCCCTGGGAGTAAGATTCGGGTAGTTTTTGACGGCTCCGCCCCCTCGTCAAATGGTTTGTCCCTGAACCAGTGTCTCCACTCTGGTCCTAAATTGACCAAGGACATATCCGACATTTTGACCCACTTCCATCGGCACCAAGTGGTTTTTGTAGCCGACATTCGGATGATATTTCGACAATCAGTGGTCCATCGTGATGACCGTCAATATCAGCTGATATTGTGGCGCGAGAAGCCCAGAGATCCGATACAGGTGTTTGAGTTGAACACCACCACCTATAGACTCCGGTCCAGCCCGTATATCGCCATGTGAACCCTCCTCGAACTCGTTGAGAGGGAGCGTCTAAGATACGCTCGGGGGGCTTCTATTTTGGAGACTTCGGTCTAAATGGACGACATTTGCATGGGCGCCTCCACCGTCGAGGAGGCTCTTGTATTGCGAGACGAATTGATTGCCATCCTAAAGTCCGGAGGTTATGAGTTGCGCAAATGGTTGTCGAACTCCCCTCATATTTTGAAGGACCTCCCAGGAGAGGATCAACAAGACCCTCATCTATTCGAGCACCCTGACAATCCTAATTTGTTGACTGTGCTGGGCATTCAATATCAGCCTGTTCAGGATACTTTCACGTATCGATTCAAACTCAATCCCCCTCCTAAATCACGGACCAAGCACTCCGTGCTGTCGACTGTAGCCCGCACCTTCGATACTAGTGGATGGATCACTCCGGTAATTTTTTTGGCTAAGTGCTTTCTTCAAAAGCTCTGGATATCCATGGCCTTATATAGCTTTACCTTCTTGGAGCTTTTCATCAGTTCTTATTGAGACCGTGATTAATATGTTGACGATCTGATGAAACATATAAGGGTTGATAGATGCAGTAGTACTAGCTATGGATTTGTGGTTGGATTTAATTACCATGATCGCTTAACTTTCAATTGTGTAACGTTAATGTTATTAAAAGTTTTGAAAGTCTACTTACCGTTACCATTACAGCCTAATAAGTCCACTGCTGAACATAGGTCCCTCCTATAGATTGCCTCACAGGGTGGATATTTGCCATAGTTGCCACGCTCGACAAGCGGGTTGGCAACCCGGGGAGGGAAACAAATCAAACAAATAAAAAAAAAAATTAATTTGTTTGATTTGTTTCCCTCTGCTGCGTCATACGACACACGGAATGAATGATATGGGGTAGTGGATATTATTATACCGCCACTGCAAGTAAGCTAACTTACGAAACCAAATACTGTCATATCATATACTCGATATTCTAAAATATCCATTAAGCTTATATTATTGATATTCATTTACTAGATAAAGACTCGTGTAATAAAGCCTTAACTAATTTGCAACTATGTGTTATTCAACGTTGAATGTGGTTTATTCGTAGAAAGTTTTCGAAGCAAACATAACATGTCCTTACTTATTCCCTTGATGAACTGGTATGTGTGTGTACAGCTGCTATGAAATTACGTAAGTAAATAAATTACATAATAAATTTTAATTTAATAATAACAAGTAATTATTTTTTATAGAAAAGAATACTGTAACGTGTGTGTGAATAGAGTCTCCGAGTCTCTACACTCACCGTACGAAACACAGCAGCAGTACGCTGCTATTTAATAGTGGTATTCTATGAGATAGATACAACCATATATTTTATAGTGGGACTGTAATTAGTTATGTAACATTTGAATGATTTGATGGATTGAGGTAGGTATATATTATATACATACAATATGTTTGTGTCATCGAGACATTAATTTATATCAACTAGGATGCGATAGGTGGCGTTGTCATCGAGCTATTAACAAATTCCTTGCTTATGGACCAAAATTACTCATACAATACGTTGGTGTAATGCCATAAAAATCGCATAATCACACACTGTATAAAGTATGGAGTTAAACTCATGCGCTACCAACCGGAAGAGGTATAATAACGTTTTCCGTGCCTTAAGAGCCTTTTTGTGTTGCGATCGTCAAAATGCCTGCTACAGGTAACGATTATGAAACTCCTACAACCGGATGTGTCCGCGTACAGCTGTGGTCTTGTAAAGGATAATGATGCCGAAGGAGGATTATATTATTATAACAATCATCATTCATCATTACAGCCCTTCACAAGTCCACTGCTGAACATAGGCCTCCCCCAAGTAATGCCACAAAGCACGGTCCTGAGCCACCTGCATCCATCGACTTCCTGCATACCTTACCAGGTCGTCACTCCATCTAGTGGGGGGTCGCCCTACACTACGCCTACCGGTACGAGGCTGCCACTCGAGAACCTTTCTTCCCCATCGGTTATCGGTTATTCGAGCTATATGGCCGGCCCATTGCCACTTCAGCTTACCAATCTGTTGGGCTATGTCGCTCACTCTGGTTTTACTGCGGATATACTCATTTCTGAGTCTATCACGCAGAGAAACTCCGAGCATAGCCCTCTCCATAGCTCGCTGAGCGACCTTGAGCGTCCTCGTACGGCCAGCAGTGAAGGACCACGTCTCAGATCCGAAGTCATCACTGGCAACACGCACTGGTTGTACAATCTAGTTTTTAGAGATTGAGGTATACCTGACGAGAAGATATGTCGTAATTTCCCGAACGCTGCTCAGCCGAGTTGAATCCGTCGATTGACCTCTCGGTCGAAGTTGGACTTGCCTAGTCGGACTACAGTAGATCCGCGGTAATCCGACAAACGTTTTGCAAGACGGTGTCGGATTATCAAATTTGTCGGACTATAGAGTACTGCCACAGCCCCCTGGTAGTCGGGAACTTTTTGGAAAAAGAGTACCTTGTAATCCGACAAATTACATATCAAATATTAAACAATAAAAAAAGTCATGTGAAATTAAGTAAATGATGGATGTCCGTTAGGCTGCAACCCCATAGTCACACTTAAACTGAGACAATGGCCTGAAATAAATGCAACCTGTTTGTCCACGTATTCGCGAAGAACACCCCCCCCCCATAACGGATTCATTTAAGGCATGTCGGATTACAAGGGGGTGCGGATTAGCCAGGGGCCGGATTATCGAAGGTCTACTGTATTTGTCCCAGGTAAACGTACTCGTCAACAACTTCGAGCATAGCTCTCCCAACAACTACCGGCATAGGTGTGACATGGACATTAAACATAATCTTTGTTTTGTCCATGTTCATCTTAAGACCTATCCGTTGGGAGGCGCTATTGAGGTCATTGAGCATAGTGCTTAAGTCCTCCAGCGATTCTGCCATAAGGACTATATCATCGGCAAATCGAAGGTGAGTGATGTACTCGACATTGATGTTAATACCGTATCCTTTCCAGTCAGGTAGCTTGAAAACGTCTTCCAATGCAGCGGTGAAGAGTTTCGGGGATATAACGTCACCCTGTCTTACACCTCTCTGCAGTTGGATAGGTTTCGAGCTCTGGTTCTGTACTCGGATAGCCATCGTAGCCCCACTGTACAAACACATCAGCACTTCGATATACCGACAGTCAACTTGGCACCGCTGAAGGGACTGTAGCACCGCCCAAATTGCGACGGAATCAAAGGCTTTCTCATAGTCCACATACGCCAGGCAAAGTGGCAGATTGTACTCTTCAGTCTTCTGTACAATCTGCCGCAAGGTATGTATGTGGTCTATGGTACTGAAGCCTTTTCGGAAACCGGCTTGTTCGGGAGGCTGGAAGTCGTCGAGTCTGCGTGCGAGACGATTCGTAATGACTCTCGAAAACAGCACGTAGACGCGGCTCAGAAGGGAAATCGGTCTGTAGTTCTTCAAGAGAGCGTTGTCGCCTTTCTTAAAGAACAAGACCACCGTACTTCTGCTCCACGCCTCTGGAGTAGTGCCACCATGGAGGACGGAATTGAAGAGCTTCTGAAGGACTTCAAGTACCGGTGTTCCACCCGCTTTCAGAAGCTCCGCTGTAATTCCATCCTCGCCTGGGGCCCTGCCGTTTGTAAGGTGCTGGAGAGCCATTCTAATCTCGCTCAGACTGACGTCCGGGATATCATCGGAATAGTATCGGGTAAGACTTGCTCTTGGATTGTTACTCACACTTGCGTGTGGCTCCAACGATGATGTGTACAGCTGCCCATAGAACCTCTCAATCTCACTCAAAATCTCAGGTGTCCCGGAAACGATGCTGCCACACTCAGTCTTCAGCTTTGACAGTTGGCTCTTACTGGCAGACAGATCTCTGGCAAAGACTTTGTAGCCCTGGTTCCGCTCGATCGCTTTCTTTAATACGAGCAGTATTAAAGTTGCGTAAGTCTCTCCGCATGCATTTGTAGATCTGTCTGATCAGTTGCCTGTATGCTGTAAAATCCGATATAAAATTTAATTGGATTGTATCCATTATGTATGTATCCTTAATGTAATATTTAGTCGTAATCGTAAAATTTTTGAGAGGGTTTTAGGGCAAAAAAATGTCCGCCGCGCTGTCCCAATGCGTTGGCTAACCTTACATGTCTTCGAAATATTTTTTCTTATTTTACGGACATGTGGGTTTCCTCACGATGTTTTCCTTTATCGCCAAACAAGTAAGAAATCAGCGCATAAAATTACAATTAATAATTTCGTTGGTCAGCGTGGATCGAACCCGGGTTGCTCGCGTACCTTCTCAAAAGAGAGAGGAGCTCTGTGCCCAGCAGTGGGACGTATATAGGCTATAACTTAAACTTAACTAACTTTAATCGTAAAATTGTTTTTTTGATAAGGAATTAGTGTATATTGGTAAGAATGACAAACGATCATAAAGTCTACCTTATCCATAGTTAAACATCTACTTTTGATAAAAATCAAGATGCACGTTGTCACCCCTGATCATTAAGGTGGAATGCCTCGTTACCACAAAAAACGTTCTCTCGTTTTCGTCGTCCACTAAACATAATTATGCAAATTTCAGAACCTCGTTATTCACTCTACTGGTTTGTCTTCCATGATTTCGGGACTATGTCTGGGGAGTAGGAGTACCGGAAAAGATGCGTTAAAACCAGTGCCAACTTCGGAGCATACATCTTAAGCACAATAGGAGGTACACCATGAGGCTCACTCGACTTGTTGACGTCCAGGGAGAGTAGTGCTCTGTGCACCGAGCGTTGTGTAAATAGCACATCCTGTATGGAGCTCTCACACCGCGGGATATTCGGCGGTTTGTTCCGCCCGTCATCATGAGTCGAGTTGGACGCAAAGAGAGAGCCCAGCAGATCGGCTTTGTCTTTTGCGGCCGGGGCCTGTGAGTCGTCCTCCCTGTGCAGAGATGGGAGAGATGGCTGACTGAAGTTCCCTTGGACACCCTTGGTGAGAGACCAGAATACACGTGTTCCCGAAGGAAGACGAACTAGTTTCTCGCCAATTCTGCCGATGTGCTTTGCCTTGACAATTACACTTTATCAAGGCAAAGTCAGAGCACATCGGCAGAAGGATCTAGAGGCAAAGATATACTTCTTTTTAAAAGCGCTGGTATTTACACCCCGAAACGTCGATGCGCGAGCTAAGGCCCGGTAGCAGTCTTGCTTATGACGTAATGCAATTTTACATGAGCGACCAAACCATGGCTGGGTTCTGGCTCCGATAAGTACCACAGATGGTGGAATAAAAAGTTCCATTCCCTGTAGCATTACATCAGTGACAACGCTGAGATCATCCGGCGGCAAGCAAATCCGCCTCCAAGGGTAGGATGTAAAAAAAGAAAACATCACGTCCCAATCGGCTGACCTATAATACAAACACGGCGGCAACCTGCAGAACGCAACCGCGATGGCAGCGTGAGTGGCACATTACTCCGGATCAGACAATGGTCCAAATGGTCCAATGTAATTTCTTTTAACAAATTGCTGTATATTCTACCTTTTAACGAGTCAAGTTTTTGTAATACAGACTAAGTTTTAATTAAATGCAAACAGGACTTGTTTAAAGACTTTTGCTGCAACTTTACAGAAATATAATGAAGTGCAATTCTCATAAAGTACGCTTTTAAACTATGTGGTGAATGAATATTTCACATTACATCCAAACATCACAGTACTGGTCAGTCACGTGGGTATGGGATTAATGCATTGGTTAATGTTGCTGAATACTGTTAGCAACATTAACCTATGCATTGTTAAAGAAAAAACATAATTATGGAAGAATTTTTTTTAACATAGTGGTGCTTTCCAGCACCCATGGGCATGAGGGACTGTGATGACTGACGTCCCGATGTCATTGTTAAACCCGGAGTACCTTCATTTTTTTATTTATTGTTTATGGTCCGATCTATGCAAAATGAACTGACTGTGTCTTGAAGTCTTGCAGTGGTATGCTTGGGTTTAGTTTTAATTTTATTGATTATAGAGTCCCAAGTAGGTGATAGTACCCAGCCTCCTTCTCTATTGAAATTAGGATATTTTTTAATTTCAATAGTCTCACGTATCATCTTTGGTAGGAATTGATGTTCTTTCGCGAAGATTTGTGGTCTATCAAATCTGATGTAATGGTTGGGACCGTCTAGGATATGATCAAAAACTGCAGACTTCCCGGAACGTTGATGCTTCACATCAGCTATATGTTCTTTTACGCGGGTTCTAATTGATCTTTTTGTTTGTCCTATATAAGAGAGACCACATTCACAATCAAGCTTGTACACTCCTGCATCTTGTAGGGGATATTCTTTTTAACTGTTAAATATGATAGTTATTTGTAATTTTTTTTTAATTCTTTTTCGTCAATCTGTAAAGGTCTACGACTGGACATAACCTCTCTTGTTACAGGGAAGATTTGCCTTGATCATCACACCTGGTAGACCTAGGCAACCGCAGTTCCAGACTTATCGAACCTTTGACGCTGTTACATGTCGTCGGTCTGGCTAATTCACTTCTGGCGTAAATCTCTATCAATGGAGAGTCATAAGATTTTCTGGCAATATTTACAGAAGGCTAAGCAAGCATGTGGTCCACCTCACGATGAACAGGTGCAATATCGGAAGTAGCGCTGTAGTGTTCTCGATCTTTTGTGATTCAGTTTTCTATAGGTATCTAAGTCAAATTAGTGAAAGAAACACAAACACTCTACACTCAATAGTCTCCATGAAACATTTAGCCACTTAATTAAGTTTCATTCAGTAGTTAGTATTCGCGTAAATTAAACGAAAACCATTTGTTTTATAAACCAGAAGTGATAAATGAACTTACTGCCAATTTGATGGTAATGTCAGCCAACTTCAAACGGAACGGGCTCCAGAATGTCAAAACAGTCCGAACAATACCGTTGATAATACGTTCATTATAATATTTGCAGTTTTTACGTGGCAGAGCCACGCTGCAGTTGTCTTGTAGCACGAATGGGTTGACTCGACCGGGGCAGGACCACGCTCTCACATAATACCAATGTAAAATTGTAGCTTAATGCTGCTGTGTTTCGTATGCTGAATGTATAGAACCGAAGACCCTTTTGCTGAAAACGGGTTAGGAGGATAAATGTAGATAGATGTCTGTGGACCACAGCATCCTCTTAACATCAGACGACTGTGTGCACGTTTGTCTCCCTTATTCTGTACAAAAGAAAAAAGTTTCCATGTCCGTCGGTTTGTAATACGGTCATAGTATCATTTTAATGTAAGTATCGTTGCAAAACGCGTATCCTGTTACCGCGTCCGGTCCAGAAAAACCACTGGCTACAGTTCCACATTGTTCATCACCTTGTTTGGATTTAAAATTTAAGGGAGTGGTCACAGTGATAGCTACATACTAGCCAACTAGGGTGACATCGCTTGACGTGTAAACTCCTTTGTTTGAAGTCGGTTGCCGGCGTTCATAGGCTGTAGTAACTATTCATCAGGTGGACTGTTAGCTCGTTAGTTACTAAATATTTCAAAAGGACAGTATTTCGATATCGATAAACTAGACTTTGGTGCAATGGTTAAGTAAATTTATAAAACATAAAGAGAATTAATTCGTTCGGGCTAGTCTCAGGCAATTTATAAAAAGAGCTTTTGAAGGTGACAGTTTGTAACAAAAACTCTCCGGTATTTTGACCAATATTTACCTTGCTGTAATTTGCTGGCCACTAATACATATGCCAACACAAAAATGTATGATAGAAATAAAAATAAAATAATATTGTACATGTCGTTTTGGTTTTATTTATATCATTTATTAGCAAGGTGCTTCGTCTGGATAGGATATATTAACGTGTTTCGATTTAAAATAACCAAAAGCCCATTTAAAAAAATCTCCATCCTTCTTTGGATAAAATATAGCCTAGATTTCTCCTAACATTGGTCCCCGTCTCTTTGTAAAATTTCATTACAATCGGTGTCGTCATTCCTAAAATTAGCCCGGAGAGACAGAGAGAAAAGTGCTTATTTATGTGTTAACAGCATGCAAGTAACCCACTGAACTGAAGAGAAGTTATAACAATATTACATACAGATATTTTAAATATATTTATGTATATAGAATATAGACAGGCCCCATTAGAAAAAAAAACAAACAGTTAATATTGTAATATTAAACAGAGCTTTTGTACGTGGTAGAGCCATGCTGCAGTTAAATTAGTAGTATAGTTGTAGCACGAATGGGTCGGCTCGACCGGGGAAGGACCACGCTCTCACAGAATACCAGCGTAAAATAGTAGCTTAATGCTGCTGTGTTTCGTATGCTGAATGTATAGAACCGAAGACCCTTTTGCTGAAAACGAGGCATTCCATCTCGGCCCTCAGAGGCGATAACGCATTTGAATTTTGATTCTTAATTGAGGATAAATGTAGATAGATGTCTGTGGACCACAGCATTCTCTTAACATCAGACGACTGTGTGCACGTTTGTCTACCTTATTCTGTACAAAAGAAAAAAGTTTCCATGTCTGTCGGTGTGTAATACGGTCATTGAAACATTTTAATGTAAGTATCGTTGCAAAACGCGTATCCCATTATAAGAGATGTAAAAGGAAATTACAAAAAGAAATTATAGGTTTAATGGGCACGATAAATTTATGTAATAATACACTGGGGAGCTTTTATATTCTTCACGCAAGTCGGGAGTAATGGCAATGTATATTCCAATGAACAATTCTTAAAGGAATTATTTTTGTCGTAATAAATCATTTATCACTTTTAAGTGTATATACACCAGAGCACCCAAGCCCGGGGCATGGGTGCTCTGTTGTGATGACACGGGCTAAGCGCCTTGAATTACAATGTACGCGACCACCCCGGGTTCGATCCTCGACACCAATGTAATTATTAGTTACGGTTTTAAGTGCTGATTTACAACGTGCTAGACAGTGAAGTAAAACATCGTTAGGATACCTTCACTTGGACATATGAAGTCCATTGAATAAAACTATTCGGATTTAAATCAGCGAGACTTACAAATTGCTGAATAATCCCCTTCTCACAACATGTGAGGGGGACTGAGATGTTGACGTCCAATGAGTTAGTGATGTTAATGTTTTGGTCGTAAATAAAATCGAACAGTAGAAGCAGTTAAGTTAATTTTAGTTAAGTATAGGATCCAAGCAATGGTAACTTCTCTTGAAATTTGGAGAATTTCAAGCCTCGTATCATCCTTTAGAATCGATTTCTCGAATTTGAATAATGTAATTGGCGATCTTGAACATGTTCGCAGACTGCAGACTTCCCTGGTGACATCCCATTAGGTATTTTATTTGTAAAGCTTAGAAATGTATGTTTTAAACATAATGTAGAAGTTTTTTACCTAAAATCTTTATAACCTCGACGTACGAAGTCAGAAATTCCTCCATAAAAAGAATTTTTAGTCTACCACCGTTTCAAATTGAGGTTCCTTTCATTGGAGCGGTAGCGGCGAAAATAATTAAATTCTATTAAAAATAAATTAAAATACTGCATATGTACATTTTTTGTACAATATACGATAGATTAGAATAACGGCAACAAACGAGCACTCAGTCCACCTGATGGTAAGTGATGCTGTGGCCCTTGCATTTGCAAATGCAAATGCGTTGTCGCCTCTACACATCTACTATCTCTATACATATACATTCAGCCTACAAAACACAGCAGCATTAAGCTACTATTTTACGTTGGTATTCTGTGAGAGCGTGGTCCTACCCCGGTAGAGAGGACCCATTCGTGCTGCAACCACAATGTAGCCGCAGCGTGGCTCTACCACGTACTAACACCTGCGGAATAATTCCTGTTGTTTTACGATAAAAACTAAACAAAACTTTTCTGGGGCTTTTTAGTAAATTGCAAATTTGAGGATATCAAATCAAATCAAATCAAATTCATTTATTTGCATAATACAGGTATAAGAGTTGTTACAAAAAAAAAAAATTGAATATGTACACTGTATTATTACCTTATGAGGTGTGCAAATACTTTACAATATAGTCTACGCATTACTAATTCAATAATGGTGCTTTGAAATAAAATTAAGAATAAGAAAAAAAATATTGTCAATAGTTGAGTCTATAGTGCTAATTGTCATATTAAATACCTTGATGTTATATAAACTCGAAATTAAATATTTTTGATAATACGAATAATCAAATCCAAAATGTTGTCATACAAAATTTAAGTTAAATTATAATTTAATATACTAATCTTATTAAATTGTTACAATGTGTCACATATATTAGGTAAATGTATAAATTACTATTATTCAGTTATAATTAAATTCAAATTATTATTATTAAGTTACAATTAAATTAAAACTATTGCTATTAAATTATAATACTTTTACCCTTTATCAGTCCCACAAACCTGTTTGCGTGGCAGCCACAGCCCTTATTAATCTTTTTTTCATGAAGACTATTTGGTATTTTTTACGTGGTGGATCCACCGATAAGCAAGGAGACTTCTAAAATATTGTATAAACCACTAATTTTAATTTAGTATTTTTTATCACCAGGACTATCGGAAATACAGACATAACTATTCTATTTATTTAGTATTATTTTCAATATAGTAAATTTATAAAGTAAAAAGTTTAGTTTTGAATATTCAATCATACTGATTTTTTTGATACATCTATGGCATAAACAGAGACAGAAAGCTGAAAAAGAACGTGTAGAGCAACATTTTCCTGATAACAACGACAGTAAAGTGTATTGTTCAGTGTGTTTATTGTTACTTTTGTGCTTCTATTTAATTCATTATAATTTTATTCCTTTTTGCGCCTACCGTTTAACTGCACCACGCCCGGGGTGGACTGGAAGATAATTCCAAAGATTTTTGTATATTGTGTGTGCCCCAGTGTTGCCCTATTTTAATTAAAGAAAAAAATAAATTATATTAAATTTTATAATTTATTCTTATATTTAATTATATTAAATTAATAATTATAATTTTTTCTATATAAAAATATTATTATATAATAGTAAAGAGTAAATAACTAAATATTTTTATATAAATATTTATAAAAAAATATACGTGGCAAGTATGTGGGTGGTCATTTCTCATGCTTATAAAGTGTATAGGGGTTTTAAAGTACGAATATCTAAGAGCTCGTGGCAATTATCCCAAAATCCCCCTACGGTACCTCAGTCCCAGGCTGTGGGGGAGGCTTATGTTCAGCAGTGGACTTTTGTAGGCTTTAATATACGGATGGAAGTTTCTCCTCTTTTTTATATAATATACAAGCAACACTTGCATTTTAGATATTCACGTATTAATATAATGATTAGGAATCTAATGTACATTGTTACGTATAAACTTTAATGGTTTCATGACGCGTGAAAACTGTTTTAACATGGCAACAAACTTTGATTATATAGCTGTATATAATCAAAAGCAACAAAGCTATTTAGATGTCAGAGACTTAATTAACCTAAGTATACCGTTGGCAGTGACATTAAAGTAAGACATCCAATACTATGCAATATACGGTACATAATACGAATTACTTTGCTATACACGAAATCAATCAGGGCAGGAAAGTTTTTTAAATAACTATTAATATCATTTATTATAATGGATTTCCGCAAAGTAACGCCTGATTCTATCAATTATCTGAAAAAGACTAGCACGGCCGACCAGGCAAGATTATATGTTTAATTAACCAATCTTCAAACTAGGTAAGACACATCATTTTATTTAATTTAGCAGATGGTTGCGAAATAACTATTAATATCATTTATATATGGAAAGTTTTTTGCTTTAATTTATTCATTTCAAATTATAAATTTATATGATGAATCATAAAAATTAAATTATATTTTATTCCTAGCTGGTTCAACAGAGGTTTTGCCCTTTCCGATGCGAATATTTTTTGCACGAAACCAACATGTGTTGTTTTTCTTTCATTAGTCCCAAATGTTTTTGTTTAGGTCAGCTGGAGTATGAATAAGAGTACCTTTTTTATTTATTTATTACTTTAATCACTTTTTACGATACCCTCGGGACGAGATCGGGTAAAGAATTCGTGATTTAAACAAATTATCAGCTTATTTATACTTGTGTACGTTTAGTTTTTTTTTCTTGTTTTGATTAAAATGATGCCAACTAAATATGCCATCATAACCAGTAAACGACGTGCTTTAGTTATACAAGTGGAACTACTAAAACTTATTTATTAAAACAAAATTCAACATATCACGTCTAAAAAGAAAGACGTAAAAATGGAAGATTTTCACAAATTAATGAAGTGAAAAAGGGCCACCTTGGGGAGGCTGGCGCTAGTTGGTCACGGATGTGTACTAAAGCGTTTCCATGGCTCCACCAATAACGACGAAAGTGGAACACCATGGGATTTTAGTCGGACATAACCCGTCCTTGCCCCCGCGAGGTGAGGAATAAAAATAATACAATCTGGAATGTACTTATACTTAATACTCCATCCCCTAATTTTCACCCTCAGGGATGGAAATTTTTCTCCATATTTATATGTAACATCATCATTATCATGAAATGAAAATAAAGATCATGAAGTTTTCTTTGAAAGCCGTAAGTTTAAACCTATTTAAAAAATAACTGTTAAAATTGGTGCGAAATTGAGAAAGATAGCGCGCAACATACATATCTAGTAAAAAAAGAACGGTTGAATAGAAAACCTCTTTCTTTTTTGTAGTTGGATAATAAAATACGTGAAAGTATCTTCGATCAACATTGTTGATCGAAGGAAAGTATAGTAATTTATTAAAATTATTCACTGCCGCTATAGTTATTTACATTAATAGAAAGAAAGCCTTTTTACAGTCGTATCATTAAAATGTTGAGAATAAAACTTTTCTACAGCATCCACTTGACACGCTGTTGCGAGATCTCTCGACCTTTTTTGTCTTACTTGAATATACCTACCTACCTCAGTGTATGCAAGTGCTTGCCGTTGGTTTGGACATGTAATTAAAAGCCTCAGTTAATATTACTATAGGACCGTGAAGAGCGCGGAATATTTAGTTGTAGCAATTACTAAATAAGTTTAAATTTTCTGTTTAGTAATAAATAAACTCATACGTACTTAAACTCATTTTGTGTTACACTAAAGCGCTGTGTGATATCGGCGCAGAAGAATCCAATAAACTTTTTCACGGATTCTCTTAGGCCACCACCACCAGACCTTCGCTTTTTATCATTATCAGTATCATACTACTGGAACCATATAAAATATTAATACGCCCAAGAGTAGGTGCTTTTTCTAATGCTTTCGTGTTCCAGCGGTGTCAGCCAAGTCGACTATCTACAATTGTTAACGTTAAGAGCGCATATTCAAATATGTCCAAGTCGAAATCTACGCGATCGCTTTAGAACGGCGTAATATTGACGCACACTACAATGTTATCTCGTGCGTGTCTGTGTGCGTGTCAGGGCGAGCGTAAGGCTATAATAGTTGCCTAACGACGACTACGAATCACTTTGATCTTTGATTATAGACCTGTCTTTGATACTATTGGAACTAAAATAACAAAAAAAATAATTTCCATATAATGGCTTATATAGTGTATAGAAATCGGAGGCTAATATGTGGAAATTGTTTTATTCTTTTAGTAAATTGAAGTCGGCTTTACATTTTCACCCTATTGAGTATATTATAATATGTATGTGTTCTAATTGAAAAATATGTATTGTATAAAATATATATCATTTGATAAACTTTTGTTCTGTTTCATAATGTAAATATAATTCATCAAAGTAACAATTTCATTAGTGTCGGCGGGGATTAGTGTTGCCAGGTCTAGCAAGTAAAATTTCGGGACGGAAGGTAAAAATAATCGGGGATTTGGTTTTCATATCCGGACAACTAGAATGACTACAAAATATAGGTTTCTTTGTAGCCTTTTTGTGCTTTATTGAGAGCTGTGGTAGCTCAGATGGTCAACGCTAACTGTAAATATCACAGTATGCGAGTAATGCGAGAAATTGTGACTGTAACTTTACTTCATTTTTGTGCTTTATAATTATTAATAGGGTCTGATCTCATAAACGAATAAGTTTTCATCCAAACATCGTAAAAACTGTTTTTTTTTTCATTTTAGACAAATTAAAAAATTTTTGAACTATTTGTATTTTTTGTATTCCCTGAATTTTTCAAATCACTCATTTTGATATAATTCTGTTTAAAACTTTTGTGGTTTTCTTTTCGACTGGTGAGACAATGTCGTAGTAAAAATATTTTAATGTGCTAGTGCTATTTTAAGTAGCTAACAGATATAATCATTTTTGCTGTCAAAATTATGGATTAAAATATAGAATAAGAAGGTTAGTGAAAATCGGGACATTTGGCGTCCCGATCAAGGGTGAATCGGGACGTGTCACTAGACCCTTGAAAATCGGGACATCCCGCGCAAATCGGGACACCTGGCAACACTAGCGGCTATCGAGCCCGGATTGTTCGTGTTTACGGCGACCGAGCACTACGCCCTTGAGCTACTCAACTCAAGCACGGCTCATATGTTTTATATCTGGGGGCACGGTAGTGCCCCCGCCAAGTCGAGTAAAACAGCGGCACGGCCGTATCATCATTGTGAGACTTGGTTATTTTACAAGTTATGTTTTGGATGGCATGTCTTTGTTTAATCATAATGTTATCTCCGCACTAGGAATTTTTCCTAAGTACATCGTTGGGGCAGTTTAAATACATTAATTTCACAAGGACAAACATCCAGACCTGGAACAATTATTTGTAGGTAATACAAATTTTTGCTCCATGTGGGATTCGAACCTGCGGCGCTCAGCGACAAATTACCAAGTCACTCCGCCACGGAGCCAAAGGTGAAAGCCAACGATTTTGTATTTTTACTTGATCCGAATTGCTTACGTTCATTACTCATTTCTAAAATAATATGTATGAAATGAAAATTTGTCACCATTACATTTAATATTTAAATATTACAATCATAAACATATTTCAAAATTACTTACTACCAAAAATATCGCTTATACAAGTCTCAATCGTTTAAAATGCGGGATGGTGCTATAGGTATCTAGTTATAGTATGGTGTAGTATAGCCCTATCGGTGTATCAACGCGATCGCGCGGTGTCGGTGAGAAAAAAGTAATACGTCCTGTCGTTGGGATTTCCCGGAGCGTACTGAATCGAACGGCGTCTGCGCATGATGTTTTATAGTATTTTTAAAATAATTATATAAAATAATTGACAAAATAAAACGAGCTAAAATTTTTTTTGGATATTTAACATTACATGTATTTTGATAAAATAATTAAAATAGATATGTTTATAAGCAAATACATGGAAAAAATTACATTGAAGTAGACAGTTTTGGTGATTTTATAATACTATTTTATAATATTAAATCGTAATATTTTCGTAATTTGGGTTTTGCTATACACTAAAAGACTATATATTCCATTATAATAACGCTTAAAATAAAGTATTTTAGCTTATAATAATGGTTGTATTCAACCTGAAAGATAACTCTGATGCATATTTTCGTAAAACACTGTGAAGGGATTGTCTTCGCCCTAAAAACTGTCATTAAAAACTATGATTTTGCATTGCTATGCACTAAATAAAGACTTCATCTTTCTAGAGCCCTAATTTTCAGCAAATAATCTCGTCACGTCGTTACGATATCGCCTTTGGAAAAACCATAAAACATGTAGTTTTCGACGCGAAATGCATATGCCCTCTTAAATGAAAATGACATATCTCAAACTCATTCATTTTATTGTTTTCTATTTACGATAACGACTTTAGAAAGTCAACATGTCCATGTGCGACTAGTGGCTACAACATTTAACTTTTTAATACCGTTTGCCAGTCTCATTGAGTTATACAACACTATATAAATCAATGGCCAGTCTACACTTTACGCTGTAGGTACTTTTTGTTGAGAATACCTGTCGATAAACATCTCATATAGAAGAATTTGAACGTCAATTTTTTTTTCAAAAAGTAATAAATTGTTATTCCTTGCGTTTTCTATTGTACTATCACGGGTCGTAACAAAAGCTTGCGTGATGTGATAAAATTTTATTACAGACGAGGGTAAGCCAATGCTGTGGTTTTGGGACGGCCTTCGACCCGCTGATACGCTAGCATATTTAATGTGATTTTAAAAATAAGGTTAACATTTTTAAACGTTTATTTAACAGATTATTATATATTTTTTTATATTTCATGAGAAGATTTTTTTTTTAAATATTTTATCAAGTGGTTGACATTGTCCTTGCGATGGAATGCTTTTGTCCAGCAGTGATATGTTAAAGGCTGATGAAGAATAGGAAAAACTAAGGACGTTTCAGATAGTGGCGATTCCGTGTAGTGACGGCGTCAAAGAATCCAGTACCCCCATATCATCTCGTGCGAGTTTAAAGGCGATAAAGAAAATCTAAATAAGCCAAAATGGTTAGAGGCACACTGAACCTAAACGTTAAGTTGGAGAGGTCTCGTCTAATGAGGTCAACGCTTCGTCCTCCTCGCGCTCTAATTCAAAATCCCCAAACCTTTCAGCTCGAGTTATAAAACCTTTTTCAGTGCCTAGAAGATTGCAATGCAGTAGACGATAAGAATGACAAGCCCCTGGAAACTGGCCATGCGTTTGGAGCTAAGTTCTGCAAGACCCGGCGCAGAAGAACACAAAAACTCTCCGATCACACTCTCTTAATCTCATGGTTGTTAGACGGGAGATGGAGATGCAGTCGTTAGCAGATTTGATAGCATACAGGCAACTGATCAGACAGATCTCCAAATGCATGCAGCGGGACTTACGCAATTTTAATACAGCTCGTATTTAGGTAAGCAATCGAGCGGTACCAGGGCTCCAAAGTCCGCCAGAGATCTGTCTACCAGAAAGAGCCAACTGTCAAAGCTGAAGGCCGAGTGTGGCTGCATCGTTTCCAGGACACCTGAGATTTTGGTGAGACTGAGAGGTTCTATGGGCAGCTGTACATATAATCGTTGAAGCCACACGCAAGTGTGAATAACGATCCAAGAGCAAGTCGTATCCGACACTATTCCGATGATATCACGGACGTCAGTCTGAGCGACATTAGAATGGGTCTCCAGCATCTCAAAAATGGCAAGGAGTCGAGGATGGAATTACAGCGGAGTTTC
This sequence comes from Parnassius apollo, assembly GCA_907164705.1. NCBI lineage: Eukaryota > Metazoa > Arthropoda > Insecta > Lepidoptera > Papilionidae > Parnassius > Parnassius apollo. Next base: position 3,591,621 of record CAJQZP010000527.1, read on the forward strand.
TGAAAGCGGGCGGAATACTGGTACTTAAAGTCCTTCAGAAGCTCTTACATTCCGTCCTCTACGGTGGCACTACTCCGGAGGCGTGGAGCAGAAGTGCTGTGGTCTTGTTCTTCAAGAAAGGCGACAATGCTCTCTTGAAAAACTACAGACCGATTTCTCTTCTGAGCCGCGTCTACGTTCTGTTTTCGAGAGTCATTACGAATCTTCTCGCACGCAGACTCGACGACTTCAAGCCTACCGAACAAGCCGGTTTTCGAAAAGGATTCAGTACCATAGACCACATACATACCCTTCAGCAGATTGTACTCAAGATCAAATAGTACAATCCGCCACTTTGCCTGGCGTATGTGGAATGAATGAATGAATGAGTATACTTTATTATTCACCACAAACAAATATACGAAGAACATAACAGAGAGCAGATTACATGTACAATTTGGCGGCCTTATCGCTACATAGCGCACATCTCAACATCTCTTCCAGGCAACCAAAGGTGTAAAGGAATAAAACAGTGAATACTAGGTAGGTGGTGCAATATAAATATACCTAATATAATATCAATACATGCAATAAAATAACATATAAATAACTAATACATTAAAAAAATATGTTACACAAATATATCCCTCAAACAATAACATAATCACATAATTTATCCTAATGATGTTCGAACGATTGAGACAAGTAATGCTCTTTAAGAAGTCGTGGATTATGAAACTATGAACTACATATGACTATGAAAAAGCTTCTGATTCCGTCGACATTTGGGCGGTGCTACAGTCCCTTCAACGGTGCCAAGTTGACTGTCGGTATATCTCTATTTTCTGGATGTTAGCGTTGTTAGTCTATACGACTCTTACAGCTTCATCCAAGCTAATTAAAAAAGGGAAGAGCAATGAGGTGAGGATGATGATGAGTGGTTTATGATTTGGTATTGTTATCAATCATCACGTCGCCTTTTTAGGCGTTTCTTGAGATATCTAACTGCAGTCCGAGGGGGGGAGTGCGGACTGCTCAGCTCGTGTCGGTCGATGGTTCTCACCGCCCAGGAACGCGGGTGTACGGTGTGTACGCGGTGTAAGCTGGAACGCGTCGTGCCCGTCTGCGGGTGCGACGCGCCCCATTCGTTATCCTAGTAGTGTTTGTTCCATTTAGTATGGGTGTAGTGTCATTGTGTGATGTGCCTGCGACGTTTGGGTCGACTGGATCGAGTGGTTGAGGTGGTTCTATTAACACATTACGCGGTCTACGGAGATAGGTCGCGACGTTCGTTATCGGAACGTAGTTAGCTGCGTTTGTCTCTAGCGGGTTAGGGTGGGTTTCTACTCTGTCAAAGTAGCGTTGTGACATCTCCTTAAAGTATTCGGAGATAGATGGTAATTCACAATCATTGAAATAATACTAGTTTTTACGGAATTTATCGCGTATATTTAACTTTTTAAATAACCGACGTTTCGAACGCTTTACAGCACTCATGGTCACGGGCGGGACTGAGATGTTCAACGTCCATATGTCATAGTTAACCGCGGTTACCATAGATTAAAATTTAACTTTTGTTCCGATCTATGCAGTACGAACTTATGGTATCTTGAAGTCTTGCAGTTGTATGCTTGGGTTGGGATTTAATTTTATTTATTATAGGATCCCAAGCAGATGGTAGCACCCCCATCTTCTCTATTGAAATTAGGATGTTTTTTGATTTCAATAGCCTCGCAAATCATCCTTGGAAGGAATCGGTGTTCTTTAGCGAGGATTTGCGGTCTATCAAATCTGATGTAGTGACGGGGGCGATCCTGTACGTGTTCACAGACTGCAGACTTCCCGGAGCGTCGATTCTTCACATCACACATTCAATTCACAATCATTGTGCAAATCAGAGTTCCGTTGGTACCACCGTGCACCGGTTGCTTTTCGGATGAAAAAGTTTTGTACTCTTTGGAGTTTTACAATGTGGGTCTTATATGTGTGGGCGAAAGCTACAATTGCATAGGACATAACTGGTCTAACGCAGGTTTTGTACAGTCGGAGTTTGTGTCTTAGCGACAGCTTACTCTTGCTGTTAACGAGAGGGTGTAGACTTGGCTCTGTTGCGTACTACACTTATGTGTGGCGCGAAACTCATGCGGGAGTCGAACGTGACGCCTAGATATTTGGCCGATTTTTCCCAAGGGATTGCGATATCGAAGTGCTGAAGTGTTTGTACAGTAGGGCTACGGAGGTGTAAGACAAGGTTACGTTATATCGAAACTCTTCACGGCTGCATAGGAAGACGTTTTTAAGCTACTGGACTGGAAAGGATACGGTATTAACATCAATGGCGAGTACATCACTCACCTTCGATTTGCCGACCAAATAGTACTTATGGCAGAATCGCTGGAAGACCTAAGCACTATGCTCAATGACCTCAATGGGGTCTCCCAACGGACAGGTTTTAAGATGAACATGGACAAAACAAAGATCATGTGTAACGTACATGTCACACCTATGCCGGTAGCTGTTGCGAACACTAGGCTCGAATTTGTTGACCAATACTTTTACCTGGGACAAATAGTCCGACTACGTAAGTCAAACTTTGACCGAGAGGTCAATCGACGGATTCAACTCAGCTGGGCAGTGTTCGGGAAATTACGACACATCTTCTCGTCAGTTATAACCTTAAAATCTGAAAACTAGATTGTACAACCAGTTTGTGTTGCCAGTGATGACTTACGGATCTGAGACATGGTCCTTCACTGCTGGCCGTGCGAGGACGCTCAAGGTCGCTCAGCGAGCTATGGAGAGGGCTATGCTCGGGGTTTCTCTGCGTGATAAACTTAGAAATGAGGCTGTCCGCAGTAGAACCAGAGTGACCGACATTAGCCCAACGGTTTAGTAAGCTGAAGTGGCAATGGGCCGGCCATATAGCTCGAAGAACCGACAACCGATGGGGAAAAAACGTTCTCGAGTGGCAGCCTCGTATCGGTAGACGTAGCGTAGGGCGACCACCACTAGATGGAGTAACACCCGGTAAGACATGCAGGAAGTCGATAGATGAAAGTGGCTCAGGATCGTGTTTGTGGCATTCCTTGGGGGAGGCCTATGTTCAGCAGTGGACTTGTAAAGGGCTGTAATGATGATGAAGATGAAATACGAAGCATCTTTTTAAGCTTGGGGTAAATAAGTGCACGATCTCCCAGGGAATAATGAGAATAGTCTACACTAAGATATATTTTTTGTGCTCCTCATGTGACCGAGAAGAGTTGATAAGCTAAAGAAGATTCGCTTGGCTGTCTCAAAAAGTGAGATATAATAGCATTCTCAATCACTTTCGTACTAACAGATAATAACATTTCACTAACGCAGAAAATTCAGTATGATTAAAATTTATGAGATTGATGGTCCTTACTTCACTTTAGAGATCGAGTAGCGACAGCATGAGTTTAGTAGCTGGATACTATTTGCGCTATCGTAAAGTGCGTGGTCGAGTCTTTTTTATTCAGCGGTTTTATAAGATCGGCTCGATCCTTTTTAAAAAGCTCTCTTTTAGGAGAAATTAGTATATTTTTTCAGATATTTTATATTGTTTTTTTTTTTTTAAATTCAATATACGATTTTTGATTGACTGAGAAATGTAAGTGATATAGTTTTCCGTTGACCTTTGAGTGGATTCTGCCCATTTTCTTTAAACTAGACAAGAAGTAATTAACAATATATATATATAATATTTTACAATGTAAAAAGTATTTATTTACAGTTAGGAGCCTAGTCATCCTTTTTACTATTTCTAGTATAGATTCAAATCTGTGAGCCTTAGGCCTCAGGGTCGACAATGCATTTTGATTTCTAAATAGATGTGGGCCACATCATTCTTTAACCCTAAAGTGGCCGGTGGTTCGTTTGTCACCCTTTATTGCAAAAAATAATACATATATGCGGTGCAACAACACCATACCCTAACCACAGATTAATAAATAGTTTACCAACCCTAACTAACCTAACGTACGTTTGTTTGTTTGAAAGAGAGAGAGAGAGAGAGAGAGGGAGAGAGTTGGTATTGATCGAAACCCATGAAACAACAAATTAAAAAAAATTCTCTAATGTACTTTTTAAGAGCAATTTTCCTTTTTTTATATTTAATTCGCTTTAAACAGCCTATATAATTAATTTTACTCGGTTTTAAGATAAAGGTATATTACATTCGTACTTTTCGTGGAGCATTCAATCAAACTTTAAAACTTTGTTATTATTTGTTTGTGATATATGAAGGTTTTTAGATTATGTTGGATGGATATGGGGGATGGTTTTCCTTTTTTTAATTACATTTTTTGCCGTTAATTCACTATTCGATTGTTACAGCCTATCAAAGTCCACTGCTGAACACAGTCCTCCCCATAGAATAACTCAAACGCAGTTTTTGGTTCTAGACTCTGTCGCCTCTTCCGGCACCTACATATTCTTACACTGCCATTACATGGCTAGCACATTACACTAGATTCCAGAATTTTATCCTGAACCTTACAGGCTTACTTACACCAATTGCATAAGGACGAATATTCAGATTCGGAACAATTATTTGTAGGGCATACAAATACTTGTTCCGTGCGGGATTGAACCCGCGACCTTCAGTGCCCAATTTAAATGCAAAGCCGCTGCACTAAGAAGCCGTAGGCTGTGTGTACTGTACTGTATATACAGTATGTACATAATTAAGTTTTGGGAGCGGTGCTATAATGGTTTTTAAAAACTAAGTTATTATATCTTTATGACATTTATTACTATTTCACTTTTCATTAAAATAATAAATTAAAACTAATTCGGTAAGTAAAGAAAATTATAAGCCATGATGATTTGGAAGCTTTTTCATTATTAGTAACAAAAAAACTATATTTTATTATTTTGAGTTCTTAAAAATATTGGATGGCATTTATTTTATCAAAAATACACGAAATTAATTGACTTTCATTTCATCTCCAAACGACGTCATAAAATAGATTGAACGAAGGGATGCCGAATATCTAGTGATTTAAAAACGATTTTGTCAAATTAATTGAGAAGTTCCCATAAGTCGATTTCTCGGTTTTGTAGTTTTGTAAAATAATACGATTATATATTTTGATTTCTCACTTTGGTTAATTTTTATTTTTTATTATTGATATTCAATATAATCCATGCGTTGCTATGCTGCGAGGGACTGACTTCCTAATTTGGATTTATATTGATTATCAAACAGTTTGTGCGAGGGTACTATGTAAATTAATAAAATTTATTTACGTTACGGTACAATTTTTTTTAAATATTTTAAATTTACCTAATAGACGTAAACAAATATTTGATCGAATTCGTCATCAATTGGTAGTAAAATGCGCGAAAACTCATGTTTTTATATGGTCATAGACTTATTATACTACTGCGTATGGGCCGGGTCATTGAACAAACAAAATGGCACCGACTCCTTGGTTCGAAAATATTTATGGAACACCAACGCGAGCACCAATGCGTGCCGTGCGTCCATGCAGTGTTTCCACTTTTAGATATTTTGTACTATTTTAGGGTAAATCTACTGATATAGGTAGGGCTTTAGGCACTTCTTCAAGTTGACAGGGTTTTGGACAATTTGGGGTAAAGTCGAACTTCAAGTAACCCTGTTTTTTATACCCACACAATATAATTTTTTTAAAGATTTTTCGAAGGGGATAGAGTCAAAAGAGCTAGAAAATTGTACAATGAAAAAGTTTTTCATTCTATATATCGGAATTATAGTATAATATTTTACTTAAATTACATATTCGTTATTCATATAAGACTAAGTGTTATTATAGTTTGAAAATGAGAAAGTGTTCTTCATCACAAAACTCAAGAATTTAAATCGTGAAATGATATACAAATCTTGCAATGATGTTGTGATAAATATAACGCGAAAATATAAAAACAACATGCTTAAAAGTACATACCGAATCCAGCGCAATACTGAATCTCTTAACTTAGTGCTTACTATTACTATTGCCATTACCAGTAACCCCTAGTGTTCATTATGGACTATAACGAACTCTAGGGGTTAATGGTCGAAATTTGACCGTAATTCACTTTTGACAAACATGTCGGATAAGGACCACGCTCTCACAGAATACCAGCGTGAAATGGTAGCTTGATGCTGCTGTGTTTCCTATGGTGAGTGTAGAGAACCGGAGACCCTTTTTACTGGAAAGGAGGCATTCTATCTTAGTCCTCACGGGTGACAAAGCATCTGCATTTTGATTCGTAATCGACGATAGACGTAGATGTCTATGGGCTACAGCAAACACTCATCATAAGGTGGACTGTGTGCTCGTTTGTCACCCTATCCTATAAAGTAAAAAAAAATAACCTAATATTATGTACGCCAAGCATGCAATCGAATTGCGAACCTCTAATATTTCTTGAAGTCGGCTAAAACCAGCATTGTGGTTTCGCCACAACATTATGCTGAAGATTGCTGCCCAAAGATTAATCATTAAATAAATATTAGCTGTTGGGAGCTCAATTGTTGTGAAGATCTTACATAATGTTTTTACTTTAATTATAACTGGGTAAGTATGTTGTTATATACGTATGTTACGTGTTATCTCTCTTATAATTTTACGGTTCACGTAATATGGGCCTCTAAAAGTAAAAGCTAAAGTTTTTCCAGGCCACTTCTGAAAATAGTCCTTATAAGAATGAACCACATACTGCATAAAGCCATCCATTCATACAAACACTTGCTCATCAGACTAGTCAGAGGTTTAAAAGATAATATTTCTTGAATTTAAATTTTAGATTTACGAGGATCAACGGTCTCCTAATTAATCTGGAGCAAGTAATCTGTGTAGAGTTGTAAATGGTATTTCGCATATATATTCGTTTTCTGTAGACATGACACAGAAACTATGGCAGTTATATTAAATTAGGGACGATTCTTCTTCTATGCATTTCCACTAATTTCTGTGCTATCAATAAATTAAGTTTATAGAACCATAGGTTATTGTTTTGTCCACATGGGTGGTTAATCTTAATCAAAATGCAAAGGCATTTTAATTAAGGATTTGAATTATTCATTTTGAATAAAATAACAAATAATTAACACTGTTTTACAGAGAATGACACTACTATTTCATATGTTACTATCATATCATAGGCTTATTATACACATCATAGTCACTATTAGTGAAGCATTTTGTAAAAGTATGGCACTCCGAATTAAAATTATAGTAAGCTCTCCTTACGGCGGTTTTACGGCGGCTCTACACGTTGGCCAAGACAGTGGCGAATGTAGTGGCCAATAGCATTGACCAACGTGTAGAGCGGGTGCTTAGGCTTCATTGGTATGTATTGGAATGATGGCTCACAAGTTGGCGAGATCTGTGTGGTGTCGGTTTTTTACAAAAGATCAAAGGATTGGTGGCAGAGTTTGGCCGCTGCGTCCACACGTTGGGCGCGCGACGCGCGTTTAGTTTTCTACAAGCTCCCAGAGTGATTACACGCATCTGATTTTTCACGCTTTGTAGGTTAGATGCCCCTATTTATCAGACTTTTAGCCCCAATTTCAACTTTAAACATTCCTACTACTTTAATTAGCGTGATTTAATTATTTTTAAACATTTGTTTTAATGGATAAGCTATTTATCAAAAAAATAATAATGAACATTTATTTACAATGAGATTATTACGAGAACAATTTCAAAAAAAAGAAATGAAGCACGTCGTTTATACGTCGTAGACATGCAGTTATATTAGAAGTATAGTTGTAGCATGAATAGATCGGCTCGACCGGGGCTCGACACGCTCTCACAGAATAGCAGCGTAAAATAGTAGCTTAATGCTGCTGTGTTTCGTATGGTGAGTATAGAGAAACGGAGACCCTTTTTACTGGAAATCCATCTTGGTCCTCATGGGTGACAACGCATCTGCATTTTGATTCGTAATTGAGGATGGATGTAGATGTCTACGGGCCACAGCAACCACTTACCATCATGTGGACTGTGTGCTCGCTTGTCATCCTATCCCATAGAAATGTAAAAAATAGTTTTTCTTATATCTATGTCCTATCCTATAAAAGACAAAGCGTTAATTTCTTATAATTTAATCGTGCAAGTTTTCGAATCATCATCATCATCACAGCCCTTCACAAGTCCGCTACTGAACATCCTCCTCCACAGACTGCCGCAGATCTTGGTCCTGAGCCACTTTCCTTATCATGAGTTTTTCATTTATGTTCTAAGTTATAATTAGTACCTGCTATTAAGTCAGTGCTAATTACATTTATTGCTTTTTTTGTCTTTCTCAAAAAATAATTAAATCACCAAATAAATTAAAACGTATTTTTTATATACATCGAATGTCTGATAGAAAAGCAAGTACATCTTTTGCTAAACTTTAAAATCAAAACCCAATTTTAAAACATAGACGAATCGATTATAACTCCTTTAACTTTAAAATAAGTTAAGTTCTAATTAATGGTATTTATTCCAGTTTATGATGCATGTAAGGAATAAATAAAGCTAAATAAATAAATACAATTCCCGCCTATGACAGCCCTGATTTATATTACATGGCCGAAATAAAGTACTTCTTATTAGGTAAGCAAAACCAAATATCAGCCTGACGGCTGACAATATGCACTTCATATATTTCGTGTATCTATTTACAGTCCCATTAATATTCTTCTATAATTCTTTTATAAAAACGTTACGTATCGCGGAGGCAGTTTACAAACATAAATTGCACAAGGAGACACATCCAGACCTGGAACAATTATTTGTAGGACATACAAATACTTGTTCCGTGCGGGATTCAAACCCGCGGCACCCGGCGCAGCCACTCATTCCGCCACGGAGCAGACGTCTAAAATAAAATAAATTCGTCCGCACATTGGCCCGAACCGAAGCAAACCGAACGACCTTCCAACGTGTGGATGCCATCACAAACTCTTGGCCAATATCTTCGGCACTATATTCGTCACTATGTTGGCCAACGTGTAGAGCCGCCTTTAGTCTAATACTATAAATTATAAAATAATAATATTATCATTTCTCTGTCGTACCATGTTTGTAGTATGTAAGTTATAAACATAGACTTAATAATAAGTTTGTTTTAGATTATTTAACATCCAAATATTGCAATAAAGATTTAAGATTACAGAAATTAAAAACTAGTAACAAACTTAGGTGTGATGAGCAACAGGTCATAAAATTCATTAAACATTGTCCTTCAGTAAATATTACATTTATTTCAAGTGGAACTCAGACGTCTGATTAAGATATTATAGGTAGAATTTCACTTCAACAGGGTTTGCATGGGAAAAAATAAATGAGAGGGACTTGAGCCTTTCCTGTGAATATTTTAATAGAAAACATGACACAAAATAGTGATAAATTTAACATTAACTAACTAAGAACCCATTTAGAAAAGTGTTTCTCATGTTATAAGATGTTAAGTTAAAATTAAGCTTGAATAAATATTCCAGATTGTTATTTTTTCAGTCATAGTTCTTCTACCGGGCCACTTCTGCTGCAATCGAGCTGACCTAACGTGTATAAGGAAATGTTATAAAATAAAGATTATTTATTTTATGTTATTAACTAAAATAAATTTCTAATATCTTTAATTTTTTTTATAAAATAAAGAAAATTTCAAATTTTTCCAATCATTGGTATTATAATTCACAACACTGTCCTCAAACACGTACAAGTTGTAAAGAACGTCTCTGACAAGGAGATAATATATGGAGCCAAACTGCAACGTACATTTCTCGATCAATCTGTTTCAATCGATTAACTCACTATTTATCAAATTGAAATGAATGCTACACGAACACAATACTAGTTATTTCCTTACTATAAACCTCTATAAACTTCAACATATAATATTTATTTACAGCATCTAGATATACAGAAAGTACTCCGTCTGTACTTACAGCTCACAGTATGTATGTTTTTGATAATAAAGTAAATTCGCAAGTTCACAGTTCAAACAGGTTCACAGCTATAATATTAAATTGTAGTATGTATATGTAGTTCTGTTCACAGCACAGATTAAGACCAACATTCCACAGATAAGAATAGAATTAGAAATGAAAATGAAATGACAACTTTTCGATGTTGTTGGATGCGTTCATAAATATTTGTTTTATCCAATATGTAACGTAATGAACCAACACCCTCAGACACCCCAATTAGTATATTATGTTATATAATATATTATGTAATATAATACATACACTGAATTTTTAGTTAAACATTTTTATGCACTGATTATTTATCAAATTAGTTATACTAATTCCGGAAGAATGTTGTGGTCACAGTACAAATCCACGAACGCAAAGACTTTAACGTGCTTGAAATAAAGTTCATTTTTCTTTATTTTTATTGAATGACAGAATTAGTAATAATACAAATAAAACTGCACTCTTAAAAGTCTAATTGCCTTAATTTACGATTCATTTCAGTTTGTTTTGTCTGTACAGATTTAGTGTTACTGTAGTTTATGTAGTTTTAATTATTTTTGGGATAAAAATTACCTATATTAAAAATGATAGAAATCGATTCAGTAAACAATTCTGAACAAAATACTATCTCAAAGTGCGTTAATTATGTTACGTGTTGTATATTGCGTTCAAATTATCAACCAAGTAAGATCGGTTGTTTTTGCGTCCCCCAACAGCAAAAAATTGAAAAACTGCGGTATCTTACCCCAGATAGATAGATAGATGCGCCTTCACCTTGAAAACTGTGGCATTATTTTTGGATGTGTTCGTTTGTAAGACGCTGACGCGCGCACACTAATGCAATAGTGTCGTCTCTTATTATCTTATAGAAATTGTGTATACTACTTTCTCTGTCGCACAAATGAGCACTGATTGCGAATGAGTGAGCTCACTCAATAGAGAATGGACACATTTCGGAGTGGACATACTATGGTATGGGCGCATCTAACTATTTAAATCTTTGGATTCGAGAGGTTTTCGGATCGATTCAGTGAATCGATGCGGTGCTCCGAATCGATCTAAAATCGATTATTTTGCTCCAAAGAATCGATTTTTCGATTAATCGATTTTAGATCGACATGCCTAGTTGCCGGTATTCCGTAGTTGACTCTGTTGCTTAACAAACGCGTTTTTAAAATGGAGGAATTTTTAGAAATGTATCTTTTTGAAAATTCATACCGCAATTTAATTCCCGACGACGATGACGTCGACATCGGCGTGTGTGGATTATAGAAAAGAGAAATATTTATGCACAGAAAACAGGGTTCAATAAATTATAATTTTTCCATTAATTTTATTTTAAACCCTACTGTTATAAAAAAAACGTGTGAAATTGAAATAAAAATCCATAGTTTAGTGACCTATTGGTTTTATTTTAATTAATAAGTATTATTTAGACGTAATAAATAGAAAAATTATTGTAAATTCGAGTCCAAATCTGCATTAGTGATCGTGTACAGATGTTGAACGCATGAACTATATACATAGGTACCTAAACACTGTCAAGTTTTAACAGTCCGACAATTATTCATTTATCTTACTATTTTAAAACAACACGTGTTACTAAATTTTAGTGACACAAACACGGTAATTTTATCTATATAATATTACCGTGCACAAGGTGTGCCATACTGTTTACCTTTGAATATTCCTATGCACATAAATATTTTTGTTTTCTTGGTTCATTCTTGTAAAATAAAATAAATAAGCAACTAAACTCATACATTTTAAATAAGAGTCAATGTAAAAAACCTTATTCAAATGGCTTCAAAAACTAGATTTTTTAATAGGATAGGGTGACAAACGAGCACACAGTCCACTTCTGTACACTCAAAATACGAAACACAGCAGCATTAAGCTATTATTTTACTCAGTTATTCTGTGAGAGCGTGGTCCTTCCCCGGTCGAGCCCATCCATTCATGCTACAACCATAATAGCCGCAGCGTGGATCTACCACGTAAATGATGAAACAGAAGAATTATTGTAATCCCTAAATAACTGAATTACTTTTATAATTTTAAATTATATCTTCTTATTATATACTAATTATTATTATATACTAATTATTATTATATACTAAAATAAACTATTGAATTATATCTTCTTATTATAATAATTAGTTTAATGAAGAGGAAAAACCGTCGCAAACACACAAAACACATAGGTACACACATACGAAAGGAACAATTTACACTCAAACTTAAAAACTAACTTATATATTTAGGTTTAATTTTAATACTTTAAAATAATACTGTTTGATACTTACATTATGTTTACGTAAGTTTCTTAATAATTAAGATTTCTGTTAAAATGTCCCATAAGAAAGAGCACTATTGCGGGAAATACAAGCATGATAATTTTTTTCCTGAATAAAGAAATCATTATTATTATAATGTTGATGATTGTGAAGGCGTCATTTGATTAATGGTCAGTGGAAAAAGCTCTTCAATATTGACAAAGCATGGAGTAAATGACATATTTGATGACAAGTCTCCAGAATCGGGGCGACTTAATTCTTCGGAGTAACGGCTTACAGGAGAATACTGAAGTTGGGTATTTTCTTCTTCCATGAAAACGCCTAACAATTTTCGTTGAACAAACATTTTTCTATTTTGTGGCACTTTTTTAAGTATGGAAGCAGATTTATCTGCTGACCTGGACTCATATAATTGAAGTTTTCTTTTTTCGATCTCTAAATACTCTTGGTCCACATCAATATTTCTCTATTTCATAAGTCTTCCAGGTTGATTGGATGTAAAACGATGAGCTTGCGTTATATGTAGGTACACGAATAGGTTTGGTATGTGGTCTAGTATATTATATATAGTATATTGTTGTGACGTGGAGAATACTGCTTGACTCGAATTCGAAGCTCCTAGCTGCGACAAAGATGAAGGTCCAGGCTGCAAAGGTGCGGGTGTGGGCTGCGACAAAGGTGAGAGTCCAGGCTGCGGTACTGTTTGTGGCTGTGATTCAGGTGAATACTTAGAAAAATAGCGGAGTCCTCCGCATTATCTTCAGTTTATTGGCTGGGAGGTTCAGGCACATTTCCGGTTAAAGTTTTCGGTGTGATTTGTTTCGCCAAGAATAATAACGATTCGTAATATATCCACGAAGTTAATTTGTGAACCGCCGCAGCACCGGATCTACCTTGTACATTGCATTTGTTATATTCTTTACGGAATTGGTCCCTTAAGTTGGTCCATTTTTTTAATGTCTGGAATCGCTATATCCATTTCCGATGCAACTTCAGCCCACAACCTTTTCGAAACATCCCGATTATTGTAATTTTTTGAAAGTTTATCCCACAGGGTCGGTCTATTAAAAACACAACTAATTAATTTTTCAATATCCGTAGTCGTTTATGTGTATAAGAACGCTGGCAGAAACAAGAGAATAAATACAGAATTATTAAATTAAACTATAAATATACTTAATTTTCTCTGTAGACGCCGGCAGTCTGGCGAGAAATCTCAACAAGTTCGGATCGGCCGTTGATCGGCCGTTTTCGTGCGTCAGGACGATGGCGGTCGTGCGCGCTTTCTTTGTTAATTAAAATCTTTAAGCGTCCATTACTCTTTAGAAGCTGATGAAATAAAAGTTGTAAAAAATGTGTTAATTCAAACAAATTTCAAATTATGAAATTTGTTTGATAAGTTGTTACGTATCCGTATAACGGCCGCGTTGGAAAATATCTCTTCCCCTCTCGTCCCGAGAGTATCGTAAAAAGCCTACTTAGATAAATCTTGAGATCTTATGACTTTCGACAGATGGTGAAACAAAAATTTCAAATAAGAATAATACTAAAATCGAAAATAACATTTTCATATTCCAAATGTAAAATCAGCCGTGTTACTTTGGTATTTACACTGGAATGTTTGTATAAATATAGCAATGATGCTGAATCTTTCCGCGTAGATCGGTCCAAAAATTTATAATTTTGAACTGAAGGCAGCCGTGGATATCTATGACAATGAGACGTGTAACAGTCCTCCTTAGACTCTTTGTGATCATAGCGTATTATATAAGAAATAATTATTATTTACTTTTATATATTCGTGATTACGATGAAGTACTATTTACCTACAACTACAGAAAATTAAAATATTCATCTGCCCAAGGACAGTACGAGAATCTCAATTTTTCTAGTTTACATGTGCGTGTATTGACAGAATGCATGTATGTGTATTGACGGAATCACTCAAGCGCGATTTTTCTCTCGCATATTTAACATTGCGAACCACGAAGAAAAATGTTTTTAAAAAAGATACCTTTATGACTGCTTTTTTGTTTTTCGTCGATACAAAACTGTCTGTCATTTATTGCGGGGGAAATCTGCGTACACCAAAATAAAAGTCTGTCAATACGAAACTCACACATAACAATTAAAACAATTTCACACATACATAGATACATTACAACAGAATTGCTCATTATTGTAATTTTTAACTCTATAAATAACTAAATAGTAATAATGTGAATAATCTTTTGGTAAATTTGACGTAGCAGATCCCTTATTGCAGCAAAAAAAAACTGAAAAATTCGTCAATTTTGTACATCTATCCTGCCGCGCAACAAGATGTAGTCTTGTGAACATTGCGGCTGCTATTAGTTTTATTATGCGCATAAGACCAATTGGACTTATACTTTGACAGAGGGGAAGATTCGCCGGTGGCCAGTGTTGTTCAATTAAGTGGGAGGGCTTTTTGTATGAGATGCTGTAGTGAATGGATTAATGAATGAAGGGACTCTGTAAGTTGAAGTAACTTTTTTGCTATTTATAATATTATGCACTACTTTTTTTTAACAAAGACCACATATTTTCGAGAGTAATCTGGCCTATCCACTCAAAAGAGGTCTAAATAAATGTACCCAAAACCTCTCTAAATCGCAATCTACACAAGAATCTACATTTACAACATTATAAATTCAAATTGTACTAGCGTTGTAGCCATTATAAGAGTTTACTAACGATATGTTAGAGAGGTTTTCGACTTTCAAGAACATTTTTTTCTCAAATGAAACACAATTTCGCACTAAGCACCATCCATTTTAGAGTTTTTTTTTTGCTGGATAAAATGTATAGAATATATTTTCTACTGCTAATGAAACGCAGAGTAATCAACCAAACTATTATCTTCCTAGGTAATATTCCTTAAAAATAGTCCTTCGTTACGAATGCTTTGCAGCACGGAAGATCACATGGAGATTGAGATATTTGACCTTCCCATGTCGTTGTTAATCTAGGTTACCTACATCTTTTAGTCAGGTCAGTTGTCAGCTGAACACAAAATGAGCTTACTGTATATTAAAGTTCTGCAGTGATTAAATTAGAAAATAATGGTATAATTTTTAATAGATAACAAGGATAGCTACTCGTATTCAAAGTAATTTATGCTTTACCTCTAGTTCGGAAAACCTTTGTGTTGGAAAGAACCAGCACGAAACTCAGCGAGTCTCTTTTCTAAATATTAATCTATAGATATAGCTATAAATAAAATTTAAGTATCTGTCTGTCATATCGTAATAACTGCATTTTAATGAGCAGAGGGGATTATTTGCATGCAATCAGGACATGAATAATTTTTTTTTCTCTAGACAGATAAATCCGGGTTAGCATTAGAGTCGTCATCAGAATTGTCATAATCACACCACACCATCTTCGCTAAAACGACACGTGTATTGCTTCCACGCGAGGCATCCTCATGTGAAGTAGGCTCGAAGTGACGACGACGACGAGTGGTGACGGGGATACCTAGTGCAAGCAATTTATGGAGTGCGAATTGAGGGCGAGAGGTGCCTACCTAGTGGTAGGGCACATGATTTTATTTTATTACACAGATTTTAGCTAATTAAATTTTAACATCTTTAATATAATGGATTTCCGCAGAGTAACGCATGATTCTATTAAATAGTAAACTAGCAAGACTTTAATGTATACACGTTATACAGCCCCACGAAAGAGTGACGCAAATGACAGTAATTAACTTAGGGACGGAAATAAACGTAATGGGGTGATTTGTGAAGGTCAACTATACAACAAACATGTAGCGAAGGAACTTTATGAAATATGTAAAACAAGATGTTCAAGATTTATGTTATCGACATTATCGATTTGAAAGGGACTACGGACCTTATTCCACGATTTTAAGACTTATATTCTATAAATCTGAAGTAGCAAGAATTTTTTTAGTTCGATGGTAGCATTTTTATATAAAAAAGCTGTCTAATACTTTGTAATAATAGTGTAGAGCAACGGATCAGTAAGCTGAAGTGGCATATATGCACTTTTGATGGGTTATGCTCATGACGACTAGGATAAGAATGGTGAGAAATATATTACTAATTTCTAGACATCGTCACGTAGCGTAGGCTACGCAAATTAGTACAATAGTTTTGAAAAGTAAGGATTATAAAGAATTAAGGTAAAGAGAGATATAAAAACAATTAGCTAAAATGTATCCGTCTGTTAGTCTCGATAAAACTCAAAACGGCTCGACCTATGTTGATGAATTTCTTGAATTTTCTTGAATAGGTCTCTAGATGGATTCGAGTCACACCCGGTAACTGGCACTGCTGTTGAGATCCAGAAATCAACTATGCGAAGCCGAGGCGGAACACTAGTATGTTGTTAAAACGTAATAAAACGAGGACAAGTAAGTTTACTGCTCACTAAACGAGATTGCTAGTTTAGCGGACAGTAGGCCGATGACGGTCAGGAGCACGCAACAACAGCAGCTGACTCCATAGCTGTAATTCTCAGTTGAAAAACGGGTTATTTCTGAAGTCAGCTTCTTCGCTACGTTAACTCGAAAATAGAAATAAGAATTTATGAAAAACAAAAGTTATAGCCTTTTTAACTCTTACTGTCGGGCACATTTCTAAGAATATAATTATAGAGCAATTAGTGGCTATGAGTGCTTGCGTTCCGTATAGTTAACAACGAATAAGTCTATAAGCCACCACTGCTCTTGCAATTAGTAAATTTCACACTTTTTTTACACAGAAGTAGATTCAGGGTTAATTACTGTATAAATTGACTAGTCATGTCAGAAATAATACCCAAATGTTACATCGAATCGCACAGCATAGTAAGATATTTTATAAATCGGGGTCTAGTCCTTCTATACGCCCATGAGCTTAAGTAACTCTTAGTGCTTTGTTTGGCATACAGCAGCTTGTATCACGTACATATGAGTTTTAAAAATTTTAGGCGTTGTTATTGTGCTTGTTGTACACTGTTGATGCTACAATATGCGTAAAGTCGATATGTGACTTTCAAGATTATTCGTAAAGTAAGAAGCTCACTAAAAGTCGAGGCATAGATGTAAACGACGTGCCTCTAAATATACAACAACATAGAGAAATAGACCAACCGCTTTTGTGTTGAGACCACCTCCACTCCACCTCGTCTGGATGTAATAATCAGAGATGGTTTAAATAACCACATTAAAAACGATTCTCACTGTTCGTTTATCACCCTCATTCTATAAAAAAATTCAACATATTAATAATCAGATTTTTATGGTTATATAAAAATATAAGTAATCTAAAATATGGATTTCTACGAGTATGCATTGAAAGCTGCTTGTAAAATAAACATCAGTCGCAGTGTAAACTAAAAGTAATTATTTTTTCTGAGCCGGGAGATGAAAATAAAATTAAAACAGGATAGACTTCAAAGGTTCATATGATGAAAGCTATGAAAATTTATGAAGTTAATTAATAGCTGTTTTTAATATTCATAAGTTACCTTCTGCTTTTGACTTCTGTATTTTAACTAATTCCAATTTATGGAATAAATGTTTCGGGACTATGGTTTTCAACGTATACATATACAATTTTACGAAAAGTTTTAAGCATTTCATCGGTCATGTAATTTATTTTTAACTTCTACAACCAATAATATATTTATAATATTTATTGTCAAATTACGTGACCTTCTGAGCTTACATGTTAAAAACAATACCTCTTTTCAAGACAGATACACATTATACACAACAGTTATGGCCTGATTTCTTTAGATATAAGCCTTGCCTAAAATCCTAGATTTTAAAATTATTAAGATTTCCTATCTATCTATTATTACACTATCTTCTATCCCTTAGAAAATGGTAATCGTTAATGTGCTGATTCTTAATGGTTTAGTATTTAATTGTACAACATATTATATTGTGAATTATGTGATGTTCAAAATATAGTCCCGCTGCGTTTTGGTGTTCTTTCAAGGACAGAGATTTTAAAACTAGTGGTAAAAGCAAAAATGACTTTTAATACGTATTGTTGTAATCTATATTGTATTAAAAATGAATTTATTCGATAAAATTCTATCATACTTTGGAGTACTGACTTGTCATCACGGTATCCATACCGATTTCAGCCTAATAAATCAAAAACAGATGCTGCATACTTGTAATTAACTTACTTTGTAGTAATATATCTCGACATTGAGTAAAAGGTTCTAGTTGTGTTTTGGTTTTAACTGGATGAAAATAAATAATGTTGTCGGTAAAAAAGTAAGTCGTAATAGAATCCACTACCCTTATATATGATCTTTGTTCAGCCGCGGATTTAAGATAGGCTGTAATGAATGAATGAATGAATGAACGATATTCTCACATACGAAAAGTGACGGTTATCAATATGTTGTCAATTAATTTGTAAAGTTACCGAGTAATTAAAATGCCAAAGTAGAAAGCTTTATAGAATTCTGTAATGTAATTACAGCTTGATAGTGGTCACTGTATATGTTTTCAGTCGTAAATTGTATCACATTTTTTATGAATGAATTCTAACATACTTAATAAAATTAAAAAATAAAAAGTGAGAAGTTATTCATTTCCGATAAAAAATATAAATATATTTCGTTGTAAATGCTCGTATAAGGGAGCGTCGATAAAATAGAGCGGGTTTGCTGGCGGGATGTTAACTGGAGAGCATACAGTAGCAGTTAGATGAGCAATAAATAACACTTCTTGAGAGTTTCTTCTTATTTTATTTCTTGATTCCTTATTATTACATTGCCGGATTTGGAATGTTTTACCACGAAAAACGCCCCTTTTTTATAAGCGGCTGTAACCAATCGTAATTAAGAAAAAAATCGCACACGGCATTAGTGAATCTATTGACCAATCAGAGCACAGAATAACCCTTTCTAAGAGAGATTTACAATTTCCTTAATAAACGTGGTAAAACATATCTTACAATATTTATATTTATTCCTAGCGATAGATACAACTTATTTCTATTATTCTAAACCTAAATTATTCAATAAACCTTTATTTTACACTTATAAAAAATAAAAATAGCTTCGCGGTCGCTTCACGGTTTAGCTCCGGAGTAGGATAGTATTTTTTGCCGAACATACAAGTAGCGCCGCCAAGAGGTAGGAATGTACAACACTTTTTTCAGGATTAATGCTTAAGAATCTATACAATATTTTTTCATAAAATTTAAATCTTTCTCATAATGAAATGACATTGTATAGTGATTAATTGACATATTAATGTTTCTTTTGAATTACTTTAAAGTAAAAAAGAATTACATTAATCACCTATGTGTTAATAGCTCTTAAAGTTATGATAAAAGAAATCTTACTAGAAAATAAGCTTATACTTGCGTCTAATGTTCTAATCAGACCTAAATAATATTAAATAGATTCATATAAGTTACTTTAAGATAAGAATAGAAGTGTTTAATTTACTTTCCCGTTTTCAGCACTAATCAGTCTTTACACTTAGCTTTATTTTACGAATAGGAAACAATTAAGATTAAATATTATCACTTAGTTTTAAATCACTGATAAGAAATGATTAAGATTAAATGTTCGAATTCACTTTGTCGTCGCTAACATTCTCCCCCACGGTGCGTAGCACTGCATCCTCTGGAGGCGACGACTCCGCTGGCACCAGCACGATGACACGTCGAGTTGGACGGCGAAGTATTCCACCTGATGTCCGCACGTCCAGCACCCTGGTTCTTCCGTCTGGTCCGGGATAGGTTTTGACGATTTCACCGCGAGGCCATGAGTTTCGCGGTAATGTGGCGTCCACTATTAGCACGATGTCTCCTTCCCTTGGGTCTCTGGTGTCTTTCCCTTCGAGTTTCCTTGGCATCAGGAGAGGTAAGTATTCTTTAATCCACCTTTTCCAGAAGTGGTCTGCGAGTCTCTGGGTGGTTCTCCAGCTTGCCTTTCCGATGAGCTCCGTGTCGCTGAACTCTCCCGGCGCCATAGCTCCGCATGATCTTCCCAGCAGAAAGTGGTTCGGTGTTAGGCTCTCCTCGTCTCCTGGGTCCATGCTGATCGGGGTGAGAGGTCTCGAGTTGACGATGTGTTCAACCTCAGTCATTAGCGTATGGAGTACTTCCTCGGGCGGGCTCTTCTCGTTGAGGACTACTGCTAGCGCCGTTTTGACTGTTCGTACGAGCCTCTCCCAGGCGCCTCCCATGTTTGGAGCTCCCGGGGGGGATGAACTTCCACTGGATGCCTTTTTCCTGTGCGGCCTCTTCTAATTCCCTTTTTGCTCCGACGAAATTAGTTCCGTTGTCGCTATATATGGTTTTCGGAGTTCCTCTTCTGGCTGCCATTCGTCGGAGTGCCATGATCATTGAGCTGGTGCTGAGAGAAGGTACCAGCTCTAAATGTACTGCTCTAGTTGTGAGACAGGTAAATAAGGCTCCCCAGCGCTTCTCGTTTCTTCTTCCGATGGTGACTTGCATCGGCCCGAAGTAGTCTACAGCTGTGCAGGAGAACGGAAATTGATGATGCTGCAATCTTTCACTCGGCAGATCTCCCGTTGGTGGTATCTCTGGTGAACTCTTCTTTGTCTTGCACCATTGACAGCTGTGTGCGACCGCTTTTAGAGTTGCTCTTAAACCCAAGATCCAGAACCTTTGACGAATTTCGTTCATTACTGTAGCGGTGTTTCCGTGAAGGAATTTCCTGTGATAGTGTTGTATTATTAGACGAGTTATTTTTTGTTTTCCGTCTAAAATGATAGGATTCATTATTCTTCCGTTTTGATCGTGGAATTTCATTGTTCTGCTCCTTAATTTAATTATTCCGTCGTCTCCAATGTAAACGTCGATTTTCTTGAGTCGACTCGAATTTTCTAATGGCTTTTCTGACTTCAGTTTTCTTATGTCTGATGCAAAACTATCGCTCTGGCTTATTTTTATTAATATCTCTTCGGCCTTTTTTAGGTGTTCTGCTTCTATGGGTGAGTATAGGCGCTTATTTTCACTTCTGCTGGTCGACGGGATTGAGGTTTGTGTTTCTTTCTTCTGGATTTTTTGTGGTTTCCAGGATTCATCCTTCTGGCGCGCGGCGGTGGTGGTCGCTTTACGGCTCTTCTTTAGTAGGTGTGTAAAGGCGATCACTCTGGCTGTAGTGCGCAGCAGTCGTTCCCAGCTCGAGAACCTTTCTAGGTTTAGTAGAGTGTCTTCTGCTGCCATTGTTGCCAACACCTTTTGCTTGCTTTTTTCTTCTGGCATAACGATTTCTGGCTTGAAGTCGTGGAATGGCCATTCTTCTTCTGGTCGACGGAGAAATGACGGGCCTTTGAACCATCTGGCGTTGTGGTCGAATTCGATTGGGGTTCCCCTCGTGGCGTCGTCCGCTGGATTCTCCTTGGTTGGCACCCATCTCCAGTCTTCTGGCTTGGACCTTTCTTCGATCTCGGCGAGTCGGTTGGCCACAAAGGTTTTGAACTTCCTTGGTTCTGACTTTATCCACTGCAGCACTGTGCTGGAGTCGGTCCAGTAAACCTTCTTCGATATGTCGAGCTCTGATTCCTCTTCGATTGTGGCGGCTAGTCTGCTTCCGAGTAAGGCTGCTTGTAGCTCTAGCCTCGGAATTGACACAGGTTTCGTCGGCGTTACCCTTGCTTTGCCGGCGATCATGGAGACATGGACCTTTCCTCCGGGCTCTACTATTCTCCAGTAGACTACTGCTGCATAGGCTTCTTCACTCGCATCGGAGAACGTGTGTAGCTGTCCTTTTCTGCCTTTGGGTGAGACGCATCTCGGGATCTTCAGCCTTGTTAATGTTGAAACTTCTTCCAGGTATTTCATCCAGGCTTCTTTTTGATGTTCGTTGATTGGTTCATCCCAGTCTATTTTCTTTCGCCAGATGTCTTGGATTAGTTTCTTTCCTTGTATTAGAACTGGTGTAGCAAAACCCATTGGATCGAAGGTGGACATTACTGCGCTTGTGACTTCTCTTTTTGTTGGAGTCCTTCTGCCGTCTTGCAGGTCTTCCGGCGTGTTGCGTAGCCCGACGTTGAAGGCTAATGCATCTTCTTTCACCAGCCATCTTAGTCCCAGAGTCTTCTCTTCCTTGGTCAGTTGTAAGGAGTTTTCTTTGTTTGTGTCTTCTACCTCTGATATTACCCCCGAGTTGTTGCTGGCCCATCCCTTCAGATGAAAGTTTGCTCTTGCGTGAATGTCTTTCACTTCTTTGGATATCTTCTTTGCTTCGGTTGTAGATGCGAAGCTCTGCAGATAGTCGTCCATGTAGTGATTTATCTTAATTGCTTTCACTGCTTCAGGATGAGTGTTCTTAAATTCCTCTGCGTTCTTGTTCATTACGTATATTGCTGTTGCAGGTGATGACGCTGCTCCGAAGATGATTGAAGACATTCTATACTCTTCAGGCTTGCCGGTTCTTCGGTTTTCGCGCCACAGGAACCTGAGACTGTCTCGGTCGTCTTCTCTGACTTTTACTCGGAGAAACATGTCTTGTATATCTGCCATGACGGCTACTGGTCCCTCTCTGAAACGCAGCAGTACTCCGAATAGTGATTGTAGCAAGTCTGGGCCCGAGAGCAAGGCGTCGTTGAGGCTCTTTCCTTCGTACTTGGCGGCTGCGTCGAACACTATTCTTAGCTTCTTCTTGACTGGGTGTACAACAGCGAAGTGGGGTAGGTAGAATGTCCTTCCTTCGTTAGAGGTTTCTGGAGCCTTCTCTGCGTATCCTTTTTCGATTAGACTCAGGATTTGCTCCTCGTAGTGCTTTCTTGCTTCTTGATCACGATCCAATTTTTTCTCGATGCTGACCAGGCGTCGAACAGCTTGATTGTAGTTGTTGGGCAGGCGTTCATCTTCTTTTTTCCACAGGAGTCCCGTTTCATATTGACCGCTTGGCAGTTTCTTGGTAGTTTTCTCGAGGGTTTCTAATGCTCTTCTGTCGCTGTCGTTAGATGGTGAACGATTTTGGATCCCTAGAGACTCTAATTGGAAGTGTTCTCGGACGAGGTCTTCTATTTCTTCCTTGCCAGTGGTCGCTCTGCCATAATGAGTGAAGTGTACTGTGGCAGTTGTTCCTGTTTCACATCCGTGTAGCACCCACCCTAAGTTCGTGAGGGAAGCTACAGGATCTGATGGTTTGCCCTTCTTCAGTTTTCTTGTCACTATCAGTCCCCAATTGTCTTGGCCTATCAGTAGCTTGGGCCTCTCGGAGACGTAGAGGAGTTGATTTTCAATTGCCTTCAGGTGCTCACAGTTTCTCACGGTGTCCTTGTTTATGCATTGTTCGGACAGCTTCAGGTCATCGATGGTTCTTGCTACGATAGTTCTTTTTTCTTTTCTATGAGCCCCTTTTATTTTGAACTCGATCTTCTGTGAACTATCTTTTCTTAATACCTTTCCGCCGACGGTTTCGATCGTGAGTTTTTCTTTCTTTCCTTCGACTCCGATTTTCTCAGCGATTGATGCGTCTAAGAGTGTGACCGTTGACCCTTCGTCTAGTAGTGCCAATACGCGAACTTGTCCTTTTGGGCCATAGAGGTTCACGGGGATCATCTTTAGGTAGGCTTTTTCTTCTCCTTTGGCGTTATGAATTGAGGCGACCTTTTCTTCTGAGGTGCTATTGGTGTCTTTTGCTTCTTTTTCTATCGACGCCGGTTGTTTGTCAGAATGTAAGATGGTATGATGCCATCTTTTGCACAGCTTGCAGACTGGTGCTTTACAGTTGATTCTTGAGTGTCTGAATCGAAGGCACTTGAAGCATATCTTTGCCTTCTTGGTCATATCCCATTTTTTATTCAGGTTGGCTTCTTTGAACCTTTTACATTCTAATGCGAAGTGTTCTTCCCCACAGAACGGACACAACTTCTTATATTTCTCTTTTGACGCTTCTTGAACCAAATGAACGGGTTTTCTTATTCCTCTTCTTTGTTCTGACGCTTCGGGCGGGGCGAAGTCTCCGCACATGTCTGCTTCTGTTTCTAGGAACGCTTCGATAAGTAATAGCTCCTGAATTTCCTCATCTCTTCTGCTTCTGTGGTAGGCGAACCAACGGAACTTCATTGACGTCGGCATCTTGTCTACTATAACTCTCAGCGTTTCAGGTGAACTGAGATACTGTGGTTTCTTCAGGGCTTTGATTGTCTCGACTGCGTTCTTTACTTTGCTTGCAAATATGCATATGTCGCTCGGGTTTTCGCCGACTCTTGGGAGGTTCTTCATTTTCTCTAGTTCTGCTAATGCTAGTGCTCCAGGTCTTCCGAATCTTGCTTCCAGTCCCTTAATTACTTCGCGTGGGTCTTCGGCGGTGAACAGCAGGCTTTGGACGGCTTCTCTAGCTTTTCCTTGGATCGCTATTCTAAGGCGCGCTAGGTTTTGGTTGCTACTGAAAGAAGCAGCCGTATCCTCGTATGATCTTTTGAAGGCTAACCATTCTTCGCAGGCCCCGTTGAAGTGAGGGAGTTCTAGGTGCTTCGGTGAAACGGTGTTACGTGATTTTTCTGATAGCTTTAGTATGACTGAAGCTAGTTCCTGGATGTCACTTTTCTTTTCTTCTGCCTCTATTGGTTTGTGGTTCTTATTAGGCATGTCTCCGGTCTGGATGAACCAGCGTTCGACTTCTCGAGTTCGTTCGAACAGCTCTTCTCCGGCACCATCTTCCTCTTCTGATTCCGCGGTGAGAAGTTCTAATTCCGCTTGAGCAACTTTTGACCGCGCTTCTGCCAATTCTAGTTCCCTTAATGCCATTGTCATCTTTGCTTGCGCTTCTGCTCTCTTCCTATGCGACGAGCGAACGGAAAGCGTGTCTGGATCGCGGGTCGTCTTCTTAGGGTGAGGCTGCTGCAGAGTCTTCATTGCGACACTTCTTTCTTGATTCTGCGGCGTTGGATGACTTTCTTCTTGGTGAGGAACTGACGCTTCGACGGTGCGTGTCGGGGGGCTGGTATGGGTTACGTCCCCCGGTGTTGATTCTTTTCCGGCAATGTTCTTGTCAAGAAGTACGGGTTGTCTGTGTACGCTGCTGGGCGATGCTCTTGTAAGCGTCGATCGATCTGAAGTCGACGTGTTAGTAGCCGTCGTGTTTGTAGAATCACTCGGCGTATTCATGCTCCAATCCGTCGTACTGGTACCCGTTGTGGCGTTACTTTCACTCGTAGTCTTCGACTGCACTGATTTTGATCTTGTATTTGAAGGCATCTTCCTAGTTTTCCTTAAACCCGATCCGGCTTCTCGAAGGACCAATTGTAAATGCTCGTATAAGGGAGCGTCGATAAAATAGAGCGGGTTTGCTGGCGGGATGTTAACTGGAGAGCATACAGTAGCAGTTAGATGAGCAATAAATAACACTTCTTGAGAGTTTCTTCTTATTTTATTTCTTGATTCCTTATTATTACATTGCCGGATTTGGAATGTTTTACCACGAAAAACGCCCCTTTTTTATAAGCGGCTGTAACCAATCGTAATTAAGAAAAAATCGCACACGGCATTAGTGAATCTATTGACCAATCAGAGCACAGAATAACCCTTTCTAAGAGAGATTTACAATTTCCTTAATAAACGTGGTAAAACATATCTTACAATATTTATATTTATTCCTAGCGATAGATACAACTTATTTCTATTATTCTAAACCTAAATTATTCAATAAACCTTTATTTTACACTTATAAAAAATAAAAATAGCTTCGCGGTCGCTTCACGGTTTAGCTCCGGAGTAGGATAGTATTTTTTGCCGAACATACAAGTAGCGCCGCCAAGAGGTAGGAATGTACAACACTTTTTTCAGGATTGATGCTTAAGAATCTATACAATATTTTTTCATAAAATTTAAATCTTTCTCATAATGAAATGACATTGTATAGTGATTAATTGACATATTAATGTTTCTTTTGAATTACTTTAAAGTAAAAAAGAATTACATTAATCACCTATGTGTTAATAGCTCTTAAAGTTATGATAAAAGAAATCTTACTAGAAAATAAGCTTATACTTGCGTCTAATGTTCTAATCAGACCAAAATAATATTAAATAGATTCATATAAGTTACTTTAAGATAAGAATAGAAGTGTTTAATTTACTTTCCCGTTTTCAGCACTAATCAGTCTTTACACTTAGCTTTATTTTACGAATAGGAAACAATTAAGATTAAATATTATCACTTAGTTTTAAATCACTGATAAGAAATGATTAAGATTAAATGTTCGAATTCACTTTGTCGTCGCTAACATTCGTAGTTTTTTTTATCCTTAAACAGTTTATTAATACTATCAGTTGTATTATCAATATAATATAATAAAAGACAAGATTCTCCGTGATAAAAGTTCATTTTCTGAAAACAGGACTGACATCGCTGGCAGTTCAAATATTATTTAGTTCAGTGATTAGTCTGTGGAAGACAATTCACGCCTTGATCTATAGCAGTCGTATAGCCAATACACCTCACCCAAACGAACCACATTTTGTCGAGCCCAAAGACCCAAGAGTTATCATGACATGACATATGTCAGAATGTCTGCGGGATATGTCCTTTGGGATTGTGTCCAGGAATAAAGATGCTCTATAGTAAAAAGAGAGAAAACTAGGATTAAACCAAATTGAAAGGTAAATTTAGAGTAATAGTTTTACTTTAAGAATGGCAAATATATTGATGACTCCTAACAAAATGGGAGGCTATACAAAGACATCCATATACGGACCACTTTCAATAATGTCCATTAAATATTTACTAAAGGAAATGTGTACGAGAGTCATGCCAAAGAAACTAGATACTAAAAATTATAATATTTTTATTATATATCGACCTTTTCAACGTATTCACTTTGTGCACATATACGATTCCATTCGTCTTAGCCTATTTGAAAAAAATATTATTATAGAATAAGTAGCGATCCACCCCAGCTTCGCACGGGTGATTTCTCGATCGGTCATCAAATCAAATCAGCGGTCAGCTATTTAGGAGAAATTCATTCACATACACACGGGCAGAAGAATTGGTTATATAAAGGTAATTGACAAACGATACGAAATCGACAAGATATACAGGGTCAATAGTTTTTCCAAATATCAAAACTCACCTGCACGCAGTACACCATACCGTAGATGCTACATGGTGAGTACGGGAAAAACTATCAAGTAATATTTGCTAGCTATATTAAGCGAGCCGGTAGGTAAGCGACCAGCTACTCCTAGCACTTGACGTCCTTCATGACGAGAAATCTTTTAGTAACATCTGGATCTAGCAGTAGATTAAAAAAAATATAACGGGAACAAGTACTTGGATATGAATGACAAGCTCGTGGAAACTGTCCATGCGGTCGGAGCTAAGTTCTGCAAGACCCGCCGCAGAAGAACACAAAAACTCTCCGATCACATCATGGCTGTTAGACGGGAGATGAGGCTGCAATCGTCAACAGATTTGACAGCATACAGGCAACTGAACAGACAGATCTCCAAATGCATGCGGTGAGACTTACGCAACTTTAATACTGCTCGTATTAAAGAAGCGATCCAGCGGAACCAGGTCTCCAAAGTCTTTGCCACAGATCTGTCTGCCAGAAAGAGCCAACTGTCAAAGCTGAAGACTGAGTGTGGCAACATCGTTTCCGGGACACCTGAGATTCTGAGTGAGATTGAGAGGTTCTATGGGCAGCTGTACACATCATCGTTGGAGCCACACCCAAGTGTGAGTAACGATCCAAGAGCAAGTCTTATCCGACACTATTCCGATGATATCCCGGACGTCAGTCTGAGCGAGATTAGAATGGCTCTCCACCACCTTAAAAACGGCAAGGCCCCGGGCGAGGATGGAATTACAGCGGAGCGTCAGAAAGCGTGTGGAACACCGGTACTTGAAGTCCTTCAGAAGATCTTCAATTCCGTCCTTCATGGTGGCACTACTCCGGAGGCGTGGAGCAGAAGCGCGCTGGTCTTGTTCTTTAAGAAAGGCAACAACGCTCTCTTGAAGAACTACAGACCGATTTCCCTTCTGAGCCGCGTCTACATGCTATTTTCGAGAGTCATTACGAATCGTCTCGCACGCAGACTCGACGACTTCCAGCCTCCCGAACAAGCCGGTTTTCGAAAAGGCTTCAGTACCATAGACCACATACATACCCTGCGGCAGATTGTACAGAAGACCGAATAGTACAATCTGCCACTTTGCCTGGCATATGTAGACTATGAGAAAGCCTTTGATTCCGTCGAAATTTGGGCGTCCAGTACAGTCCCTTCAGCGGTGCCAAGTTGACTGTCGGTATATCGAAGTGCTCAAGTGTTTAACAGTAGGGCTTTTTTTTTTTTTTTTTTGTATGGGGAAATGCCTACGCATGCCTCGCGGGGGGCAAGGACGGGTTATGTCGGACTCGCACCGACTAAAACCCCATGGTGTTCCACCTTTGTCGCATATTGGCAGGGCTACGGGAACGCTTTCGCACACATCCGCGGCCCTACTAGCGCCTGCCGCCCCATGGCAGCACCTCCTCAGGAGAGGAAAATTCCTCCCCGTTCTCCTTCCCAGGTAAGGCGCACCAGAACACATGGCGCGCCTTCCTCCACGGCCTCCAACTACGTCTGTGCAACAGACGCCCCCCGCGTCCGATGCACAAAGGCCATGGGGCCAGGAAAAACGAGCACTTAGAAGTACTAGCCTTCCCGACCCCAGCGGCGGATCTGGTCTATGGCTCCGCCGCCAACCAAGATTCGGCTGCGGAGGGTAGGGAGAGCGGCGCCTCGCAATACCGACAATCCTCTCCCCCCGCAGCCCCACCACCACCGCATCAACGGTGCGGCCCCGTTTGAGTCGCGAAGGATAGGGCGAGTGGCGCATCGCCATACCAACACTCCTCTTCCTCCGCGACTCCACCTCGGCTGCAGCGGTAGAGGGTGCGCGAGTCCCCACTCGCTGCAGTCCACCAGCACACATCCGAAGTGGGCTCCCCAAGCCCACTCGGAGCGGCCACCTCAGGCCGGCCCTTCACCTCGGGCCAGCCACGTGGGTTCCTCTTTGTTCACCGTGGGAGACCAAGCCACGTACGCCACTCGAGAACCTTTCTTCCCCATCGGTTATCGGTTCTTCGAGCTATGTGGCCGGCCCATTGCCACTTCAGCTTACTAATCCGTTGGGCTATGTCGGTCACTCTGGTTTTATTGCGGATATCCTCATTTCTGAGTCTATCACGCAGAGAAATTCCGAGCATAGCCCTCTCCATAGATCGCTGAGCGACCTTGAGCGTCCTCATACGGCCAGCAGTGAAGGACCACGTCTCAGATCCGTAAGTCACCACTGGCAACACGCACTGGTTGTACAATCTAGTTTTTAGAGATTGAGGTATACCTGACGAGAAGATATGTCGTAATTTCCCGAACCGAAGGTTTAATTCGTGTCGTAATTTATGTCGTAATTTCCCGACCGAGAGGTTAATCGAATCCGTCGATTAACCTCTCGGTCGAAGTTGGACTTACCTAGTCGGATTATTTGTCCCTATATATATATATATATATATATATATATATATATATATATATATATATATATATATATATATATATATATATATATATTAAGATGTTAGTAATACTCCATCAGATTAGGTAGCGCCCTCTTACGTATTTCTGTCGCCAAATAGCAGTACTTGCGCTGCTGTGTTTTGGTCTGAAAGATATAGAGAGAAGATAACAGTGTCAGTGTATTCAGGTTGTGAGGTATTCCATTTTTTATAGAATAAGGTGACACCACCAGTCCACCTGATGGGAAGTGGTTGCTGTGGCGCATAATCATCTACATTTATCTTATACCTTTAAACGAGCCATTCTAAAATATATATATATATATATAATCGGGGTCTCGGAAACGGCTCCAACGATTTTCATAAAATTTAGTGTCCAGGGAGTTTCGGGGGCAATAAATCGATCTAGCTAGAATTTATTTTTAGAAAATGTCTTTTTGTCCGTGTTTTCGGCAATGAAAAACTGCTACAATATAAGAAGGTAAATTGACACTATGTTATTGATCGTAATAGCTCTAGTGAATATCGAGCGGTCACAAAATCGTAATGCTTTGGTTCGCGTCTTGTCTTCGGTCCAACTTTTTTTCCTTTTTTTTTTTCAAGTTCCCTTCTTTTGTGAGAAAATCTATTATTTCGAGCCCTTTTTTTAGTATTTCATTAAAAAACGAAAATTTAAATTAAACTATTGTACTCATGTTCTTTATTCAATACCAGTTCAGTTTTTTCTATTATGTCAATAAGATCAAAAAATAGGATTCATGTTTCATCAGTATGTAATTTGTATCTACTTAAGTGAAATTAGAAAAAAAAAAACGAGCAAAGCTCGATCATCCAGGTACTCCTCAATTAAAAAGCAAAATGCAGTTGTGTTGTCACCCTGAAGACTGAAATGGAATGCCTCATTTCCAGTAAAAAAGGGTATCTGGTTCTTATTCGTGCTACGTAGGTCACTCAATAAGTTATAAGATGCTCGAATTTTAAAAATGGAATGCACCCGTGTTGTGTTACCTATGTGTTTCTAAAAAGCAAATTTATTTAAAAATAGAACTCCATAAGCCTATGTCAACTCAATATTAAGAAAGAAAAAAACAAAGTTCTATTAATTTTCCTGCAACGCTTCCCGCGCTTTTAATTTAAAAAGATGGATCTCAATCGTGAACATTTGCGCGCTATGATCTATAATGATTTTAAATTTGGTTTAACCAAACAATTAAGTTTACACTGGTTACAATCAGCATTAGGGGACTCAGCTCCATCACGCCCAAAAATTTTTAGGTTGTTTACTAATGAATTTAGCAGACACCTATAAATTTTAAAGGGGTGAAATTAACCTTAAAAATGACTAAAGAACCCGGTCCCCGCAAACAGCAATAACGACAGAAAATGTATGGACTACTGTAATTTTGATGCGAGAAGACCCACAAATCACATATACGGACATTGAAAAGATTGTAAGCATTAGTATAGGGAGCATTCATATCGTTTTACATCAACATCTTGAACTGAGGAAGCTTTATTGTCGATGGATCCCTCTTTTGCTCTCCGAAAGCGAAAAACAGACTATTGTGGATTGGCGTCATGAAATGTGTTTATGTTTTGAAAACGGGGCATCTAGGCGTGTTTCAAAAATCATTACTGGTGACGAGACATGGATCTATTAATATGATCCGGAAAATAAAAGGCAATCATCGGTATGGGTCTACTTAGAAGGACAGTTACCGACAAAACTGCAAAGACCGCGCAACGTCGGCAAAAAAATGGTGGCTAGTTTTTTTTTTGCAGAACAGACCTTCGACGTCAATACTGGAAAATTGTAGGTCAGTCAACTCCAAATGATATACGACAGTTGCATTACCCAAAGCTTTTTAAGGTGTGCTGGAGAGAAGACCAAAAACCTCGCTTCGGGGAATCATGCTGCATCACGACAACGCCTCTTCACATACCTCCCTTAGAACAAAAGCATTTATTGAGGAATTTGGTATGGAAACTCTAAGTCACCCACCTTACAGCCCTGACTTAGCTCCTTGTGATTTGTTTTTGTTCCCAAGAGTCCAAAGAAAAAACAAAAAGTAACGACGAGGAAGCGATTTCCGACCCGGTAGTTAAGACTGGCAAAAGTGTTTTCAGAGTTTGTTTACGTAAATGGAACTTTGTATAGAGCATGATGTAGAAAATTTAAAAAAAAAACGGGAATAAAATATTGCATAGTATCTAGAATACTTTTTGTATATCTCAAGACTTATTGTAGCGCTAACGATGCAGCTTTTTAAGTGGTAGAGTCATCTAACACTCAAAAAATTCTTTCCATCTTAATCTTCATCTTTTTTGAAGTTGGCTGCTGGTGTTCATGGACTACAGTAGCCACCTTACCATTGGTAGACTGTAAGTTAGATAGCTTAACACGATTTAATCATAAACTGCTACTACAGCCAGCATTGTCACCTTACGAGGGAACTCTTTAACCGTTAGTAGCAAGGACTCGAAACTTTGTATTTAAATTAATTTTGTTTGCTAAACACGATCTTCACCTTAATAGTCTTCTCACGAGGGAACTCTTGAATAGCTATAGTAAGCTTTATGTTAGATTCTGAATTTATCACACCATTAAAAGAAACAATAAATTATTAAAAAACAAAAATTATAAAAAAATATTAGAGTAAGTAATTTGTAAAGTTTTCAATCATACTGAATAGTAAAACTATTTAACAGATGTTTTGTTTAATTTGTCTTCATCTATTGTGACAACCCTACCAAAATAGGTAACAAATTTGCACGTTCTTAAGGAGCTTTGTCTCTGTTACGTTTATCTACTCACGTGGCCACTACACAGCTATTCTCCCCTTACATCTCTTTAAGAGTGTTAATATGTATCAGCGTCTATTTCTTTAAACTTTACCTGTGAAAATTAACACGAGTGCAGGTCATCATTCACAAAGGCACTTTTGTGTTATGCTATAGGTATTCAGAAAATATATTGCAATATGAACACAGATAAAAATAAATTTTTCAAACATTAAACGTTTAGAATGTATCCAATTAAATATAAAAGATATTTTGTTGTATTTTGTCTATGTATATATCTATTGAGTGTAGTATTCAAATTCTTTTAAAGCTTTCCTCAAGACATGCTGTCGTCTAAAGTTAAAAAGTTAGGCGCTTAAAATTGGGTATCGAAGAATTATAGTTGTTGCGTTTTTCAAATTTAAGGGGAGCAACTGGTCTGCTAGGCACCGCAATTGTTTTTAAACTCAATAAATTTAATGAAAAAATTAAGTGTATCCAAAATTAAATGGCAAAAGGCGGACTGTACACTTGCGTGTCACGCTTTTCTATGTTTTTTTTTAAATATCATTTTCATTACTGACATTTCGACGATTTATTAGTAAAATAAGATTAGGTACATATTAAATTCTTCGTAATCAGTTCAAATTAGCTCAAAATAAAAAAGTATTCTAAGAAGCATTTTCTTTTCATTATTTTAACCTATCAAATTTGATAATTGCTTTAATTGTTCCCTCTCCTTTCTACCATTGTACAACTAAACGGTTTGCTTAATTTCTTGTACAATTTGCCGGCGTCTGTCTTTCAGTCCGAATACAACCTAGGCCTCTTAAAGGCAAAAGTTAATAAGCTTTTGTTACGCTAAGACAGCGTGATTTACCATCCAGAGCTTCATCAACACTTTCCACCAGGTGGGATTGTGGTTAAACACTGGCTTTAATTAGTAAAAACACCCACGATACAGAATCACCTTGTGTGGGTACCACAATAAATTCTAGTTGTTTTCTGTCAAATAAACATTTTAATTTTTTAACATAGGCATCCTAGATTGCCTCTCTAGAGGGATAAGAGGGAGAAGAGGGATATTAATCTTAGTCGGCACGTTTGGCAGAAAGAGCTGGCAAACGAAGTTTGAAGAAAAATACACTTTTTTAAATATAGTTAATCATTCTTTCTTTTAAATGATAGTCTTTTCTTTAAATTTAAATATAGTTTATAGAAATGCGAAATAATTTACTTTTTTCATACAAGATACTTGTATACGTAGTTATACAATTCATTTAATAACCACAGTATCGTGAAACTGTTATGCAGCACCCACTAGACAAAGCGTGGAGGACCTCTCGCCTATTTTGTACTATAATAGCAGTTGCATCACAATACAAAGGTCGAGTTTACATTTATGTTTCTTATCTTAGTAGCGTCGTCAGTGTTTGGGTGTAGCGCTGAAGGACCGCGGGTTCGTTCCCGCTCGGAACTAGTGTTTGTATTGCCTACAAATACCTTACCAAGGAATGACTTAACACAATGGCTTGTGTAATGTTAAGCTCCATTTAGTATTTCAATATTAACTGTTAGTTTCGCCTATAATATAATCTATACGCGTAAATAAATTTAAAGTATCTGTTTCTAACATTGAAATAACTAGCCTTCTATTAAGCTCAGTGTGTTCAAATACACTCACCGGCACGGAAACTTGGCCAAGCGGTTATCTCGCGATAGCAAAAACTTTAAGTGTTTGTGATGAATGTTTGTTATGCAAGTATGTCAAAAAATGTTTACCCTCAAATTCAAGAGGGTAATTCATTATGTTTAAGTGCACCATGACGAATTCTTTAATTTTTAGTTGAATCGGGTCATTTGAGCGACTAAGTTCACATTTTAAATTTGTGTGTTGTGAAAAGTTTACTGTAAGGTTATTCAATTATTGTGATCTTGTGTCTTAATTAAATAACTAAAGGTGCTTTAAAGCCAATAAAAATGCCATTAACACCAGCACAAGTTGCACAAGCAGTAGCATTAATTGACCAAGGGCTGACACAGCGTGAAGTTGCTATTGTGCTTAACGTACCACGGTCCTCAATGCAGTATTCACTGAAACGATACCAGGAGACAGACCGCTACACCCGCAGGCCAGGCAGTGGGGGCGTAAGGTGCACATCGGCCCGGGACGATCGTTTTATTGTTATGGAGATTTTGAGAAACCGCTACCTGACCGCTGTTGAGATACGCCAGCGGCTCCAAATCGCAAGAGGCGTTAATGTTAGTGAGCGTACGGTGAGAAGACGAATGGAGGAAGTGAATTTAAAAGCTCGTAGACCAGCACGAGGTCCAGAACTTCTCAGACAGCACCGAGTAGCCCGACTTCAGTTCGCAAGAGAACATGTCAATTGGACCCACGAGCAATGGGCTAGAGTGTTGTTCACAGATGAGTGTCGAATAGCTTTACGTGCTCCAGACGGTCGAGAACGAGTGTGGAGAAAAAGATGAGAGAGGTTTCTACCCATTACCACCACCCAAACTGTGAGTTTCCATGGAGGCTTAATAATGGTATGGGGAGGTGTAAGTTCCGACGCACGTATAGAGTTGGTCATCGTCGATAATCGGCTTACAGCTACTCGATACATCGAGGAAGTTCTTCAGGAGCACGTAATGCCTTATTCGGGATTCATTGGACACGACCAATTCCTCCTCATGCACGATAATGCACGCCCGCACGTCGCACATTGTGTAGAGGAATATCTGGAAGAGGTTGGAATACAAAAATTACAGTGGCCAGCTCGTAGCCCGGACTTAAATCCAATTGAGCATGTATGGGGTATGCTCAAAAGAAAGATAAAGTCCAGCTCCAAACCGCCACAAACTCTAAATGAGCTCCGAAATGTAGTGCTGGCCGCTTGGGACAGCATACCGCAAGTTGATGTCAGAGACATCATTCAAAGCATGCCAGATCGAATGCAAGCGGTTATCAGGGCTAGAGGAGGAAACACCCGATATTAAAACTGATAGACAATAAAGAAACAGACTTAATTTTTAACTTTGTAGTGTTTTTAAAGTGACAATGGAAAGATGTTAATTTTAGTGAAAACATGTTATCTTGAAAAGAAAAATTTCGGTGAAGTAAACATTAAATTTCTATGTTCTAAAACCATTAGAGACACTTATTGAATGCATCTACCCTTAATTTACTGTTAAAAAAACGTTTCAGTGCAAATAATCAGCAAATTCACGAGTGGCCAAGTTTCCGTGCCGTTCGGCTCGGAGCAAAAAGGCTTACTAGATTGCATCATACATTTTTGACGTTGTTTCAGAGACAGTCGTGGCTTAGGTAGCATAAAGGGACCGCTGTTCCCCAAATGTTTGTTTACAAATGTGAATTATTCATATAGAATTATAATGCTTTATGTTAGTAAATTATAGATAGTATAAAGTGTTTCGAGGCATGCGGCACTACATGATTTTGTTAGTAAGAATTTTATACTTGTACGATATGATTATTATATATTAAAAATATAAAAATAAAAGAAATAATAAACTTGTAATTTGTACTGGTGACCCGCCCCGGATTCTTCTGGATGGAGCGTCATCAATATGTTTCAAAATAACCATCAATGATCATTTATACCATCAATTTTTTTTAAATTCACTAAAATCTCCAAGTTTTTCAAATAAAATTTAGATCTTCGATCTCTCCTGGTTTCTCTCTTTCTATTCATGAAGTTTATTACATACAATTCGGCCATTTAGAAGATTGGATATAGAAATAGAAACAGACTGACAGACAAAAATGTTTACAAGTGGTTATTCATTACTCTCAGAGCTCGATAAAAGGCAGTTAGTTCGATATTACAGACAGACTTTTCTGATTTATTTATATTGTGAGTAAATATTACTGAAAGTGATGATTTCTTATATTTACGCGAACACTACACATTGATTAAAACTATTTTTACGGATTTTCGGATTTCGTCGGATCAATTACTGAAAGTGGTTTATTGCTTTTAATGTATTCTTATATTCACGTAACGAGAAAGCATTCAGAAGTATAAGAATAATTGATATAACGCAATGTAATAGTAGCCTAAAGTGGCTATGAGCTGGCCTTATATAGGTATATAGTAGCTATAGGTATATACCTATAGCTTCTTGGAGCTTTTCCTCAGTTCTTATTGAGAACCTCCCTTAATATGTTGATGATCTGATGAAACATATAAGCATTGATAGATGCAGGTAGTGGTTAGACCGTACTTTACAACAACCTCTAAAGTAAGCCTCTAAACTCTGGATTTGTGGTTGGATTTATTTACCGTGACTGTTTAATTTTAATTTGTGTAACGTTATATTATAAAAGTTTGGAAAGCTAAAGTAGTGTTACCTTTACAGCTGAACATAGGCCTCCACCAAAGATTGCCTTACAGGGGTGATATTTGCCAAAGTTGCCACGCTTGGCAAGCGGATTTTTTGTAACTGCAGTTTTTTTTATTTGTAGTCGTTTAAATTGTTTTCATCTGCCACCTCTTACGACAACTACGGGATGATATGGGGTAGTGCATATTCTTACACTGCTCACCACACGAAAGCTAACTTAAAAAACCAAATACCGATACTTTTATAAGAAGTAAATAGTAATCGTTCCACTTGATTGAAAAAAAAAACACATAAAATTACGTAATATTACATGCCATTTCATTGAAAAAATTGTTGTATATTCTACCTTATAACGAGTAAAGTTCCTGTTATACAGACTAAACTTTTAATTAAATGCAAATAGGACTTGCTTGAAAGACTTTTTGTGCAGCTTTATGGAAATATAATAAAGTAGAATTCTCGTCAAGTACATTTTTAAACTGTGTCACGAATGAATATTTCATATTATATCCAAACACAACAGTACTGGTCGATAATAAAAATAATAATTTATCGTTATTTTTTTCCCTTTCATCAATCTGTAAAAGTCGACGACTAGACACATCTTTCTTTTGCTGTAGGAAGTATTTATAGAATAAGGATGACAAACGAGCACATAGTCCACCTGATGGTAAGTGGATGCTGTGGCCCATAGACATCTACATTTATCCTCGATTAAGAAGGAGGATTAGGTAAGGACGATTAGGTAAGGAACGATTAGGTAAGGACTAAGGTGGAATGCCACGTTTCTGGTTAAAAAGGGTCTCCGGTTCTCTACACTTACCTCCTGAAACACATCACAGCATAACAGCATTAATTTACTATTTTAAGCTGGTATTACGTGATGAATTCCATAAAAAATTGGGGATTTGCTTTAATCAATACGCCTGGTAGTTATAGGCGATCGTAGTACCAGACGCAAAGATATTCTCTATGACCAGACGTCATGCACTTTTGACGCTGATGCACGTCGCACGTCTGGATATTTAAACGTAACGTAAACGAAATGTAATGGAAAGGCATAAGATTTTGTAGCTGCCGTGAGCCATGAAGGTTCACTTGATCGTAAGGGACTGCCAACGCCCATGAAAACCTGAAATACTAGAGTAAGCGCATGAGCATTGTCGACCATTAAGAAATTAGTAAGCTTTTTTCTGAAGGATCTAAGCAACATCAGTTCGAAAAAACTGGTTATGGCAGATTAAATAATCAAAAAAAATAAACTATTAAAATGAGTATTATTTGATACGTAGTATAGGAATAAAATAAATGAAAATTATATTTCATTATAGAACTAAAGTGACAAACTAACTAACAGTCCATTTGAAGGCAATGACAGCCAACTTCAAACAGAGAAGGCTCCAGAAAGTCAAAAAATTCCGAAAAATACCATTGATGATACGTCCATTATATTACTCGCAGTTTATATGTCCATCGGTTTGTGTTTTGTATTACGTTCAGTGAATCATTTAAAAGTAAGTATCGTTGCAAAACTCATATCCTATTATAAGATATGTAAAAGGAAATTCCAAAAAGAATTTAAAGGTTTAATGTCACGATAAGTTAATGTAATAACACACTGGGGAGCTTTTATTTTCTTTACGCAAGCCGAGAGTAATAAAAATAACTAGTGAGATAGACAATTCTTAAAGGAATTATTTCAGTCATAATAATTTTAGCATTTTCACTTTTAAGTGTATAATTACACATAGTAGCCATGTCCGTGGTACAACGGCGGCTAAGCGCGGTTAATTACACTGTACGCGAACGACCTGGGTTCGATCCCTGTCGGCCATTGAAATGTTTAGTTGCAATTTTAAGTACTGATTTACTAAGTTCTTGGCACGAGGACATGTTGTGAAGTCCGCTAACACGCATTGGAGCAGCGAGATGGAAAAATTGCTCAATAACCCCTCAGAAATGTGAGGTCTGTACTGTGACGTCGTTGTTGATGATGATATTATGACCATAGACAAAAAAAAAGAAAAGACAGAACAGTACCTAACTATAAGATATAGGTAGTCGATATAATTAAAGGCTCCAGGTATCCAATCTTGGTCCTTGGAGATGACTACTTCAACGCTCTGTAGCTGTTGTTTGAAGTTGGTTGTAGATATCCAAGTGTTGCAGTAGCCACATACCATCAAGTATTTATTACTAATAACATACATTTCTTTATAAAATTATTTAAATATTTATTACTTCTACAAGGAAGTAAAAATTTCTTTCATACTTCTCTTTTATGTCATGTTTTAAGTCCGAATACAATAATATTTAAATACGATTATATTATTTTATTGAAATAAAAAAAGATAATACTTCAATTATCGACGTATATGTTATAATATAACTATTGCAAATATAATGTATATTATTAAAAACTTTAATGGCAACAAAACTCGACATCAGAATTTCTAACTTAATTAACTTAAGTGTAGCGTTAGTAGTATTGGTAGTACAGGATTACAATGCAATACATGATCGTAAGCTGTGCTGGAAACTTTATGATTTATTTATTTATTTAAAGTTATAAATATATGTATTTTTATTTCAGTTTCAATTTTTTTTGAATAAGGGTGAAAAACGAAAATACAGTCCACCGGATGGTAAGTGGAAGCAGTGATCCATAGACATCTACATTTATCCTCGATTAAGAATCAAAATGCGAATGCGTCGTCACCTCTGAGGACTAAGAAGGAATGTATGTATGGCCAGTAAGCAAGGGTCCCCGGTTCTCTACACTCACCATGCGAAATACAACAGCCTTTACCTGCTATTTTACGCTGGTATTCGGTATGACCGATTCGTGCTACAACTAATATAGCTACAGCGTGGCTCTACCACGTAAAGATTAGATTACTTTATCGATTATGTTAAAGTAAAGTGCAGTTACAGTCTAAACACATCCAGCAGCTGGGCACAATCCTCCTCTCATCACTGAGAGGGTTGAGGGAGTTATCAATTGTGCTTTTAATTAAATAATTATTTAGGAATTTTTTTGTTGCTTGTTAAGTATCAGCATCAACGTTTGATTGGACGATTAACGATATTATATTATGTACAGAAATAATAAATAACAACTTTTCGAAATTAGAATAATGCTAACAAGATAACATTTAACCACGACACGTCACTATAGCACGTTCCAGATGAATTGACCGCATTCTTAACATATATCTAGTGTGTAGTTAGTCTATCAAGTTTTCATTAAAAATGGATACAATATAAATTAAAATATATTAAATAAGTTGTAAAATACCTGCCGTTAAAAATAATTCCCAATTTCGTTAATTCGTAACAAAATTTTGTACGTATTAAAAAGTAGGTAATGAAAAATTTGCTGGTTTTGATGTTTCACTGAGTCATTGATGTTGCTAAAGAATCGCATTATCCGTTTAAAACCGTCATAAGTTTTTTATTGAGTTTAACATTATAGTATATAAATATAAATTGCCAGCCATTTAGCTTGTATAATTTATGTTTGCGAATTGTTGTCATTTTGTGAAGGTTCATCTTTAACGTTGTGGATTGGATTTTCTTTTTTTATGTGAGAGGTGGCAAAAAAACATGTCGCCACCTTATAGTAAGTGACTATCGCCGCTCAAGGACAATTGCAATACCGGGGGAATTGCAGATGCGTTGCCGGCTTTTAAAAAAGGAGTAGGCTCTTTTCTTGAAGATCCCTAAGGTCTTCAATATGTTTTACTCGTAGTAAAGCAAGAAAAAGAAACAGAAATTTTTAATTCAATATAGATTATAAGTAATACTTATTGAAAGTACTACTGGTTCAGAAAATAACCTCTGTCCGGGGAAGAACCAGCAAGATATCCAGTGGTATTTAAAAAAATAACAGCTTACAATCGTGTATGTTACACAATTAGAAACCTTTTTATACATACATAGTTCAATAAAGTTTTTGAATATTGTGCAGGTCAAATTATGTATATTTTCTGCGATTTTGCTGTAAAAGCGTATACATCCCCCGAGAATGGGTTACTGAATCGGTGGAGTCAAGTAACTGGTATTACTAATGTGCTTATATCTTATACCAGTGTATTTACAGAATAAATATCATTTGTTTTTGTAAAAATATCTTTATTTTAATGTACGTACATTACATTTTCACGTAGGTATGTTACATTTTTATAAATCTATTGAGAGACAAAAGTTAATATATTTTCTTAAGTTTTTATCTAAGCGACTCTTTA
Organism: Parnassius apollo; assembly: GCA_907164705.1. NCBI lineage: Eukaryota > Metazoa > Arthropoda > Insecta > Lepidoptera > Papilionidae > Parnassius > Parnassius apollo. The sequence continues at coordinate 3,632,744 of CAJQZP010000527.1, forward strand.
GGCTTTAAATCATAGACTTCTCTTATAGATCTTTTCTGTAAAACAGATATAATTTCAGAAATGAATAAAGTGTAGTTGTTTCAACGCTGGTAAAATTTCTAATCTTTTTTACAGCGTATGCTGCAGAATGAAGTCTGCTTTTTTTATAGAAGAGGGGACAAAAGAGCATGCGTCTCACGTGATGGTAAGTGACTACCGCCGCCCATGAACAAATGCAACACCAGGGGAAATGCAGGTGCGTTGCCGGCCCTTTAGAAAGGAGTAAGCTCTTTTGTTGAAGGTTCCTAAGTCGTATCGAACCGGAAAAATCGCCGGTGGTAAACGGTTCCCGGGGCCGGGGCACAAAGGAGTGTCTAATTTGTACCCCAGGTAGTATACGCTGGAGAGGAAACCTGAGTCTCGGTTAAAAAGAGCAAGGCCGGCTTCGAAGTCTTCAGATGGTAGTGGACAGCGTTAAGATTGGAATGGAGTACCCTGATGTTGCAAAATTCATGGAAAGCGTGGTAGGGGTCGCCTTGTTGTCGTTGCTCCGTTTGCCCCGAGCAGTTTTAGTCGCGAGTGGAATTGCCTCCTCCCCCACCAGAATACGCGGGGCAGCCTGAGCACCCACGCTCAGAAAGAGTAGGATAACTTGGTCGTAGATGCTCAGCTAGGGATTCTCCGTCACCAATGGTGCTGGTCCCCTTTTGAGGTAATTTTTTTATTGATTCCGCTACCATGTTAAGGGGGCGGGGGAATCGGGCCTCTGGCCACATGCACTTACCAAGCGAAACGCAGAGGTAAATCTCACCTTCACGCTGGTATTCTGTGAGGTCGTGGTACCACCCCGGTTCGAGGTAGCCCATCCGTGCGAAAGCTGCCGCTTGACTCTACCACTGTAAAATGCTTGCTAGTTTTAATTTATGGGGACCCCATAAAGGTTTCGCTTTTAGTGTGATTCCAAAGAAAATAGTAGTATCGACAAGACTCAGCTCCTCCCCCATTCAAAACTACTATAGTATTTAAAGATTTGATATTTGGAGTTATGAATTTCATACATTTAGTTTTAGAGCCATATCAAATGCACATCGTAACATTAAACTAATAAAATAAAATAAAATGTAACCATTTAACATGAGGTAAAGTTGGCTAGAGGTGTCCATGTACTACAGTAACAATTAGCATGAGATATAGTTGGCTAGAGGTGTCCATGTACTACAGCAACAATTAACATGAGCTATAGCTGGTTAGAGATATTCATGTACTACAGTAGCAATTAACATGAGCTATAGTTGGTTAGAGGTGTATATAGACTATAGTAACAATAAACATGAGGTAAAGTTGGCTAGAGGTGTCTATGGGCTACAGTAACAACTAACATGAGGTAAAGTTGGCTAGATGTGTATATGGACTACAGTAAAAATTTACATGAGGTAAAGTTGGCTAGAGGTGTCCATGTACTACAGCAAAAATTAACATGAGGTAAAGTTGGCTAGAGGTGTCCATGGACCACAGTAATAATTAACATGAGGTAAACTTGGCTAGAGGTGTCCATGTACTACAGTAACAATTAACATGAGCTATAGCTGGTTAGAGGTGTCCATGTACTACAGCAACAATTAACATGAGGTAAAGTTGGCTAGAGGTGTCCATGTACTACAGCAACAATTAACATGAGGTAAAGTTGGCTAGAGGTGTCCATGGACTACAGTAATAATTAACTTGAGGTAAAGTTGGCTAGAGGTGTCCATGTACTACAGTTACAATTAACATGAGCTATAGTTGGTTAGAGGTGTCTTTGGACTATAGTAGCAATAAACATGAGGTAAAGTTGGCTAGAGGAGTACATGGGCTACAGTAATAACTAACATGAGGTAAAGTTGGCTAGAGGTGTCTATGGACTACAGCAAAATTAACAAGAGGTAAAGTTGGCTAGAGGTGTCCATGGACTACAGCAACAATTAACATGAGGTAAAGTTGGCTAGAGGTTTCCATGTACTACAGCAACAATTAACAAAAGGTAAAGTTGGCTAAAGGTATCCATGGACTACAGTAATAATTAACATGAGTTAAAGTTGGCTGGAGGTGTCTATGTACTACAGTAACAATTAACATGAGCTATAGTTAGTTAGAGGTGTCTATGGACTATTGTAACAATAAAGATGAGGTAAAGTTGGCTAGATGTGTACATGGGATACAGCAACAATTAACAAAAGTAAAGTTGGCTTGAGGTGTCTATGGACTACAGTAACAATTAACATGAGGTAAAGCTGGCAAGAGGTGTCCATGTACTACAGCAACAATTAACATGAGTTAAAGTTGGCTAGAGGTGTCCATGTACTACAGCAACAATTAACATGAGGTAAAGTTGGCTAGAGGTGTCCTTGTACTACAGCAACAAGTAACATGAGGTAAAGTTGGCTAGAGGTGTCCATGGACTACAGTAATAATTAACATGAGGTAAAGTTGGCTAGAGGTGTCTATGGACTATAGTAACAATAAACATGAGGTAAAGTTGGCTAGAGGTGTACATGGGCTACAGTAACAACTAACATGAGGTAAAGTTGGCTAGATGTGTCTATGGACTACAGTAAAAATTTACATGAGGTAAAGTTGGCTAGAGGTGTCCATGTACTACAGCAACAATTAACATGAGGTAAAGTTGGCTAGAGGTGTCCATGGACCACAGTAATAATTAACATGAGGTAAACTTGGCTAGAGGTGTCCATGTACTACAGTAATAATTAACATGAGGTAAAGTTGGCTAGAGGTGTCCATGGACTACAGTAATAATTAACATGAGGTAAAGTTGACTAGAGGTGTCCATGTACTACAGTAACAATTAACATGAGCTATAGCTGGTTAGAGGTGTCCATGTACTACAGCAACAATTAACAAAAGGTAAAGTTGGCTAAAGGTGTCCATGGACTACAGTAATAATTAACATGAGGTAAAGTTGGCTGGAGGTGTCTATGTACTACAGTAACAATTAACATGAGCTATAGTTAGTTAGAGGTGTCTATGGACTATTGTAACAATAAACACGAGGTAAAGTTGGCTAGAGGTGTACATGGGCTACAGCAACAATTAACAAAAGTAAAGTTGGCTTGAGGTGTCTATGGACTACAGTAACAATTAACATGAGGTAAAGCTGGCTAGAAGTGTCCATGTACTACAGCAACAATTAACATGAGGTAAAGTTGGCTAGAGGTGTCCATGTACTACAGCAACAATTAACATGAGGTAAAATTGGCTAGAGGTGTCCTTGTGCTACAGCAACAAGTAACATGAGGTAAAGTGGGCTAGAGGTGTCCATGGACTACAGTAATAATTAACATGAGGTAAAGTTGGCTAGAGGTGTCTATGTACTACAGTAACAATTAACATGAGCTATAGTTGGTTAGAGGTGTCTATGGATTATAGTAACAATGAACATGAGATAAAGTTGGCTAGAGTTGTACATGGGCTACAGTAACAATTAACATGAGGTAAAGTTGGCTAGAGGTGTCCATGTACTACAGCAACAATTAACAAGAGGTAAAGTTGGCTAGAGGTGTCCATGGACTACAGTAATAATTAACATGAGGTAAAGTTGGCTAGAGGTGTCCATGTACTACAGTAACAAATAACATGAGCTATAGTTGGTTAGAGGTGTCCATGTACTACAACAACAATTAACAATGAGGTAAAGTTGGCTAGAGGTGTCCATGTACTACAGCAACAATTAACAAGAGGTAAAGTTGGCTAGAGGTGTCCATGGACTACAGTAATAATTAACATGAGGTAAAGTTGGCTAGAGGTGTCCATGGACTACAGTAATAATTAACTTGAGGTAAACTTGGCTAGAAGTGTCTATGTACTACAGTAACAATTAACATGGGCTATAGCTGGTTAGAGGTGTCCATGTACTACAACAACAATTAACATGAGTTAAAGTTGGCTAGAGGTGTCCATATACTACAGCAACAATTAACATGAGGTAAAGTTGGCTAAAGGTGTCCATGGACTACAGTAATAATTAACATGAGGTAAAGTTGGCTAGAGGTGTAAATGGGCTACAATAACAATTAACATGAGGTAAAGTTGGCTAGAGGTGTCCATGTACTACAGCAACAATTAACATGAGGTAAAGTTGGCTAGAGGTGTCCATATACTACAGCAACAATTAACATGAGGTAAAGTTGGCTAAAGGTATCCATGGACTACAGTAATAATTAACATGAGGTAAAGTTGGCTAGAGGTGTTCATGGACTACAGTAATAATTAACATGAGGTAAAGTTGGCTAGAGGTGTCCATGTACTACAGTGGCAATTAACATGAGCTATAGTTGGTTAGAGGTGTCTATGGACTATAGTAACAATAAACATGAGGTAAAGTTGGCTAGAGGTGTCCATGTACTACAGTAATAATTAACATAAGCTAGCTGGTTAGAGGTGTCCATGTACTACAGCAACAATTAACATGAGGTAAAGTTGGCTAGAGGTGTCTATGGACTACAGTAACAATTAACATGAAGTAAAGTTGGCTAGAGGTGTTCATGGACTACAGTAATAATTAACATTAGGTATAGTTGGCTAGAGGTGTCCATGAACTACAGTAATAATTAACATGAAGTAAAGTTGGCTAGAGGTATCCATGGAATACAGTTACCATTTAAAATCAAGTTGAGTATGAGCTAGCTTGTCATTTCAATTTTATAAAAAAATTACAATCTCATACATAGAACTAGAAAGTTACATTAATAACTCCATCTCCTGCATTTCCATCCTCAGGGATTGAAATTTTTTACCAAACATTTATGAGACCACTTGGTTAATAAAATATGTGAAAGTTGTAGCAATGTATTAAAATTATTTACCGCTGCTATAGTTATTACTAGAAACAAAGCCTTTTTACAGTCCTATTGATCGAAGGTCCTAATCAATAAAATGATGAGAGTAAAACTTTTATACAGCATCCACTTGTCACGATGTTGTGAGATCTCTCGACTTTTTTGTATCACTTGAATATACCTCGGTGTATACAGGTGCTTACCGTAGGTTTGAACACGTAATTAAAAGCCGCAGTCAATAAGACTATAGGATGGTGAAGAGGACGAATTATTTAGTTCTAGCAAGTTCTAAGTAATTTTAAATTTCCTGTTTAATAAGTAATACGCTCATACATATTTAAACTTGTGTTGAACGTAAGAGAATCCAGTGAAGTTCGCTAAAGCGCCGTGTGGTGGTAGCGAAAAAATGCCAAACACTCAATCAAAAATCAATCTTCATCCCATGGATGTAGTAGTAGAGTAGCAGGTGACTACGGGAAAGACCAGTATTTTACACGAGACATTAAATAACCAGATCGGCGAGGGAAACAGTGTCAAAGGAGCCCAAAGTAACCAAGGTTCGAGGTTATTTAACCTGCCAAGCGTTATGATTAAAGTAAATCCTCTTTACAAAGCAGAGACGCCTTAGTTCAGCAGTAGGCTTTTACGGGCTGAAGAAACAGGATAAGAAGATAATATTTAGATTATATCATATTGAAACTTTTAAAAAATGCATCATTAATAAATGTTATTTTAATTATTCGAAACAACATATTGTGACACTTTTCTGTTATTTGTGTACCAATATCGTAGTCAAATGAAGACGAAGCTCTATTAATGGGGAGCTGTTATAAAATTCATCGTGTCTATTAAGTCTTTTTAAGACACCCATAGAAGGAATTTGGGTGATGGATTTTTTTGCGCCGCTACCAACCGGCAGCATTTTTGCCTTTTTATTACAGACCCAATTACGTTAAAATGTGTGGGGATGACGTACTATTTCACAGTACAGTTTTCTAGTCTATACGTCGTAGCCAATTAGCTTAATTAGACTTTCAGTTAACAGGCTAGTCTTTTTACAATACAATAGATATTACGTAGGTAAACCTAATTAGTATAATTGTTTGCTTTTAACACTTTGCTTTTCTTTTGTATTATCATGGGCAGTAACAAGAGCTTGCGCGATGTGATAACACTTTATTACAGCCGAGGGTAAGCCAATGCTGTGTGCTTGGGATATACTTAAACCCGCTGACAAGCTGGAATATGATTGAAATGATTTTAAAAATTAGGTTAATATTTTAAAACTGTTTTAAACCTATTATTGGTTAATAATTTATGAGTTAAAAACAGAAATGGCCAATATTTTTTAATGACAAGTAATATTTTAAAGCACCTATATCTACGTTACGACGGAAGGCCTTGGGTCAGCAGTGAACTGTTAAAGACTGATGAAGCAGAAAAATAATTAAGGACTTACCAAATAGTCACGTGATATTCCGTATAGTGGCGGCGTAAAAGAATCAACGAGGCGATAAAGGAAGGAAATAGACGCTGCAAAACAATTTAGTTCTTTTAATTACGATTTAAGAGTTAGTTTACTACTTTGTGAAACATTTTGACAAATCCAAATGTGCCAAAAAAATTAAAAGACTTTCATTCAAATCAGCCGTTTTAAAATTTTAAGTTGAGACTTTTTATGTTTGTTGACTTCAAATCTGTTTAAATAACTTGAAATCCTCTCTTGGAAAAGCGCCAAACCTAACGTATGTTGGGGCTATGAGATAACAAGAATTAATTAAGCTGTGATAAATACGAGGTATGTTTTTTAATCTTGAGGCAAATAAGTGCACTATTTCCCATACCGTGACGTAGATGCGGAAGCTATAGAACGTTGATGAGGCTCTTCGTTTGTCTCCAAAGAACGTAACAGGGAATAATGAGAGTAGTCTACACTGAGATATGTGTTGTGCTCCTCAGGTGTCCCAATATACCAGCGAGTCTAAACAAGATTTCTCTTGACTGTATCCAAAATGTCAGACCTAATATAGTATTTTCAATCACATTTAAACTAATAGATAATAACATTTCACATCGTCTTCGAGAGAACGGAATCAACTTGGCACTCACGTTTAGCCGTATAGTAAGATTCATGGTCCTTACTTTAACTTTAGAGATCGAGTAGCAACATCATCTGTTTTCGCAGCTAGATTACACTTTTTACACTATTTATCATATAGATAATAACGGAGTCCTTCGTTATTCAGCGGTTTCAAAAGATCGGCTCTATGTTTTTTATATAAAATGCTCTCTATTGTGTAAAATTAGTACCTACTAATATCATACATATTTTGACATATTAAATTTCGGATATATTATGTATGTAGTAAATACTATTTACGATTACTTTAACAATTTTTGAGTGACTAAGAAATGTGATTGATATAGTTTCCGTTAATTTTTGAGTGGATTCTGTCCATCTCCTATAAACTATGACAAGAAGTAATAAACGATATAAAATTCTTTTACAGTGTGATGGGATGCTCTTCCAGCTAGAAGTGTAAGCACCCTCTTACGATTTCTAGTATAGTTATTTCAAAGTGTTAGGCATTTTATCTCAGTCCTCAGGATCGGCATCGCATTTCGATTCCTAAATAGATATAGGTATCTATAGGCCACATCATCCGTTTACCACTTAGGAGTCTGTGGTTCGTTTGTAACCCCTAATTGTATAGATAATAACTGCGGTGCAACTCCACGATACCACAACTAAGCCCACGCACAGAAACTCATGAAAAAGCAACATTAAAAAAACCTCTACTGTATTTTTTAAAACCAATTTTCCCTTTTTATATTCTATTAGTTTTAATTCGTCTTTATAATAAATTTATCTCGGTTCTAAAATAAAGGTGTAATTACGTTTGTACTTTTCCTGGAGCATTATATCAAACTTCATAAACTTTGTCTTTGTTCGTAATATATGAAGCTTTTTATATTATGTTGTATGGATAAAGTTTTTCCTTTTGCTAATTACGTTTTGCTATTTTTTAAAACGTTCTATCATTATTTATTCGTTACAGTCTATCAAAGTTCATTGCTGGACATAGACCTCCCCATAAAATATCTCAGAATGGGCATATTTGCCACAGTTGCCATGCTTGGCGAGTGGGTTGGCAACGGTAGTTTTTATTTTTAGTAGTTATTAGGATGACGTTGCTGTCAATCTGTACTGATTAGTTTCCTTCTGTCACTTCTTACGACACACACGGGATGATATGGGCTAATGGATATTCTTACTCCACCACTACACGGTAATATTAGTGGTCAAAATGCGACCGTAATTCATTTAATTTATAGGTTTGTGTATTAAGCAATCTGTACTTACAGAATTCCACTAAAGTATAACCTATTTTATAAAAAAAAAATAATCATTAAAATTGGTTTAAAATTGACGAAGGAATCGTATAACATATGTACAAAAGAACAGGCAGTCGAAATGTTAACCTCTTCCTTTTTTGAAGTCGGCTAAAAAGCAGCGTTGTACAACATCATGCTGGTTGCTGGATCGACCTACGGGTCAACTGAGTAGTTATATATACCGTCCCTACACGATCGAACCCAGTTCATAAAACACAATACAACTGAATTCAAATATAAAAAGCAAATAATTTACTTAAAGTTTTAATAATAAATATATCCATTTTTAAGACCCTCACTTCAGCTAGCAGTTCACTTGACCTTTGAGACGAGACGGTACTTCAGAAATCATATCACTGTAAAAGAATTTAGAAAAGAACCATTATAATATTACTTTAAATAAATTTAAATAATCACAAAACTTTTCAGTTAGGATTCCGATCCTCAGAGGCGCAGAATATAGTTAACGATTTTTTAAGAAATTAGGGTTTTATAGCTATTTAGAAAATTTTGTACTTTAACACAAAAAAAGTAATTTATATTTCTTTAGTAGGTATAGGTACGAATTGTAAAAAACAATTCCGAGAGAACTATAACGTATAAATTATGTCGTTCTGATTTTATTATTTAGGTTTTGTTGAAAAAAATTGAAAAGGAGATAATAGAGTTTATATTGTAGGTAATATGGTACCTACCACATTGCAATGGGAATTGAACATTGACATTTTCTTTTTTAAAAGTAGTCATAGTCTAATTGCTATCAATTAGCCATGATGTGATATAAATTACTTTTAATTACAATATAAAATATTGATATGATATAAATTATTATAAATGTGCACAAATAAAGAGTTTTACTTTTATGACCATATTAGATATAAGTTAAGGAGAATATTCTTTGGTTTAGAAAATATTACAAATATGAGTGAAAGTTTTTTTTTTATAAAAATAAGAAATGACAAATGAGTATACAATTCATTCGATGGTAAGAGGATCCTTTGTTTCATTGACACCTAATCTAATGCTAATATCGAACGTCTCGTTATTCCAAAAAAAGAAAAATCTCCGTTTCTTGTTACTCACTAGACAAAAGGCCTCAGTATACTGTGCTCGTGCTGCAGCCACTATAAAGCTAATATCTAATAGCTTAGCGATTTTAGGTATGTGGCGCATTATTTTCTGTATTACGCTTTTATGTTAACAAAGAATACGTTTATCGTTTATATATCAATTAGGGGAGAAAATATAAAATAAATTATAAGGTTCCATAAACCAATTTTAAAACTTAATCATTTCACTGAGTTATATATGAACATTTCGATGGTTTAATGATTATGTTTTTTTTGCTGACATGGAAGTTGTTAAGCAATTATAAATAATAAAAACATAATTTTCTTAATATATGGAATCTGCAATATGTCCCTTTTTATAATGCAAGTAAATATAACGAATAATTCCGAGAACTAGCTCTCAGTTAATACTTTCGATTAAAATCATAACGAACACTGTATATCAGTCAAACACTCTTTTATAAAATGTTTTTGGATTTTTTCATACTGTTCATTCATTTATTCATTTGGTATTCATAAAGCCTATTGAAGGCCACTGCTGAACATAGGCCTCCTCTTAAATTGCCTCATAAGTGGAACCGTTTAGCTTCGGTGTAAAAATATCCACTACCCCATATAAGTATCGTAGTGAAGCAAATCAGATGTTATCCAACTGCGTCTTACTAATGACGACTACAAAATTAAAAAAAAGAAGCAATTTCCAACCCGAAAGCGTGGCAACTATAGCAAATATGTTCTTTATAAGACAATTTATACTCGCAGATTGAAGAATGTAAACGCGTATTAGTTAAGTGGATACTCTGAGCTGAAAAACTAAATGATGGAACACAGAACGAGCGATAAGCTCATGCAATATCCGCTTTAAAATCGAATATTGGCTGAATTGTTGAATACGTAATATGACGGCAAGGGAAAATAGATATTGGTCTGGAAAGCTTAAATAATGCAGTTATTAAAATGAAAGTGTAGTGCCCACGCTTTTTTGTCTGTAGTGAAAAGTAAATTTATGTTGTAGATGTGAGTGACAGAGTCGGAAATTTATCGACCAAACGTGGAATATATTAAAGGTGGGCTAATTTAAGAGTAACCTTAACCGAGGAGTATGTATGCGTAAATAGATGGTTGCTAAAGAAGCCAAAGATGTGTGTCAATATCGTGCCAAATGGAAGTCTGTAGTTTCTTCGTACCTTTCTGAAAGTAACCTGCAGTACGATTGTATAAATCTGACGGTAACCAGGCTTCCTTTTGACGTTTGAATTTTGTTTAATGTATCAGTAGCGATCACAACATCCAAAAAATCATTCTACGAGTAGCTTTGAACTGTGGCTATACATACCTAAATAAAGGACAACATAAATATATAGAGACAGTTCCTTAATAGTAAAGGGTACGTACTGCGAACTTATATGCTCACTTGGAGCAATGAACAGCATTTGTATATAATAATAGGGTTACTACATATATATTTAAATAAACAAAAAATGCAACATTATTTTTCGTTCAGTTATGAACATGTTACGAAAGAAAATCAAAGAAAAAAAATAGGCAGTACATCCAACACTGCAAAACATCTTGAACCATACATTATGTACTGATTTGAAGCCATTGAGCTATTATTTACTACGTACTAGAGGCGACACTGCATTCAGCTACTCTGTTCCACTCAACTGCGGTGCATACACTGCACTTTAATCAGTCACTCGCTAGGCGCTTGTAGAGTTGACACGTGTTGTGATTTAAAAAAAAACTCGTGATAAAAATAAGTCGACGTGCGTACTTAGATATTACACAAATAATTCAAGAAATGTCAGTAAAAACCAAGGAATTACTTTTCGAAAGTATTATAAATTAGTAATAAAACAAATTATTCTTAAGACGCCATCTCGTGTCACGTAATATAGATTATGAAATTAATTTGTTCAGATGCACATTTCTGTGGTTACTTAAGTATAGGACGAATATATTATTATACACATTTTTTTGTAGAAACGTATGAGTTATCATAATTAGGCCAAATTTTTTTATATTTAAATCTGCTAATTATTCTTATATTTTATTTTTAGGTTTCCACATCAAAGTCAAAGTGGAATAAATTCGTCAATTTTTAACTCTCGCGTGCCCAGTATTTATAAACGACTCTTATTCTAATTTAAATAAATATATTTGTAATTTAAATGTTATATTAACAAGTTTTGTTAAACATACATTTAGTATGTGTTTTTTGATATTTGGGATAGATAACTTTTAAAATATTGAGATAAAAATATCATTAAAATGTAGTTTAGATATAATATTATGTAATATTATATTAAATAAGCAAATGTTATATACAAAATAAATGACAAAATATAAAAAATTGTTCTCGATATAATTTACCTATTTAACAGTGCAATCTATTATTACCTATGGATCATTCTTTGTTTATTCTATGATTAAAAACCAATCGCGGGAACACAGAGTAGCGCACATTTTTTGTTTGAAATAGCTGTTCTAGTATGTAAGTACCATTGACTTATATATTACTAGCGTAATTATTGGTAAGTACATATTACTTCAATGTTTGAAGCTGATGTAATAACCGTTGTAAGAAATATTTTTTCAAATCGAGTTATGACATATGTTTGATAAGTTATGACGTATCCATGTAACGGCCACGTTGGAAAATATTTCTCCCCCTTTCGTCCCGAGAGTATCGTAAAAAGCCTACTTATTAATACTAAATTCGAAAATAACATTCTCATATTCCAAATGCAAACTCAGCCGTGGCACTATAGTATTTAAACTGATATGTTTGTATATGCAATAATACGAGTACTATAAGTTGTTTCTGGGTAGATCGGACAAAAGATTAACAAATTTGAACTGAAGGCAGCCGTGGCTTTCTATGACAATGGGACGTGGAACACCATAGTCTCTTCGTGATCACGGGATTTTCTATTTTTATTACATATATATGAAAATTGGAAATAGAAAGTTATGGTTAAGATGACGACTCGTGATTACTATGACGTACTCTTTACTGACAACTACTGAATATGAAAACTTTCAACTGCGCAGGAGACAGTACAAACATTACGTTACCGATAAAATAAAAGTGAAATGGAAAGTATAAAGAATAGCCTATATTCGTCCTACTGCTGGGCACAGGCCTCCTCTCATATCTGGAAGGGTTATAGAGCAATTAGTCTGGTGCGTCTATTTGGCAAACTTCACATGTCTTCGAAATATTTTTATTCCCTTTTCATGCAAGTTTCCAAACGTTTTTTCATTCAACGCCGACCATGTGGCAAATTACCACCCTAAATTGCAAAATTGCAGTTGCTCCCGTAATGTGAAACTTACAGCCAAAGCTTAGCCCCTTAAGAATTGGCTAAGAATCACTGTGAGATATATGAAGACATTTAAAAAATGTTAAATCCATCATTTAACGACCACACTCACACACATAACCAGTTTGATGATGAATAGCAGTATGAGTGTATATTACATATATGCATATGTGTAAACACATATATTACGCATATACGTATTGTATATACGTATGCAGATATATGCATACGTGTATAACACACACAACACACAAATAATCGACTGTAATTATTTAAATCTTTCACTGGATTATAACAGCTAAGAAAAATAATACAAGACTAGAAAAACCTAAACAACACGCATCGATCCTAAGCTGATTATTTTATTTTATCCTGGTGACTGGTAAGGATACAAGGAAAAAGTTTTTAAGTTATTGTATTGTCATCGGTCCTTAATACGAGTGTAAATATTCAGGTTAATCGGCCGTCCACAAGTTTGTAAAATAAACATTAAAGATTCCGTTACATAGATAGATACACGCAAAGCTTATAAAAACGTGTTATAACAACATTACGTACCGACTTAGATTTAATGTAATCATAAACAAAAAATTACCACATCGTAATTTAAAAAAAATTACCACATATTAATCTACTTAAAATCACATCGCAGTGAAAATGAAATGACATACATTTATTTCTTCGACGTAAGATAAAGATTGTTTGTCAAATGTCTTTTTTTTTTTCAAAGCTACTACCGTTTTGAAATTAGGTTTCTCTGTTCGGAAAAGAATCGGCGATAAAAACTCCTTATGTGTCCATCGTCGTCTTGTTTTTCATCTTGTGGGTGTCGTAAAAGACTACTATGGGAGTAACAGAAAAATCTATGGCTTCCGATTTACGACAGCATCACCATTTAGTGTAAGCTAGCTCTAAACGCAGACCAGCAACAGGCAGGAGGCTCAAAGTTACGAGAAGTCTGGTACTGAGAACGTCACGTCAATCCGCCTGCTGAGCGTTAAACTAATTATAAATACAATGGGATATATCTATATCCAGCAATGGACAGTTAAGGACCAGAAAAAGATTGCTGAAAAGAGTATGGAAAAAGTTTCCAGTGGCACTGTATATCCTATGCAGTACCTAGGGGATCAAAACGATGATGTTGATAACTTATTGATAATTGTCAAATTATAAGGAAATGTAATGTATGAACACCTATTTTTATGGTAGATTAACATTTACGTTTGTTTTGTAAATATTAAATAGATGAAGGATCGGGTGTTCGACCTATATTTAGGTTGTCAATATTTGGTTGCTAAGTGACATGTAATAAAATCGATTTTTGGATACTGAAACAGTTAATTATGAAGAAAAACAAAAGCAAAACTCGACATTCTGGTAATTTAGTATTGATAAAATCACTCAAGCGTGATTTTTCTCTCGTATATTTAACATTGCGTACCACGAAGAAAGGTGTTTTTCGAAAAATATTAACTTCATTAATATTGGGTGGACACGCCGCACTCTTAAAATATTAGAATTCACTACTCTATATCATTCTGGGGTGTCGTAAGAGGCAACTTTGTTGCCATTTCGCGATTTGCCGTTGCCAATCCGCTTCATAAGCGTGGCAACTATGGATAAATATCCCTGCAACGAGGCAATTATAGAGCAACCCAGGCTACCGGCGGACCGGAAGGTAGTTTCTATAACGATTTTTTTTATACAAAATTGTCTGTAATTTTTTGCGGGGGAAATCTGGGCACACTAAAATAATAGTCTGTCAATACGAAAATCAAACATAACAATTAAAACAACTTCACAGATACATAGATACATTTTAACAGAATCGCTTGGTCAAAGCAAAAATACGGATACAGACGCTCTGTTCGCTCGCTCGCTCGAACCATCTGCGTATTTCATGTGGGCAAGCAGCCTGTATTGGTAAGCAAATACGAAAAAACACTACCGTTATTATTGTAATTTTAATGTTTAAAAAGAAGTAAATCGTAATAATGTGATTAAAGCTTACTTATATATAAAACGTAATACCATATTTTTGTAAATTTGACGTGGCAGATCTCTTTTTCAAATGAACAAAAAAATTAACAGTTCAGCATTTTTGCAGGACATCAATTCTGCCGCACAACCGGATTTAGTCTTGTGAACAATACGGCTGTAACCAGTTCTCTTGTATGCATAAGACCGCGTGGACTTATACATTGACAGAGGGGAACGTCAGCGAATGGCTACTCCCCGACGATCCACCGGTGGCCTGTGTTGTTCTATGGAGGCAATCAAGGGGAGGATTTTTTGTATGATAGGCTGTAGTAAATGAAATAATGAATGAACGAACTATGTAAGTTGAAGTAACTTTTTCGCTATTATGTAATAGTATACACAGACTGTATGCTCGTTAACGGAAAAATCATTTTAAATCGGGAGAACAATTAACAGTGCTATATATAAATATTTGAATGTTATAAAATAAAATTAGTCAATAAAACTAATTACTGGGCAGTAGCGAGTAAGTAGTTACTAAATATGAAACACTAGAGTCGTTACGATAAGCAGTTTTATAAATACTGATATACTACAATAATAATATAATGAGGATGAACCAGTTAAATATTACCATTAATATTAATGTCTGCGGCTAAGCCCACTGTAGCTGACGTTACTCGTAATTAATATAATATTATTTGTACTGTTACCGGATCATTAGTTACTTTCTCATAAACAAGCACCACCCACCAGCGAAAATTTGCCGCTCTTTTCAACCAAATTATGTAAGGATTTTACGGTATACCGAGAAGCATCGAACTATTTACCGAGTTTTACTACTCAAATGACTCAAATTATTATTGTTGGATAAAATTTATAGAATATATTTTCTACTGCTACTATAGGACAGAGTAAATAACCTAACTATTATCCTCTTAGGTAGGTAATATTATTCTTTATCAATGGTCCTTCATTTCGAATGCTTTGCAGTACCCAAGATCACGTGGAGATTGGGATATTTGTCATTCTGATTTCGTTGCTAAACTTGGTTACCTGCAACTTTCAGTCAGATCAGTTGTCAGCTCAACTCAAAATGTATTCACACCATGTTAAAGTTCTGAAGCGAATAAAATAGAAAAGAATATTATAATTTTTATTTAATAATGTCCTCCAGACCGAATTTTTGCCACGGCGGCCTGCCTCAGCGGAGGCTAGCCATCGGTGCAGGACAGGATTATAGTGCCCAAGTGTATGCGCAGGCACAGGTGCAATCTCAATTCCCTCAATTAATTCCCTCACTCTCATAATCCAATGGGACGGTAAACCGACACGACCGGCGAGAGATCAGGCGCAGGACCAACGGCTTTACGTACTTTCCGAGGCACGGGGGTGAGACACTGCCAACTTCCTGACTCCGGGCAACTACTGAGAATTTCTTGACGGAGAAACTCAATAATTAATTTTTTGTCCCGACCCGGGATTCGAACCCAGGACCTCATGATCAGCAGTCGCACTACTACAGCCACTAGACCAACGAGGCAGTCTTTATTTAAATTTGACCTTCAATAAGTATCCTTGTTATCTATATAAATTTTTTATTTAAAATAGATAACAAGGATACTTATTGAAGTTCATATTTATCACCCTTGGAAAAACACACCATCATTGATAAAACGATATCTGTTTCACCTCTATACGAGGCATCCTCAGGTGAAGTGTTGGGAGTAGTGGTGCTGGGATTAGTGGTGACAGTGACAGTGGTGATAGTGTACGCAATTAAGGGAGTGCAGGAGGTGCCCTTCAAACTAAGTGGGACACATAATTTTATCTTATTACGCGGATCTTAGTTAATAAATTTTTAACATCTTTCAATGGATTTTCGCAAAGTAACGCATGAGTCTATTAAGTAGTAAACTAGTAAGACTTTAATGTACATACTTATTGTACAGCCCTACGAAACAGTGACGCAAATGGCAATAATTAGTAGCTTGGAACGGAAATACACTTAATAGGGTGATTTGTGAAGGTCAACTATACAAAACACACGTAGCGTAGCACATTACAAAATAATGTATCACAAGAAGTTGAAGGTTTATTATTTCGTGATTAATTATGAATTCCCAATTGACTACTTCATTCCACAACTTTAGACGGAAGCAAGGACTCGTTATATTTTTATCCATTTATTGACATCGCAGCAAAACAGGCTGGCTAATACTATGGGTATGTTCCGAAACGTTTTCAGTATACTGTCGAATACAAATGACGTCATCAATTGACACTATATTGTACTGGCGTGTCGCCGCCATATTGTTTCGGATATTCGGCCATAATAAAACAATTTTTTATTGTGTGTGCGCTGAATGAAGCATGCCAGAATTTGTTTTTATTTATTCAAATACAAAAAAATTATAGAATAATTGCTGGTATCTCCATTAGGAGGATATAATGATTTTTGGAGCACAAAATGACAAAATAATCGCCAACACTTTTCCAATATGGCGCAAATGTATGACGTCATATACAGTCCTATGTTTTGGAACGAATCACCAGTATAGCGTCGTTTCATGACGTCATTTGCATTGGACAGTACACTGGGTTCTATTTTGGAACATACCCTATATAGTAATAGTTTTTTTTTCATAGTATGAGGGTGGCAAACGCACACAGTCCACCCGATGGTAAGTCGATACTAGGGGCCATAAACATTAACATCTGTCCTTTGTTAAGAATCTAAATGCAGATGCGTTGTCACCCCTGAGGACTTAGATTGAATGCCTCGTTTCCGGTATAAAGGCTCTTCGGTTCTCTACACTTACGACAAGAAACACCGCAACATTGAGGTCCTATTTTACGCTGGTATTCTGTGAGAGCGTGATCCTTCCCCGTTCGAGTCGACTTATTCGTGCTACAACTATATTATAGCTTCATCATGGCTCTACCACGTTTTAACATATAGTGTAAACCAATGGATCAGTAAGTTGAAGGGGCATGTGTGGTGCATTTTTGATGGGTTATGATGATGACGAAGACACCACACTATCTTCCCATAACCCATAGTAATGTGGTGATCGTTAATATGCTGTTTCTAAATATATTCAGATTTAATTGTATAATATATTATATTGTAAATTATGTAATGTTTAAAATATAATCCAGCTGGGTTTTACACCGGCTCTTACAAGGACAAAGGTTTTTTTCCAAACGAGTGGTAAAAGCATAAATTACTTTCAGTAGTGTATATTAAATAAAAACTACTTTAATCCATTATTATTCGATCATACTCCGGAGTAATGACTTGTCTTCAAAATATCAATAACGATTTCAGCCTAATAAAAGGACGACAGATGTTGTAAACGAATTAACTTATTTTGTAGTAATAAATATCGACATGAGCAAAAACTTCTAGTTGTGTTTAGGGTTTAACTCGATGGGTATAAAAATAAATAATGTTGTTAGTAAAAAAGCATTATATACAGATATGACAAATGCCGTCGTTAGAGAAATGTCATTTGTCAAATAAAAAAAGTTTTGATTTTGATCTTCGATCGAGGAAATAATTTGATATATCGAAAAACGTATAGTTAATTAAAAAGAAACAACAAACCCACCACACCACACCACACACACAACACAACCACACCCCCGCACCGCCACCCCGCGCACGAAGCACACACACACCACACACACACACCACACACACACACACACAACACACCCCACACACACACACAACACACACACAAACACACACACCACCCCGCCGGCCCCGCGCCGCCGCCCATATATAACATTTGAAACGGTATTATAACGTACATAAACTGACGGTAATCAATAAACGTTCATAATTAATTGGTAAAGTTACCGAGTAATTAAAATGTCATAATAGAAAGTTTTATAGAAGTATGTGGGATATTTTTTTATCTTTAAACAGTTTTATTAATATTATTAGTTTAAGTGTCAATATAATATGACGAAAGACAAGACTTCGAAGTTATAAAACTTCATTTTACTAAAACACTAGTACAGACATCTCTACCTTCCTTTATTCTATTCTATTCCATAATGTTATTTAGTTAAGTAGTTACTTAGTCCTTAGAAGAAAATAAATGCCTTGATCTATAGTAGTCATATACCCTAATTAATTAGTGTCCGGAAATAAAAACGTTCAAAAATATAAAAAGAAAAAACTAGGATTAATCGGAATCGCAAAATAAATTTAATTTAGGAATGGAAAATATATTGATGACTCCTTATAAAACGAGAGACTAGACAAAGCCGTCCATAAACAGACCAGTTTCAATAATGTCCATAAAATATTTACAAAAGGAAGTGTATACGCGGGTCATGCCAAAGAAACTAGATACTGAAAAATTATAATATTTATCGAAATTTTTAAAGTATTCACCTTGTGCACATATACGTTACTTTACGTCTTAGCCTATTTGGAAAGTACATTTTTATAGAATAACTAGCGATCCTCCCCGTCCTCGCACGGGTGATTTCTCGATCGGTCATCAAATCAAATCAAATCGGTCCAGTAATTTAGAAGAAGTTCAGTCACATACACACGGACAGAAGAAGATTGACAAACGATACGAAATCGACAACATGTAAGGGGGCAATAGTTTTTCCAAATATCCAAACTCACTTGCACGCAGAACACCGTACAGTAGTATGTTGAGTATAGTAGGTGGAGCATCGTGAGTACGGGAAAAACATTAGCATAGAGGTAAGCGACCAGCCTTGCTGAGCGTTCCTCACTACGAATGATCGTTGCGTAACATCTAGATCTAGCAGAAGATATAAAAAAATAACTGTAACGTGAAAAAAGGTTAGTAAGTTGAAGTTAATATTAATAATAAAATAGTTTTGTATAATTAATACGTTGAAACTTGAAGGAATTTTAAATAAGTAATGACACTTAAATAGTGTAATTACTTAGAACTAACTTTGTTCGTGCCAACAAGAAGACTAAGTTATAAGCTTTCATGAGTTCATAAATTATGTATAGTATTGTAAAATTATATAAAGAACAACTTTCAAACTTACACTAGTGTTGATGTATCATATAAACTAATTAATAAATAAAATAAACTCAGGATCTCAGGTCATAAAAACATGGTAGAGCTACGCTGTATTATCGTTGTAGAACGAATGGGTTAGCTTGACCGGGAAAGAACCACGCTCTCTGAGAGTACCAGAGTAAAATAGCAGCAACATGCTGCTGTGTTTCGTATGATCTGTATGGAAAACCGGAGACCCCTTTTTACTGTAAGCGAGGTATTACATCTTTATCCTCAAGGGTGACCACGCATCTGCATTTTGATTCTTAGTCGAGGAAAGATGTAAATGTCTACGGGCCAAAGCATCTATTTACCATCAGGTGAATTGTGTGCTCGTTTGTCACCCTTAATCTTTTAAAAAATGTTCTGATTGCTTATTATTTAAGTTTATTATTTTTATAAATAGCTTTTTAGGGTGATATACCACCTAAAAACTAATTATAAAAGAAATAAGTGAAAGGGGCGGTGTCCAGCTGTGACCTGACGATAATGATGATTATGTGTTCTTCTGGCTGATTTCACCACAGCGTCTTTTTCTGAGTACTGTCGGAGTTATGAATAGGATATATTGTGTGAAGCGCTAACTTAGGTAGGAGGTAAGAATTAACAAGCTTATTCTCACTAAACGTGAAGTGATAAAAAATGAGACTCGGTTTAGAATAACTATACTATATACACAGCCGAACGTATCCTAAATTGTCAGTTATCGATCGGCCGTCGCTAGTGATAGTTAAGCGTCGTAACCTCGAATTGACAGGTAAACAAACTTTTTGTACTTCGTAATAAATTGATTTAAGATTTATTTTTTCGCTAAATTTAATCAAAGTTTATCCTAAATGGAATTGTATTTTATTGATTTTAAAACTATTATACTTGTTTGTAATTATTTTGACTAGTTTATTTTCTGTAATTGATGAAATATAAAAAGTGACCTTGGAGCTGAAATTAACAAATTCAGTGGGGTCAGTATTAACATGTTAATACTTACCCCATATGTAGGTATGTGATATTAAACGAGTGTTTTTTTGCAATAAGTATGTTTTTTATAGAATGATAAATTACAAAAGGAAGAGTACAAGGGGGTCTACGTCTCAAGAAGTATTTGAGCTGGCAACTGAAGAAGTTCTGGTAAAAAACAAGAAATATAGAGATGTTGCTACTGAATACAATATTTGTCGTGTAACACAACACATTTAAATACGTAAAGAAAAAAAGGAGAAAACTTCTGTTGAAGTGGGTTATAAAAAACCGTCTAGTTTTCAATTTTGAGCAAGAAACAATGATAGCTGATTATTTAGTAAAATGTTCTAATTTCTATTTCGGATTCGTACGATGTCAAAAAATTAGCTTACGAGCTTACCATTCGATACAAGATAGATAATATTCCAGAATCTTGGAAAAGAGACGGAAACGCTGGCAAAGATTGGTTTGATGGTTTTATGAAGCGCAACGCATTTTTGTCTATTAGGAGTCCTGAGGCGACCAGCTTAAGCAAAACAACATTCTTCAATCGTACTAATGTTCATTCATTTTTCGAAAAATATCAAGAAGCTTAAAAATATTCAAACTATAGCAATGATTGTTATTAAGTGTAGATTTAAAAGAATTTGTTTTCTTCGTTGAGTTCCTATCATAAAAAGTACTAATTTGTTTAACATTAAAGGCAATAAAACATTTTCATTAACGTCAGTGACATTTTATTTAAGTATTGATAAAATTTTAGTCTCTGTTAATAATCGCCCCTTACGTTAATACTTACTCCAGCTCCGTTAATATTCGCCCCACATGCGGGGTATATATTAACAAATGACTTTTTTGGTTTTCATGGCTCTCTTTCTGGAAGCACTTAAATACCCGATGATTTTTGTTATTAATATCATAGCTGAATAACCAAAGCATGTTTTCAATAAAAAATAAAATGAAAAAGTCTATTATCAACGAAAATATAAATCATAATACAAAATTTGTTAGTACCAGCCCCGCCCTCCCCTACTAGAATTCTCGCCTCTAGGATAACCGTGGGAAATAATTTTTAGGACGCATTTTTCAAGGTTACCATTAATTATATTCAATTACATATCTTATATTAGTTCAGCAATAGTCCATCAGATTAGGTACCACCCTCTTTCGTATTCCTGCCGCCAAATAGCAGTGGTTGGATGTTCCGGTCTGAAAGTTGTAGAGAGAAGATAAGAGAGTCAGTGTATACAGGATGTGATGCATTCCATCTTAATTATCTTCTTTGTTTGAAGTTGGCTGCTGGTGTTCAAGGACTACAGCAGACACCTTACCACCCGCAGACTGCCAGTTCGTTTGTCACTTCTGTTTTTTAATAATAAATATCAAAATAGTAACGTTGAGCTATAATGATACAGCTTATCAAAAGTACATAACCCTGCTGAGTATCAGCATTTGCAATTGATCGTATCATGCAATGCTGCTGCCCGTTTCATGTTTCATTTCTCGGTCACGTCTCTGACGTCACCACTACACAGCAATTAATGTTACTATGATGCTGAGTATGAGTGTGTGTATGAGTCAGGTATACCTCAATCTCTGAAAACTAAAGTGTACAACCAGTGCGTGTTGCCAGTGATGACTTATGGATCAGAGACGTGGTCCTTCACTGCTGGCCGTATGAGGACGCTCAAGGTCGCTCAGCGAGCTATGGAGAGGGCTATGCTCGGAGTTTCTCTGCGTGATAGACTCAGAAATGAGGATATCCGCAGTAAAACCAGAGTGACCGACATAGCCCAACGGACTAGTAAGCTGAATTGGCAATGGGCCGGCCATATAGCTCGAAGAACCGATAACCGATGGGAAGAAAGGTTCTCGAGTGGCAGCCTCGTACCGGTAGGCGTAGTGTAGGGCGACCCCCCACTAGAGGGAGTGACGACCTGGTAAGACATGCAGGAAGTCGATGGATGCAGGTGGCTCAGGACCGTGCTTTGTGGCATTACTTGGGGGAGGCCTATGTTCAGCAGTGGACTTGTGAAGGGCTGTAATGATGATGATGATGATGATGATGATGATGATGCTGATTAATATAATTATATTTTTGATAGCACTATTATGTATCAGCGCATATTTCTCTAAACATTACCTCTGAAAATAAACATATGTCCAGTTCATCATCCATAAAGGCACTCTAGTTGTTTGCTGTAGATATTCAGAAAATGTATTGTAAAATGAACACAAATAAAAATACAATCTCCTTATATTCGATTTTTTTAATATTTCAAACGAAATATTAAAGATATTTTAAAAAAGATATTGTAAAAAAGTTAGATACTCAAAATTGGGTATCGAACTCTGGTTGTTGCGTTATTTTAATTTAAGGGGAGCTACCAGCCTGCCTGACATCGCAACTGTTTTTAAACTAAATTGCATGTACAAAAAATAACCTAAAAAGCACACACTCATTACAGCACATAACAATCCCCCTGCAGATTGTAGACCTCCTACTTAGATTTCCTCAATGGGAGATATTTGCGATAGTTGCCACGCTCTGCAGTCTGGTCGGCAAACGAAATAATGATTCGTTCTCAAAAAGATGCTGTTACACATCTGTTACCCCTGTTTCAGATTTTCTTTCACGCATCTTACGATACCGACGGGATAATATAGGATGGTGTATTTTATTTTATCTACGTGGTAAAGCTCCGGCAAGAATCTCTAGAAAATTATTATATATAGATTTTCTTACACGCCACCGCACATTGGAGCTTGTTTATGATGTATATATAAGTATAAGTCAAGAAATATGTATATATAGAAATCTATTTTCGTAATATTGCATTGTGAAAATACGTAAACATATTTGGAATATCGCTACTGCCTCATGGGGCATGTGAGTACGTGACTTGTTTTAATTTGTTTAGTACAATACACGAGAAGAATATTTATGTACTGGAACCATTTTAATCAGTTTATAAATTTGAGGTATGCAAACTGATTAAAAAGGCTAATGCCATAAATTGTTATATGTAGTTGATCCATACTGCAAGTGTATTATGGTTGCTGCATATGTGTCTAAGAAGGACCATGCTATCGGCTTGAAATTGCAGCATAATGCTGCTTATGTCTTTCTCATGTCCTGTAACGAGATCAGAAGAATCTTCTAACGAGGTATTCCATCTGTTCTTCTGGGTTGTCAACTCATCTGAAGCTTAATCCTTAATTGTTGGTAGGCGTAGTGTAGCCTTTAAGTCTTAATATCCATTTACTCTCAGGCGGAATATGTGCTTATGTGTCACTTTTTAATATTTTTATTACACTCTCGTTACGGAAAATTCGAATATTTGTAAGTGAAGATTAGATCTGTACTTCCATAATCAGTTCCGACTAGATAAAAAGAAAAAGATATTCCATTTTATATTTGTACGTTTTTCTTCAAATATTATAGTTTGCAGAAAAGAAGAGTAATACAGTTTTTAATACAATTCATTTCATCGCTTCAGTAACGTGAAAAGCGTAGGAAAAAAAACTGTTATGCAGCACCCACTTGAGAAAGTGTGGAGGACCTCTCGCCTATTTTATACTACAATAGCAAGTGCATCATAATAGATAGGTCGAGTTTCCATTTACAATGCTTCCTATCTTAGCAGCGTCAGTGCTTGGGTGAAGCGCTGAGGGATCACGGATTCGTTACCGCACGGAACAAGTGTTTATGTTGCCTGCCAACACCTAACCTAGGAATGACTTAGCTTACACAATGGCTTGTGTATTCTTAAGCTTTGTTTTGTATTATAATAATAACTGTTTGTTTCGACTATAATATAATCTATACACAAAAATAAATTTAAAGTATCTGTTTGTAATATCAAAATAACTTTTATTCGGCTCGGTGGGTTACTTACATGTTGCTATGACATAAATAAGCACTTTTCTCTCTGTCTGTCCGGACTAATTTTAGGAATGGCGACACCGATTGTAATGAAACTTTACAAAGAGACGGGGACCAATATTAGGAGAAATCTAGGCTATATTTTATCCAAAGAACCATGGAGATTTTTTTAAATTGGCTCATGATTATTTTAAATCTAAACACAATATATCCAATCAAGATGAGGCCGGGGCGCGTTGCTAGTAAATAATATAAATAAAACCAAAAATAAATGTACAATATTATTTTATTTTCATTGCTATACATTTTTGTATTTGTATTTGTATTATTGGCCAGAAATTTACAGCAGGGTAAATATTGTTCTAAACACCGGAGAGTTTTTGTTACAAACTGTCACCTTCATAAGCTCTTTTTATAAATTGCCTGAGACTAGCCCAAACGAATTAATTTTCCTTAATGTTTTTTAAATTTACTTAACCATCGCAATATCGCCTGGTTTATCGATACCGAAATACTGTCTTTTTGTAATATTTGAGTAACTAACGAGCTAACACACTCACACAATCCACCTGATGAAAATAGTTCCTACAGCCTACGAACGCCGGCAACCGACTTCCAACAAAGGAGTTTACACGTCACGCGTCGTCACCCTTGTTGGCTAGTATGTAGCTGCCATTATGACCACTCCCTTAAATTTTAAATCCAAACAAGGTGATGAACAATTTGGAATTGTAGCCATCAGTTTGTCCGGAAAAATACAAATGCGAAAATTTCAATAAATTAATTGTATATTTTAATTTTTCTGTTACGCAAGTGCTAGGTTGATCAATGTTTTCGGAGTAGGACACACTTATTAATAAGTTATACAAATGTGTTCCTTTTTTCCAAATCTTAAATTAAGATTTGTAGCCAAGGTCAGAAAAAACGAAATTAAAAACTATATGGATTTGATTCGTATGCAAAATTGAGAAACTCGATCTTTCTTCGTGCGGTTATTAAATATTTCTACTCGAAAATGTTTCATCCGTTATTAAGCTGAGATTTTAAAGCTTTCGTTTGGGACAATTCAATTTATTTCAACTCATACCTTAACATTCAAAAAGGTGGCCGCGCGTTGGGTTCCTCGAATGTCGAATGTGAATAAAAGAATAAAATAATAAATAATGTCAACGGACGCCAAAAGAATGCAAAAGTTATCATTTGAAAGCTAAAATTAGCGATATTCGAAGAAGACCCATATTTATAAAACGTGGATACACCATTTTAATAAAAATACCGTCTTCACAGTAAGATAAGAGATTCAAGCTGTCTGCGTAAAAAATAATGGCCTCATCTTCCGGGATAGGGTAGGTATAATAATGATCGACAGTTTAGGTAGGGATAAAATAACCATATTTAAAAAAAAACTACGCGCAGAACTAAATAATAAACGTCGAGAAAAATGGCGTGCTGGATTGCTTTTTCATCATGATAATGTACTTGCTCATCGATCAGATGTTGCAGGAGCTGCTATTCGATCTGCTGG
The DNA here is from genome assembly GCA_907164705.1 of Parnassius apollo. Lineage (NCBI taxonomy): Eukaryota > Metazoa > Arthropoda > Insecta > Lepidoptera > Papilionidae > Parnassius > Parnassius apollo. The sequence goes on from CAJQZP010000527.1 coordinate 3,658,773, forward strand.
AATTCAGTTGATGTACCACTCACCAAATAGCTTCGCGTGATTTTCACTTTTTTACTTATCTGAATAAACACTAGCGTAGTATAAAATGCGAAGGCGACGATGAGGCATTCTTTGAGTCCCGGGATCAAGCCTCTTTTTGAAGGGAATAACTTTAACTTGCAAAACTCTAATCAAGGTGTATTAAATTAAAAGGTGATTACGTTAATAAATACAATTAACATATACTTATCCTAGAGTTTCATTGCGTTTCCTAAAACTTATTGATCATCCTAGTATAATAATAATGGTTAACAGCTTCCGTGATGTAAATTGTGCTTATAAATCCTACATGTGTGTCTACTGTGTTTTTCCTGGTGAACAAATTGAAAAACATAAGGCAGGAAAACACAAAGAAAAGAAAAACATTGACACTTTCAATTTTGATTCAGAAATAGTATTTTTACTTTATTATTATACTATTGAAAACCAACAGCCTACAAATCTTAAGTAAACAATATTTTAATTAGTATCCGGTGAGCTTTGCTCGTTTTTTTTGAAATTGCATTAAGATACAAATTACATACTGATGAAACATAAATAATATTTTTTGATCTTATTGACATAATATAAAAAACTGAACTGGTTATTTGAATAAAAAATCATGGATGCAATTAGTTTAATTAAAATTTTCGTATTTTTAAAAAATACTAAAAAAGAGCTCAAAATAATAGATTTTCTCAAAAAAGAAGGGAACTTGAAAAAAAAAGGAAAAAAAATCGGACCGAAGACAGGACGCGAAGCAAGGCTTTATGGTTTCGCGACCGCTAGATTTCCACTTAAGCTATTACGATCATTAACACACGTTCAAAATTTACCTTCTTATATTGTAGCAGTTTTTAATTGCCTGAAAACACGGACAAAAAGACATTTTCTAAAAACAAATTTAGCTAGATCGATTTAGAGCCGTTTCCGATATACCGATGATATATATATATATACAAAATAAACTTTTAAACGAGCAATTCTTGTATATATATATACAAGAATTGCTCGTTTAAAGGTATAGGATACGAAGCTATTATTTTTACTGTCTCTACTGATCAATATTAGATAACATTTCTGTCTTTTCAGATTTTTGACAGCTTTCATTAGGTATAGTTATATCCATAGTTTCGTCTTCGGTTTTTCTTAAAAACTGAATTGTCTAGTTATTAGAAGAGTCGCCCTGGTTTTACATATTTCTTTGGACGTTGATTTATCAAAGTTGAAGATATTATATTAACGCTTTCGGTATAATAAGTGATGCCTAATATAATACATCGTAAATAGATGTTACGTTTTGATTTTAACTAATATGCTATTGTTTAAAGATTTAAATAACTAGTATTAGCAATTGCAAAGTGTTAGAATATTTTTCATTCTAAAAGGATTTATATTGCTTGTAACTTTAAAGTTAAGAGCTACAGTTTAATGCCTTGCTAGTGTGTTGTATCCATAGAACACTATTACTCTCTACCGAGAGGTTGTAACCGATTGCAGGAGTGTATTGCATTGTTAATATACGCAGGTTTATAGTTAATAAATAAATAAATCAAATTTTGAATCCGTCTATATAGGTACATAGGTACGTCATTTTATCTATTTCTGCTGCCAAGAAACAATGCTTGCATTGCTTTCTTTCGGTCTGAAGAGTACAAAGCGCTATTATAATGACAGGCCGTGAGGCATTATATTTAGGTCTGTGGAGATGACAACGTATCCATGATATAGAAAGCGCCAAACGTGTTTTGTTGCCTGAAGACTAACGAAGAATAGCCTCATAGCTACAAAGTATTTAATATTCGATGCACTTCTAATGGGTTTCAAAAATAATGTGTGGTGACCTTGGATTATCTTTGATAGGTAGGTATGTAAGGGTTGGCGCCCCTTAGGTTTATTATGTAGTAGAGGTACCTTTTCAGGCTAGGAGTCCTTCTGATACCTACTCAAGAAAGAAAAAGAGCTTAGGACCTACCATACTCATTTTTACCATTTTGATTAATTTGTTTTAAGACGCTAATTTCAAAGATATTATGTCCAATTTTGTGAATCTAACTGGAAAACTTTGACTAAAAATTTAGGCCTTTCAAAAAATATGGTTATTGAAATAATTATTTAACAAATTGAGAATTGAAGTTTAATCGTGCTCTTACATATTTATAATTCTGCATATTTTTATTTTAATACTAAAAAAGTTTAACCTGAGATAACTAGAAATTATTTAGCTGAGAAGAAATTCTCTCTTGGAAAGCAGCCAAAAACTACGTTTCTTACAGCTAAGACAAAAACAACAAAGAAGTTATAATAAGTCTAGATTTTAAATCTATGTTTTGATCCAAATAAACAGATTTTGCAATTCACATTCTTTTAAGACGCTAATAAAACATTTATATCTATCTTATAATTTTAAATTAAAATGAAATTCTGAAATCATGTGTGTACAAATCACTTATATTTATATCTATCTTATAAATTTAAATTAAAATGAAATTCTGAAATCATGTGTGTATAAATCACTTATATTTATTTATAACCATGGGGAGGGCTTCTTAATAAATTTAAGACGTACTTTAAAAATCCAGGCTGTATTTGGAGGTAAACTCAACTCACGAGCGACCTACCGGAAAGAGCAAATCAATGTCTGCCGAGCAAGCTAGTCGCATATAGAAGTTGTCTTTTATGTTATTATACAAATACTTTTGCTGACACAACACAACTATGAAGTTCATTTGCCGAAAATAAATAGATCAATTTCCACTTCAGGCCTTAACAATCCATTTCTGGAGTTAGGCCTCTCTTGTAAGTTTATTTTGTAAAAATAAATATTTCTACAAAATAAACGATACAAATTTCAATTTCTTAGACAGATATTAAGATTAAGAATGAATCGATTTAGAGAAATTTTTTGCCAAAAAATCTGTTTTTATCGTTATAAATACAGGGTTATTTTTCATTAACCGGCCAAATTTGCAGAGAAGTTTGAGAAAAAATAATATAGATAAATGGTGAAGAAGAACAAACATTCTGTCCTTTTTATATTTAGAATTCAAAATATCTGGTAATGCATTATTTTAACTGATCTTACTACACATACAAACATTTGTAAGTGTCGATTGGTAAAAACATTGTTGCCCATAAATCACATTCAATTTGGGATAATTTTAAATAATTTGCAAGCTTCGCTTACGTACGCTTTTACGCTTACGCTTTTCGAAGCGAAGCTTGCAAATTTGCAATAAAGGTATATCATTATTAATATATTGAAATATTAAAACGATTGTGTTAATATATTGAAACGAAGCTTGTAAAATTGCAATAAAGGTATATCATTATTAATATATTAGAACTTAAGTTTAATATTTTGCTGCTCTTTGAAAAATAACTATGTATAGACACCAACATTTACTTGACAGAGATTCAAGGTTTCATTTGAATGTCATTATTAATAAATGTAGTAATCAAATGGAAAATTAATTAGTCTGAGTGCGCGAACTGAAAGCTCACTCGTGGATTTAATTGACATGATGTAATTTGCCTGATTCATTGAGAATTTTGTATTTTAATCGAATCAAAATAACTTGTTTGTGTAATTAAAAATAAATTAATAATTTAATCCATCCATTCATCCGTCAATGCCGTGTAGTGGCGGTTGAGAATATCCACTACCCCATTATCTTCCCGTGGGTGTCGTAAGAGGCGACAGAGGGAGACAGACAGGAGATGGGCAGCAGCATCTTCCTGATAACAACTGTGATATAATAAAAAACTGCGGTTGCCAACCCGCTCGCTAAGCGTGGCAACTATGGCATATCCCCCCATAAATAACGACGCAAAAAAACGGCCCCCAGTCCCCGGCGGCCCCGCTATTCCTGGCTACGGTGGCGACCATGGTAACGGCGGGGCAGGGGGTGCTAAGAATCTCCGGTGGAGGTTCCTACCTACGACGACTCGACCTGGCAACATATAACGCACGCACCCTGAGGACTGACCAGAAAGATATTGGAGCTGGAAGAAGAGGAGAAGTTGCGCTGGCATATTATTGGATTATCCGAGGTCTGAAGAGAGGGGGAGGACACGGCAATCCTCGATTCCGACAACTTCTTCTACCACCGGGAGGGCGACCATCTGTCCCAAGGAGGTGTCGGATTTATCGTCCACAAGTCTCTCGTCAACAACGTTGTAAAGATTGGGAGTGTGTCGACGAGGGTCGCGTACCTGATACTCAGAATCACCAAACGGTATTCGCTGAAGGTCATACAGGTTTACGCACCAACCTCGGCACATCCCGATGAGGAGGTGGAGGAAATGTATGAGGATATTTCCAGAGCCATGCATTCCTCCAAAACCCACTACACGGTGTTGATGGGAGACTTCAACGCAAAACTAGACACAAGAGAAAATAGTGAGTTGAAGGTAGGGAAATTTGGAGTAGGGCAACGGAACTGAAGCGGCCAGCAGCTGGCCGACTTTATGGAGAAAGAGGGACTCTTTATGATGAACTCTTTCTTCCAGAAGCGGAATCAATCGTCGACGACCGAGTGCTTTCCGATCGGCTCGATTCACTGGCACTGCGAAGAGATGTTGCATCTCTTTGCATTTTCTTTCGCGTATACCCTGGAGAGTGCTCTCAGGAATTGTTCGGATTTTCGGGAATTTTGGAAATTTCGGGAATCAAGGAAGTGACACCACATTACTATTTAAAAATATATTTATTGCTTTTAGAAGTATTCTCCGCGAAATTTGACACATTTTTCCATACGATGGAACCAATAATTGAAGCAACCATTCCATTCGGAAAGTGTGGTCTCCAAAATGGCCGTTTTGTAGGCGTCCACAGCTTCTTCAGGTGATGAAAATCTCTGTCCACGTAATGTATTCTTTATTTTAGGGAAAGTATAGAAATAATTAGGGCTTAGGTCGGGGCTGTACGGCGGATGGTCTAATAATTCTATGTTTTCTTGCTCTAAAAACTCTTTTGTTCTGTGTGCTGTGTGAGAACTCGCATTGTCGTGATGGAGGATGATGCGGCGGTTGCAGTTCTCTTTACAGAGTTCAGAAACGACATGTGGCAAACAGATGCTAGCATACCATTCTGCATTAACCGTTCTTTGTCCCTCAAGAGGAATAGTGGTAACATGGCCGGTTTTGGAGACAAACGTGGCCACCACTTTTTTTGCAACACTCCGTGAACGAACAATTTTTGTTGGCTTTAACTCATTTTCGAACACCCAAACTCGTGACTGGTTTTTTGTTTCGGGTTCGTACGCGTATATCCAGGATTCGTCCTGATACGATGTTGTATACAACATTTGAGGATCCTTCGTGGAATCTTTCGAGAGTTCTAACGCACCAAGTAACGCGAGCCGCTTTTTGCTCTTCACAGAGCGAATGCGGTATCCATCGGGAAAACAACTTTTTTACACCTAATTGTTCATGCAAGATTATTTGTATTTGACTCATGCCAATGTCTAAAGTTGCCTGAATTTCGCGGTATGTCACATGTCGATCTTCCTCAATCAGCTTACGCACAGCATCAACGTTTTCTTGGATGACTGCAGTTTTTGGACGACCTTGACGGGGATCATCACTGAGCTTGACATTCAGCAAACCAGTGATAAATTATGGTTTTGGATGGAGCTTCATCAACAAATGCAGAAATCATCTAGTCAACAAACTTTTTTGTGTTAAACCACTTCGAAAGTCATAATAAATCATCACTCTTGAATTTTCTCGAGTCAATTCCATTTTCTCAACGACTAAACAAGTTTGACAAAACCTTGTGACAAGACCGTGAATCTTTTTTACCATAAATAAATGGTATTCGATTTTTAAAACGAAGGAGTTTTCAGTTAAAAAGATTTTAATATGACAGGAACAGTGGAAATATTTCATTCCCGATACTTTTAGTGCAGACTAGGTAATTTTTAAAAATAAGAAAATTTTAATTAAACTAATTGCATTCATGATTTTCATCCAAATAACCGGTTCAGTTTTTTCTAGTATGTCAATAAGATCAAGAAATATTATTCATGTAATTTGTATCTAAATATAACTTAAAAAAAAACCGAGCAAAGCTCAGTCATCCGGGTACTGAAAATTATAAAATGACGTGGACGTGGTTAAAGTATATATAGATATTGTATAAGTTATTGTATAAGTTATTAACACACTTAAGTATTTCCAATGCTCGAAAAGACGTAAAACTGTAAATAACCGCATGTAAATGAAAGCGTAAGGAATAAACTTTTTTATTTCTGTGCAAAACCCGAGACAAAGTAACTATTAGATAGGTATAATAATCACTAGTCTACGCAAGTATGAAATGTTAAGACATCACACATAATTATTAAAGTACGTATGATAGCCATCCTAGAATGCAAAACAAAGCATGATGATATTTAAATCTACAATTTTAACCATAGCCAAGTAAACTGTACTATCTCTTAAAGAATTTTGCCACCTATCTCTTGAAGGATACTACTATATTATCTTTTGAAGGACTATCAGTTAAACTTGTGTTCCTAAATATACTTTATAAAACACCACAATTTATAAAACAATGTCTATTCTGTTTATTTAAATATATGAACAACCACAAAGATAAAGCAGTGCAGAATAAGCTTTTAACATAAGTAATTTATGTTTTCTCTGTTCACTTCCTTAAAATATATTTTATAACTGGAGATGAGGATGGAGAGAAAATCCTGGCCACTGGAACGTATTTTTCCCAGACTAGTGTAACTACCGCCGCATAATTTTACGAATAATTATATACTACCTAAAACATTTTGCTTATTGTATTTCATTTAATATGTACATTTTATTATAATTAGGTTTATTATAAATTATTGTGTAGTTTCTATTTTTAGAATAAAATGTTTTAATTCATATTTTTAAAGTTAAACGATACAAGTTGTTTATAAAATATAATGGTTGATAAAGAATACATATAACATATCAGAACGAATGATTTCAGCTTCACTCGTGTAAATTCTGCTTTAACATACGATATAAGTACATCTATTATTCTAATCGAAATCGATCTCAACGCATATTTTTTTACAAGTTAGGCCGAAAGCACACTGTACACTAGATGGTAACTGGATCCTGAATTGCAAATACCGCCCTGAGAACTTTCTATACGAAACGCACTTATTACTTACAACATGAAACATTTAAGTATTACGCTGGTATATTTTGTTAGTATTCTGTCAGATTGCGGTTATGCCCACAAAATACGCTCGCCAAAAGTTCACTACTTGATTTACTCGTGTCAAGCAGCCGTAACTGGCATGTGATATTCGACAATTGTTACCGTATTCACAACTGCGGTAGTCTTTTGGTCTTTATCATTAGTCTGTGGAATTTTGATTCGGATTTCGTGATTATTTATGACACCATTTTTTTCAGATAGGAAGTATTAATACTTATTATATATATTATATATTAATACATAATATATATTAATACTTTTTTCGAGGGTAGGTGCAAAATAGACAACAGCTGAAATTATCTCTTGTATTTTATTTACATTTAAAAATAAGTATAATTAACTTAACTGTTTAATTTTTAACTGCAGTTTGGAAAAATAAGTTTTAGCATTATTATCAATTATAGGAATGTGCATTTAATCTAGTTAAACATTTATATTCATCTTCCCTCCATAACATCTGTCACACTAAATAAAAATTACTGTTTTTCCATCTCTCCTCGGTTAATTCACTTTACTACAATCGCAAATGTCCCGGAAGTTGTGAATATCCAAAAGGAATTGAAGAATGGAAGGGAGCTTGACCCGGAAAATGGTGGAGTTTGAGAAACGTCTGAAGACTGCAACTACTCCAACTAACCCAACAGTTTTACAGCTTCGGGAGGAGTTTGATTCATTCAAGTTACTTGTTAGTTCCATTTTCAGCCTGCTGCAACAGCAAATTCAGGAATGCAACAAAAGTGTTGATGCAATCAGTATGTATCACCGGAGAAAAGTTCTGCTTTTCATGGACCTAAAACAGCAAATTTTACAACTGCTGCACAAGTATCTGGATCTAACTCGTATTACTGATGACTCTCTCAAGAAATGCCACAGACTTGGTGTTCAATCCAGTACCCGTCCGAGGCCAATTCTTGTGCACTTTAATGATCATAGCACTAGGTCTGCGATTTGGAAAGTTTAAAGGATCTGCCATTTCCATACATAAGAATGCCCGTAAGCATTTCGAAATTAGAAATGTGTGGACAATTGATGGTGTAATCTATGTAAAGCACTCGGGAGGCCGAACGAAGATTTCCACTGACGAGGAATTGGACGATCTAATAGCCAAGTACCCCATGGATGGTTCCTCTGAGAGTTCTAACAAGGCCCCTACTACAAAGGTCACCCCAACGCAGCAGAGCTCTCCGAATCGGCAAAATTATGCAGCACGTCGCACTCAAACTTCAGCGGTAACTCACATTGATGACGTAAAGAGATCTAAACGACTGGTTGGCAACAAGTAATTCCTACATTGCTTTTAACTTTCCAAGGTATCCTTGTTATTCTTATTATCATATTTTGGTTATGTTCATCTCCTTTCGTATTTTTTCCTTCTCTTACAGTTTACTTTGTCTGGTAACGTAATAACTAGGCATATTAATATATATAATATAGGCAGCATTAGACTAGAATATAAATCGATTGTAGTCCAATTGTACGTAAATAATTTGCTATAACTTGTCTTTAGTATTCCCTTTATTCATATTCCAATAGTTTTATGTTGATTATTAGCTAATTTTATTATTTTATTTTTCTACTGTAGTAAACTTTAATTATATTTGTAAACTTTAGTAAATTAGTTTGTGGTTATAATTTTCATCATGTAAAAGTGTTAAAATGTAACCAAATATCCTGGGTATGTTCCGAAATACAACCCAGTACACTGGCAAATGCAAATGACGTCATCAATTGACACTATATTGCACTGGCGTGCCACCGCCATATTGCGTCGGATATCCGGCCACAATAAAACAATTTTTAATTGTGTGTGCGCTGAATAAAGCATGCCAGAATTTGTTTTTATTTATACAAATACAAAAAATTATAGAATAATTATTGGTATCTTCATTAGGAAGATATAATGATTTTTGGAGTACAAAATGACAAAATAATCGCCAACACTTTTCCAATATGGCGGAAATGTATGGACGTCATATACTGTCCTTTGTTTTGGAACGAATCACCAGTATAGCGTCGATTCATGACGTCATTTGCATTGGACAGTACACTGGGTTGTATTTTGGAACATACCCCATAGATAAATGTACGTTAGTACTCTTATTAGTTTGTGGATAAATGTTATTGTAGTCCGTAGATGCTAGAGTTAGGCATAGACAGTTGCAAAGACAAGGCAAAGACTACTGACCATAGATAATAATACAGATCCTTTTGCCACACAGCTGAATAATGTACTCTTGTTAGATTTAAATTTTCTTGATGTTTTTAACTAACTGGGTTTCAAAATCTTGAGTTACTTTAAGCTGATTTTTATTGCTAATTTTTTCGAATATAATAATTCTGTAGTGCCCCACTGTTGAAATATTTTGTTGTCTTATTTTAATATTTATATTATTTTTGTTTATAATTGAATCACTGTGTTGGCTCGCTATTTAATTACTTACCTTATGTTTTTTTAATTGATAATTCAGTAGAATTGGTTTTTTTGTTATTTAGTACTGATTATATTATGTAAACAGTTAACTGGTGGGATGGTGTTTCATGATTTATTACTATTGTTTTTTATATCTTGGTAGTTCTTATATATATATATATATATATATATATATATATATATTATTGATAAATATTTTTATTTAACATCGTATTTTTATATATTTTCATTTTATTTATTTTTATATTGGGTATATTATGCTTTTAACTTATCATGTCTGACTCTGACTCTTTCTATTCTATTGAGTCAGAGAGTTCTTTTTAATCTTTTGATGATCAGATGAATTATAGTGTGCTCTCTTTAAGTAGCCAATTGAATTGCATTTTTCACTTTTATAATAAAACGTTAAATGTTTGCCATATTAACGCACAAAGCGTTCCCAGCCACTTTTCTGAGCTAGAAGCATCATTCTTTAACAACAATATACATGCTATCTTAGTTTCAGAAACTTGGTTGAAACCGATTTTAAATTCGGCATTGTATCCTCTTCCTGGGTTTGTGCTGATTAGGAATGATCATATAGATAAAGTAGGAGGTGGAGTTACAATATATCTCCACGCTACAATTTCTTACAAAATCATATTAGCATCCCCTTCTCCTTACACTGCTTCCGCTGAATTCCTTTTTATAGAACTAGATGTAAAGGGCTCAAGGATGATTCTTGGAGCAGTGTATTGTTCTCCTTCTACTGATTACTTCGCCAATTTAGAAGTGACTCTTGATAACAGTGGTTCTGAGTACGCCCACTGCATAATCATGGGAGATTTCAACACGGATTTACTGAAAAATTCAGTCTGGTCTCAAAAGCTTCGTAAAATCATTGAGTCTGTCAATCTCAACATTCTTCCTTTAAAGGCAACTCATCATAATATCGACACTGATGACTCTCTGATTGATCTCATTATAGCTGACTCCTCTGACAGGGTAATGTCGTATGGGCAACTTAAAGCGCCGGGGTTTTCCCGCCATGATCTTATTTATGTATCATACAACCTTAAACCTCCCAAATATCGACGTATAGTACTATTCCTACGTAATTTAGTGGAATTCATATGGATAAGCTTCTGAAAGACGCATCGGGTGTAGATTTTACGCCATTAGCAACTGCATCAACAGTAGATGATAAAGTAACTATTTTCAATAACATAATTCATGTTTTGTATGATAACCATGCCCCTGTACGTAAAGTAAAACTACGACGGCCACCAGCTCCCTGGATGACTGAATATGTACGGAAGACCATGACTATCGAAATCAAGCATTTGCCCGGTTCAAGAGGAGCAGATCTGAGGAAAACTGGTTGTCTTTTAAGACGGCCAGAAACAGATGCAATCAGATGGTACGTTCTGCAAAACGCCGATTTATCCATAGCAATATAAGTAATTCTTCGCCAGCTGATGTGTGAAAATTTCTTACTTCTCTAGATGTGGGCAAAACACCTTCTTTGGATTGTGGTTTATCTCTTTCTCACGATGCTTTAAATCTTCATTTTGCTTCTGCTTCAGCGTTGGACCTTTCAATCCGATCCCAAACAGTCGCTTACATAGCATTAATTCCGTCTCCGCACATACCAGTCTTTCTTTTTAACCCTGTAGATCAGGATGGAATTAGAAAGACCCTTCTGGCAATAAAATCCAAGGCTGTCGGTTGCGATGATATTAGTAGAGCCATGATTGTTAATATTCTAGAACACATTATCTCCGCAATCACAGACATTGTTAATTTTTCGCTTGACTCGGGTCAGTTTCTGAGTCAGTGGAAAAATGCTTTCGTAAGAAAGCGTAACGAAATATAACGGAGGGGAAGCGATACTTTTGGATACGTTATACCCCTTCCTAAAGTATCCAATCCTAGTCTTCCCAATTACTTCCGTCCCATATCAGTTTTACCTTTCCTATCTAAAGTTTTGGAAGCCTGTGTTCATAAGCAAATTTCCAATTTCATATATAAACATAACCTGTTTAAGTCCGAGTTTCGTCCTGGTCACAGCACTATAACTGCCTTACTTAAAATAACTGAAGATATTAGAGAAGGAATGGAAAACAAGTTACAGTTGTGGTGCTGGTTGACTTTTCTAATGCTTTTAATACAGTTTACCATGCTATCCTTCTTGCTATCCTTTCTTATTATAGGTTTGTTGCACCATCAGTCCTGGAATGGTTCTCATCTTCTCTTCGCGGACGTCAACAGTCTGTCCACGTGAAGCAGATGACTTCAAAGTGGGTTGACCTGATTTCTGGCGTACCGCAAGGCGGTATACTTTCTCCATTAATCTTCTCTATTTTTATTAATTCCATCACATCTAATATTGATTGTTCATACCATCTGTATGCTGATGACCTACACAATCTATGTACAGTCTGACATTTGTGACATCCATTATGGATTAACAAATTGAATTCAAATCTCAAGTCAGTCTGTGATTGGTCTACGCGCTTTGGAGTGTCTGTCAACCCTACGAAATGCCAAGCGGTGATTGTGGGTAGCTCAAGGATGCTTGCTAAAATAGATGCCGCTAGCGTACCTCCCGTCTATTATAATGGTCGTCTGATACCGTTCTCTTCCTCAGTTAAAAATCTTGGTCTCCATATTGATAGTACTATGTCCTAGGGGATTCATATCTCCGAAACATGTCGTAAAGTCTCTGGTTCTTTACGTTCTCTTTATCGATTGAGAAAATTTCTCCCCTTTTAGACTAAAATTATGCTTGTACAGCTAGTTATACTACCAATCATTGATTATGCAGACGTGTGTTACCCGGATTTAAACCAAAACTCTTAACAAGCTAGAGCGCCTTCTCAACAATTGTGTCAGATACATTTTCAATCTTTGCAAATTTGATCATAATTCTCACTATCGCTCTCGCCTATAATGGCTCACTATTAAACAGAGGCGTGACTCTAGAATTTTGCTTGTTCTCTTCTCTATCTTAAATGATCCATCCACTCCTTCTTATCTCATGGAGAAATTTCAATATATTTCCCTAACGCATGATAGAACTCTGCGTTCCTAATATAAAAATAAACTAAGTATCCCTCTACATTTTACTTATTTTGTTGATAAATCCTTCACCATTCAGGCTGCACTGCCCTGGAACTCCTTGCCCGATGACGTCAGAATAACATCTAATAAGACTGCCTTTAAAAGATTGATACATAAGCGTTTTATGAAAATATTAGATGATAGTTAATATGGTCAATTTTGGTTACACTTGTTGTTATTTTATTTGTAGGTTTATGTTATATATCCTTATATACCTTGTATACCTTTATGTTATATACCATGTGGGTATTTAAAATATGTATATATTTATGTATCTATGAATTTGTATGTATATATTATATATTATCTGTATTCTATTTTGTAGTATATAAGTTTATAGTATTGTATAATATTAGTTTATTTTTAAGTTTATCAGTAGTTTTTTTCCTTAATTTACTCTATTGTTCATTTTATTTTGTCACCTATCACATAATTTCCACACGTCCCGGGTTGACTGGGAGAGAATGCCTAATGGCATTAAGTTCGGCCTTTTGTAATCTTTTTATGGTGCAATAAAGTGTAAATAAATAAATAAATACTTGCAGGTAAAGTTTACATTTCGGAAAGAAGCTGATGTTTAAAATAATTATAATAATACTGAAAAGTGAACTGAACTGCTGGACATCCCATAAACTTCCTGAATTTTAATCAACAGTCTGTCACCAAAATTATTTGAAAGATAACTAGAACTAATATTGGCCTAGTGGTCGGTGACTGGCTATTACGCCTGGACCTAGGGTGCAAATCCCAACCGGACACAACATTTGTTTTTTAACCTTCCTTTTTTTTCTGTGTTTGTTACGATTCCCCGTACCTGACACTGTATCTTAGCAAGCGTTAGTAAGTGACTTCATGCTTACGCAGTTGATGCACTTACGTTTTTACCGAGATGGAAAATCGATGATTAGAGCATAATTTATTTTGTACTTTAACGTAAAAATTAGGATATCACACAGTAGTATGTGCACTATTGTGTTAAAATCTGAAGAGACAGGAGACAGTAGACCGGGAAGAGACAACGTTATTTACAGTCTGGAGGCATTCCATTTCAGTACTCAGACATAACTAAATAAATAAATAACAACGCATCTGAGGCCTTTTAGTTAGCTGCAGGTAACTCAATGGACTGTAAGTTAGGTGTAATTTTGGTTAAATAAAAAAAAGTCATATTCACATATCTTAAAATTTTCAATGTTCACAAACTATTGACAACATATTTAATATTGCAAGTATTATTTTAATATTATTATATACATAGATTAAAATATATAACGATACTCTCCTTGTAAGTACACGAAATTTTTCATTCTTCACTTAAAAATAAATCATTTTATCCCAGTATTAATGCATCTAGTTAGTGAAACAATAAGTAGATGAGATACTTGACATTAAAGCGTGAACAACTTGAGTACTGTAGTAGAGTCATGAAACCGCAGTCAGTAAGTATGTCGTAAATGCCTGCTACCTATTCTTTATATTTTCTCTTAACTAACTAAAGCTAGTAAGAATGGAATTGTTAATGTTTTTATTATAAGTATAGTTTATCACGTGTTCGGCGGTAAAGGAAAATATCACAAAGTAGGTTGTATCCTTAAAAACTTAAACACAATGTCAAAAACTCATGCTGATTAAAGGCGTTGTTCATTTTTATAAGAAACTGATGATTATACCGTCATCTACCAGAAGCCGTTTCTGGAATTTCCCATACAGCAATCATACCCATGGTACAAATTGAGGTGAAGAATTTTTAAACGCCATCATCACACGAAGTTGCTTTGACTGTTATTTATTTACATTTTTTAATTATTTCTATGCTAAATTTGATGTTATTAAATGTAATTGATTTTTACTGGATGCTTCTGCTTTTACTTACTTTTAAAATTGGAATGTAAAACAGCCTATTATTAACTTTCACCCCGACAGCCCGGAAAGCAGAAAGGAAATCGTGATCAGCATAAATTAGCACTTGAAATATAAGCTGTTGAACAATAAAAGTTATTGGATGTTTAAAATAAATTAATAAGATTGTAGTCATCGACAGGATAAGTCCTTGCCCAATGGTATTTTTTGACTTAATTGTTACGTAGGTATTTGTAAAGATCTTGACATGTTAACAAAGAATTATTTTATCCCAAATAAAAAGAGATTCTTGATCTTACCAACGGTACCGCAAACAACAGATAGGACCTCCAATATATGATGAAAACCTACAAAAATAAAGATTTATGAAGACATTCATTTCACTTTGAACGTTTGCATTCGAAGGTTGCATTGAGAAAAGAGAAAAATTAATATTTTGTGCTTTGATTTCAATTTCTAAAACGAATAATTTTTAACTGACTTAAAAAAGCCTCCTTTTTTAAGGTACTCAATTCGACTGTATTTTTTACCTCAGAACTTTTTTTTAGGAGAATTGATTGTAAAGACTCTTTTTGACTCTTTTTATTTGAAATTTGATGCTTCTCATGTGGACTTAATTAATTTTGACTACATTGATGATGTTGTCATTTTATTTATATTGAAGCCGGTTGTACAACATTTTTAATTTTACTAGTTGCTTGGATAAGTTTTCCGATTTACTAGTTATCATATTGTTATTTTTTAAGAAATATAACAATCGCTTTCAAGAAGCGCGTGGGAATTGAAAATATAAATGGCACAATAATATTTCTTTATACTTTCAATAGTTCTAATCTGGGTCACGCTGCAATATGTATATGACGACCTAGATTTTGATCAAAATTGAGTTCTTTGTTAGGTTATTGAAAAGTTATCGTACCAGCTAACTTTTGGCTTGCTGCTACGTATAAAAATGACTATTTTTGGGTTAACTATAGTTTATAGGATCGGCCTTTCTGTAAATGAGAAATTATTTACGTACGTGCAGATTATTAAGATACTAGAATAAATTTAATAGTTTTCAAGACGCTTATTTTCATCTGCTTTTAACATCTGTTATTAATTGCCTTCGTTTAAAATAATAACTTCCTCTTATTTGTATTAAAAACAAAACTTTCAAAAAATTGATTAATCATAGATTTCAAGAATACAATGTAGCCGCAGGGACGTTAACTTTATGTCGTTTAGCTAAAAAGTTAATTTTACTATCTAGAGTAAAGTTAAAAATGGGGAATCAAAGTAAAAAGATAATGGCTTGCGGATTTTGCTATTTTTTACAATAACATGTGTTGATGTTTCTTTTCTCTTTATTACGGTATAGGCCTTTTAAATAATGCACATCTAATATTTTTATACTTTGAAATATTTATGTAACACTCACCGCGCTAAGAATAATGTTGGTGGGTGAAATATTTATGCAACACTCCCTACCTAGATAATATCGTCATCAGATAGTCGCAAATCACATAGGCATCGATTGGCAATTGATGAAATAGTCACAATAAATGGTTTTTTTTATATGATAGGGTGACAAACTGCACACAATCCACCCGATGGTAAGGGGTTGCTGTGGCCCATAGACATCTAGATCTATTCTCAATTAAGAATCAAAATGCAGATGCGTTGTCACCCGTGAGGACTAAGATAGAGTGCCTCGTTTCCAGTGAAAAGAGTCTTCGGTTCTCTACATACATCACACGAAACACAGCAGCATTAAGTTACTATGCTAGTATTCTGTTAGGGCGTGGTCCTTCCCTGGTCGAGCCAACCCATTCCTGCTAAAACTATATACTAATATAATTGCAGTATGACTCTACCACGTATAAATAAATATCAACTATCTTTTTTTATAGAATAAGTGGTGTAAGTGGTGTTTTTTAAACTAGATAGGTAAGAAACGAGCACACAGCCCTCTTGGCGGTAAGTGGATGTTGTGACCCATGGACATCTACATTTATACTCGATTAAGAATCAAAACGCAGATGCGTTGTCACCACTGACAACTAAGATGGAATGCCTTGTTTCCAGTAAAAAAGAGTCTCCTCAGACTCAGAGGATCTCTACGCTCGCCATACGAAACACAGCAGTATTAAGCTACTACTTTACGCTGGTATTTTGTGAGAGCGTCCCTGGTCAAGCTTACCCATTCATACTACAACCATAATATAGCTGTAGCGTGGCTCTACCACCTAGAGAATCTCTCAAGTCAGTTGTTGTCGCTGTTCACGGGCATCAAAATGAAACAAATTATCGTCACCTACGACTTTTTCATCACTAATCCTTTGTCTCAGTATTCAAATTTTTGTTCATTGTTACAAAATTGATCAAAGCCATTTAAAATGTCTAACCAGTTAAAAAAAGTTGAAAATATTGTAACAATCATCTGATTCTTGTCTGGAGATTTTGCACACGATGCTCGATACGATAGCTATCCGTCAATCACGTGAAATATATCTTCAGAGCTTTGTTAAACAAACACATAGTTTTTTTGCATAATCTTATTTCGACGACAATTTCTATTGCGATATTTACTCCAAATTTCTTGAAATATTATAACGTGTGATTGAACGTGGAAAACATTAGACCAAATTAGAACTAAAATAGGTGATTTGTAAATTTTAAGGCGGCATATAATTCATCACTATTTCTCAATAAAACACATTTTAGTAATTACTTTGTATTAAGAAAATAAGGAAGTAAACGCAAAGTGTAAGTATGTATCACAAATCATTCATCAATTATTATCTATACAAAAAATATCCTGTAGGTTGAATGAACCAATGAGTATTAAATTATTTATAAGTATAAAAGTCGAACTAGTTTTTTTAGCAAGAGTTTTAATCGTGAGGTTTTTGTTGACCTGAGTCTAATAAAAAAAAAAAACCCCCCCCTTTCCCCATTTTTTTTTTTTTAATATTAAAAAGCTGTCATTGTGCATACAAAATGTAATTTGCTGTTCGTTTGATAAAGTTGAAACCTAAATTATTGTATAAGGAAGAGGTACTAACCACCTAGGCACTAATGACCTACTTACGGCAGCCGCATGACTCTGTTTCTACTAGTATACACTTTAGTGTCAAGTATCTCATCTTTATAAAAGGTTTAGGAGTATTAAAATTGCCTGTCCTTTGGACGTGACGTTAAATATTATTTTTTAAATAGTCACGAAGATCTTGGTGTCTGATAAAGGCATCTTATATCATCTCATGCAAGCAATTATAGGCAATGTTAGGAAATGCTTAAAATGCTTCCGTTAGACGGTGATAATATAACTTATGTTGTATTTATCACAACGTAGAGCCGTGGTAGCTCAGATGGTTAGCGCCAGCTGGAAATTTCACAATATCACGGGGAGTAGGGCTGGATGATAATTTAAGTTTTTTATAATTACAGACTTTTAATATTGTATATTTTGAATATGAAATAAAAATAAATTGATGATACGTATTGATAAAGAAGGGAGATGAATGAATATATGGCGTCCTATGTACTTATAATTCATAAACAGCATGACTAAAATGCCTTTGAATATTTTATGTAAATTTTAAATCAAAAGCGAAGCTATTCTGGTATTGAGAAATAATGTTTTATTTCATTTAGGTTTCTCTACTCTGTTGTTACTAAAAATATAAATAGTTTGTGTATGAATTACATATGCATGGACCGACGATATATATAAATATAAACTTAAAGTTATCTTTAACGTTAATTTAAAAATCATATATTATGAGAGCTTTCGTTCTCTCAGGGGTTCAAAGAAATTAATTCAAGAAAATTATTAGTTCATCATCATCATTATCACAGCATATTAAAGTCTGCTATAATGCCTTCCCATGGATTGCCTCATAAAGTAGATATTTGCCTACTGCACTTGATAAGTGGGTTGGCAACCGCAGTATTTTTTTTCTATTGGGATCACTTAAAAAAACTTTTTGAAAATCTTGCGGCCCATTTTATAATTTGTTTTCCTCTGTCACATGTTAAGACAGCCACCGGACAAAATGGGGGTAATAGATATTCTTACACCGCCACTAGAAGGTCAGCTTAGTAGGTCAGATAAGTTCATATTATTTATGCGTGGTACCAAAAAGTCTTTAAATCTTTCCGTTTTTCTTACATACATTTTTTTTCTACGTTGCAAATCTTGTTAATTATAGTACAAATTCTATCTATCAAAGCTGATTAGCTTGTTTGAATTAACCATGTGGTTGCAATTTGGAACTCAATTAGAGCACTGAATTCAGTATCAGAAATGCAAATATCTAAGTATGTCGAGTTACAATATATACACATGAACTTCTACAGTATATAATAATATACAGGAAAGAAATTAATTATATATTAAATTAGAATTCTACAATCGTTAAAAAAAGAGTTAGCAGAACATTGAATTGAATTCAATTAGAATTACTTTTTATTGTCAAGGGTACGCAGGTTTCCTCACGATATTTTCCTTTACCGCCGAGCACGAGGAAACCTGCATATCTGAGAAATAAGAAACAATATTTCGAAGACATGTAAAGTTTGCCAGCAGGCACTGGGGTAGCGCAGCGAACATTTACTTGCCCTAATACCCTCTCAGAAATCGGAAAGGACTTTTTTCGGGACGTTACTATTATTAGCTTATATAAGCTGTAACTTAATTTTAGTATCAACGGAGTCTCAATCTACCTTATGGTTAGTGAATTCTGTTGCTGATAAATATTAATATCGACTGAGAATTACAATACGCATGTGTGGCCATCCCTATAGACCAAGATGGAATTCCTCGTTAGTAATAAGAGAGTCTCCAGTACTCTTCAGGGACTAAATGTAGCAGCAGAGTGCTGCTGTGTACCATTTTACGCTAGAAGGACGCAGCTAGAAAATTTCATTACCAGCAAGGATCTGGTCTTAACATACGATCTACATTTAACATAGAAATAACACTTTATTACATGCTGGTATTCTGTGAGAGTATGATCCTCGTTCGTTCCTTTTAACCAATACGTATTATTAGTATATTAGCGTATTTGTACAAATTATTAGTATATTTAAATATTATATTGAAGTTTATGTGTGTAAAAAATTATAATTCTGTATTGCAGAAAACATGGATATACAATAATAAGACTAAAAATAAAATACAAGTATGTCAGAGAGCAATGGAAAGGAGTATACTAAATATACAAAGAAAACACAGAAAAAAAACACAGACGTAAGAAATACAACAAAAATAATAGATGCTTTGGAACATTCCAAAAAACAAAAATGGAAATGGGCGGGTCATATTGCGCGTATGGACAAAGAAAAATGGACACAGAGAGTAACTAACTGGCAAGGATCGCCAAACAAAAGGAACAGAGGTAGACCGAGAGAAAAATGGGTTGACGAAATAATAAGAAAAGCCGGTGAAAATTGGATCACGAAGGCAAAGGACAGACAGACGTGGAAAAAAATGGAGGAGGCCTTCACCCGTTGAGGGGTCCGTAATGAATTATGTTATGAATTTTGTACGTAAACTGATCTGAAAATTTATTTTATTTAATATTTTGAAATTTATATAAAATTTAAAAATTATTCGATTGTAAATTATTAATTCTGATAATTATGAATTGTATTATTTTGTTATATGCATGCATAATTATGTAAATCGTAATCTTAAGATACTATTGTTCTTTTTAAGTCATTCATTATGGAAATAAAAAAGGCTATATTATATTATTATTATTATTGCATGTAAGTATTATGTAAGAAATATTTTTTATACCTTTCAATACATTGCTCCTAAAAACTAGAAACAGATAAAACGGGGTGATCGCTGTTTTTAGTCACATAAAATATATACATCAAGTATAAAGTGGACTTTGTGGTTTTTATATCCTCTACTTTAAAAAAATTGTTATTATTTCCCATTATAAGCACCACAATCATACAAGATAAACCAAGTGTTCTGAATCCTAAATGGTAAATAGAATTAAATTAAATTATTCATGTATAATTACAATACAGTCTACTTATTAGATTTTACAAATCTGAAATATATTATAATTTTATGATTTTGATAAAACGCAAACATTGCTTATGTAAGATCTCATATTATATTAAGGAGATTAGTATCTTGATTACAATTAGCTTGCTTGCTTGTAGTCAACTACATGCTAGCATCTATATATGTACAATACCGGCTAAAACATTATTTTACAAATAAACTAAATGTGTTGGCGAACTGATCATCATGTCCTCAAAATAATATGTTACTTTGACGAAGTTTTATTGAGATATTTTTCTTCATCACCACACACAGAAGCACATAGTTGAATCAGCTCTTAAAATGTAATTTACAATTTACCTGCAAAGATCAAACTCGGGCCCTACCCTGAGATACGAAAGCTCTCATAACATATGATTTTTTTAAATTAACGTTAAAGCGATGTAAGCGAAATGCATACACATACATACAAACTAAGATCTTTAATATCATGTTTTATATATACTTAGTATATAATATACTTATTAACTATCTTTAGCATACTGTAGATGTAAAAATATATCTTTAGCATATTTTTACATCTGCCAACTTTTTTTATATATTTTCATTAGAGTGTGAATTGCCGCCCATTAAAGTTTAGTTTAGTGTGAGGTGACACACAATAATGATTAACTAAATAAATAAATTTGCGATCAACGAAGCAACAAATGAACTGGTCAGAGGAGGATCAAGGATCAGCTCTGGTCGCCAACCGTCGTTTAACCAAGGTTTCAATAAGATTAAACGAACCACAGATTAGGATAACAAGTGATATTACAGAACACGATACTAAGTAACAGTCTTTAAGAAACATTTATTTATTTACCATAGTAGTTACAGACAGTCCTCTGTGCAAAGCATGTACGAGTTTGAGTGAGGAGGAAACGGCGACCCACGTGTTGCTGGCATGTCCAGATGTAGCCGCATGTCTGTACGCCGAGATTACTCCCCGAAATTTTTGGCAATATCAATGATCTGCCGAACTTTTTCAATGAAATTTCATGGTTCTCATAATCACGATGTTCCTGTTCACACGCAAAATACGTGTTTATACGTGGAATTGCGGAAAATAGCTCGTCGTAAATAAAACAAAACTAAAGCTGCTGGATTTTATCGCGTTTAATTTTATGTATATTACCTCAGTACCTAACTAAACGCGATATAATCTGTAAAATTAGTTTCATTTAATAAGTTCCCTATTTACAACTCTTAATAAAGTGATTATTAAAAATATGGAAGCACCCCTTACGTATAAACACTTAAAAATAATCATTCAAATAGTTAAAGTGGTTTTAAGAAATCAGTATACATACATAAAAAAAATCAAATAAAAATCTTTTCATTTTAGAGCTCAGTTAGTAAGATTTCAACGTTGTATATGCATTTTTGGGAGAACGTAGATTGAAGAACACATATAAGGAATATGTAAAGGTTACTGACACCATAAATGTCCATTAGCATTTTAATATAGTAATCCTTCAACTGATGAAAAGCAAACAATGCAAAGCTTGCAAAGTTTGTTTCTGCCAACATGTAATTTACATTATAACAAACTTTGTTTATACCTCTTACAATTTATCAGAAGAGCAACTGCTCAAGTCATCTTATTAGTACAACTATTGTAAGTGTAAAAACAGAGGCATTCATTTTCCCTTTCCATTCTTCCCATAAAGTGATAAAGCGATAACTTCCCAAGTTTTCACATAAATATCTTTTGCATGTAGCCAACTAAGTCACATATCGATGGCGGTAATATCAGTATCTTTGAACCGAAGATTTGTTAATACATACATAGTACCAATTGAATTAGTCGAAGTTTCTTAAAGCGATATAAATTGAAACAGAATATTCGCATAATAGCGAACGTTAATTTAATTATAAGTTAAATATACGATATGGGTCTTTTTTTTCAGATAGCTTAACTAGATCGTATTACGGCTGCTCTTCAAACGGATGAAGTTTAACGGCGAATTGATGAAAGAAAGAAACATGTTTATTTAAAGCTACAAAACAATAGGCACCTAATGGAATCATATATATATTTTATAAAATAATTATAGCAATAAATAAAAAAGTTACTCAGCATTACGCTGCATTTAAATAACCTTCATTCTGATATTTTTTTTGGGTAATATTGCTTTTGCCCTTTTCTATCCACCCTGGGGACCTTCAAAAAAGAGCTTACTCCTTTCTAAAGCCCAACACCTCAATTCCCCCCCAACATCATAGCCACTCTCGTTTGCCCCCTCTTCTATAAAAAAAAAAAAAAAAAAAAAAAATTCAAAAGCAGTTGCCAAATAGGCAGCATTACGCTGCATTTAAATAACCTCATACTGATATTTTTTGGGTAATACTGCTTTTGCCCTTTTCTAAATTCAAAAGCAGTTGCCAAATAGTGGATGACCACTTGCTTAAATTAGCACTAAGTAACAGCAATATTCTGCTACGTATTCCGTGTTAGTCATCAGGGCTTTCATATTGATTGTTTATTAAAAATAGATGCAGGGGTCTATGAGCCAATTATACACTTAGATGAGCCCTGTACAATCCTATATATTGTACAATATCATGAAATGCGTAATGTAATCGACCGTTTATTTTTAGTGTTGGAGATTGGGCAATGATTGTAGTGATTTTATACCGCTTAATATTGTTTATAGTTATTGATTCTTAAATTTTTTAGGTAATATTAAGGCGATTGATATAGACAAAACATACTTGTCAATAATATAGCTACATGTGCATAGGCAAATATATTCTCAGGAACACGCAAGCAGTATACTACCTACTAATAGATTTACTATGCAGTTAACTGTAATAGGTTTATAACCATATACATCACAACTGTCACGGTTCAGAGCAGAAACTTTAGCATATTGCTGTTAGGTACGTAATAGCAATACATTAAGAGCTTAAAAAACCTTGTGAAAACTTAGAGTGTGGTAGCTTAGGGGCTAAACGCTCGCTGTAAATTTCACAGTACTCGAGCAACCCGGGTTCGATCCCCGCGGGCAACAATGGAATTATTATTGCAATTTTAAGTGCTGATTTACCACGTGTTCGGGGTGAAGGAAAACATCGTGAGGAAACCTGCACATCTGAGAAATAAGAAAAAAATATCACGATGACATGTGAAATTCGTCAACACGCATTGGGGTAGCGCGGCGGATATTTCTTTGCCCTAAGCCGTCTCAGAAATAAGGGGAGGCCCGCGAGTGGGACGTATATAGGTTTTTTGGTTGTAACTTTAACTTTTAAATTTATAAAAAAAAATTAAACAACATGCATTGATCATGACCTGTTATTATCCTCATAATTATTTTATTTTTACTTGGTAATCCTGATCAGGATACTGTGATAAAGTTATCAAATTTTTGGGCTCTAAAATTGTCAAGCCAATCGAAATTACATTAAAAGTTTGCGTTACATAGATGAATAGATAGACAGATAGATATGATACGCAAATAAAGCGAGTTTAAATTTGGTGAACGAAGAAAACTTTAAACATAAAATTTAACATGAAAAGAGTTTACCTATAAATATAAAAAAAATTGAAGTGTCTTTATGTAATATTGTCATAACGGCCTTATATTGGATCTGAGAGTGGTATTTACATTCCATTAAAATCATTTCATCATCATTTCTTAACCACTTTTAGAAGTATAGTACGAGTATGTGCTTATTTTCGGAACGGCAAAATCGATCGAAAACTTCATGAACAGATAGAGAGCAAATCTAGGAGTGAACGAGGCTATATTTTAAATGAAAAAGGTTTTTGAAATACGAAAAATTTATAAAACAAATTATGGTCTCAGATTATCTTAAATCTGAATAATGCCATGTTAATCGCAGTTAATGTGGCGTTATTTAGATTAATCGTATTAGCCCAGACCTAGTTGCGTTGCTTTGTTTTATATTACACTTTTTACACAATTGTTGTAATATTTACTTTACCGTGTAGAGGTGGTGTAAGAATATTTACTACCCTATTCCGGTGGGTGTGTAAGAATATCCACTACCCTATTCCGGTGGGTGTGTAAGAATATCCACTACCCTATTCCGTTTAAGAATATCCACTACCCTATTCCGGTGGGTGTGTAAGAATATCCACTACCCTATTCCGGTGGGTGTGTAAGAATATCACACTATCCTATTCCGGTGGGCGTGTAAGAATATCCACTACCCTATTCCGGAGGGCGTGTAAGAATATCCACTTCCCTATTCCGGTGGGTGTGTAAGAATATCCACTACCCTATTCCGGTGGGTGTGTAAGAATATCCACTACCCTATTCCGGTGGGTGTGTAAGAATATCCACTACCCTATTCCGGTGGGTGTGTAAGAATATCCACTACCCTATTCCGGTCGGTGTGTAAGAATATCCACTACCCTATTCCGGTCGGTGTGTAAGAATATCCACTACCCTATTCCGGTCGGTGTGTAAGAATATCCACTACCCTATTCCGGTCGGTGTGTAAGAATATCCACTACCCTATTCCGGTGGGTGTGTAAGAATATCCACTACCCTATTCCGGTGGGTGTGTAAGAATATCCACTACCCTATTCCGGTCGGTGTGTAAGAATATCCACTACCCTATTCCGGTGGGTGTGTAAGAATATCCACTACCCTATTCCGGTCGGTGTGTAAGAATATCCACTACCCTATTCCGGTGGGTGTGTAAGAATATCCACTACCCTATTCCGGTGGGTGTGTAAGAATATCCACTACCCTATTCCGGTCGGTGTGTAAGAATATCCACTACCCTATTCCGGTCGGTGTGTAAGAATATCCACTACCCTATTCCGGTGCGGTGTTAAGAATATCCACTACCCTATTCCGGTGGGTGTGTAAGAATATCCACTACCCTATTCCGGTCGGTGTGTAAGAATATCCACTACCCTATTCCGGTCGGTGTGTAAGAATATCCACTACCCTATTCCGGTGGGTGTGTAAGAATATCCACTACCCTATTCCAGTCGGTGTGTAAGAATATCCACTACCCTATTCCGGTCGTTGTGTAAGAATATCCACTACCCTATTGCGGTCGGTGTGTAAGAATATCCACTACCCTATTCCGGTCGGTGTGTAAGAATATCCACTACCCTATTCCGGTCGGTGTGTAAGAATATCTACTACCCTATTCCGGTGGGTGTGTAAGAATATACACTACCCTATTCCGGTGGGTGTGTAAGATTATCCACTACCCTATTCCGGTCGGTGTGTAAGAATATCCACTACCCTATTCTGGTGGGTGTGTAAGAATATCCACTACCCTATTCTGGTGGGTGTGTAAGAATATCCACTACCCTATTCCGGTGCGTGTGTAAGAATATCCACTACCCTATTCCGGTGGGTGTGTAAGAATATCCACTACCCTATTCCGGTGGGTGTGTAAGAATATCCACTACCCTATTCCGGTGGGTGTGTAAGAGGCTACAGAGGGAAAAAAAACCAGGAGATGGGCAACAGGGTCTTCCTACTAACGACTAAAAATAATAAAACTACGGTTTCCAACCCGCTTGCCAAGCGAAGTTAGCGAAGCAACTGTGTCAAACATCCCACCTGTGAGTCTGTTTGTCATTATAACTCTTTAATTAGTATTTTGTTATAATAAATCTGAAGTGAGTGAAATGAACTTAATTAAAAATTATCTTTTATTTTTCATTTAGTGCACTCACTTTTTTTTTTGCTAAGTGATCTTATAAATTTAAGGTTTGTACAATATGACGGCATACCAAGATTTAGGTAGTCTGGAAAAAACTTTGAGTACACGTCGATTTTTGATTTGTATACTTAATTGAGGTTGTGTACGGCAGTGATGTTTTTCAAGATTCTCCATTTGATTCGATCAAAACGAGTCCTTTTCAACCACTCAGTTCCCTTTGTGGTCTTTCAACGCCCACTGGATTAAGAAACCTGTTTTATATATCAGCAAAAAGGATTGTGCGCAACTTTTGGTTTTTTGTATAGGCCATAACATATGCAAATAATTGCACAATATAATCCTATCACTAAACGAAATGAATTTATTTATTTACATTTTATTATTTATGACACCTTAATAAAAATGATTACAAAGAGAGGACTTAATGCCTCCAGGCATTCTCCTCTAGTAATATAATGTCATAGTATACGCTGTATACATGTTAGAATTTAATAAACTACAAATCAGACTTGTAATTTTTTCTGCGAATATTATTACAATTGCTTATGGATAATAGTTGTTTCAACTTAATGTATTTTTGTTCGGGATTCGAACCCGCGGCTCTTGGCGCCGCAGCTCAATGCTAAACATTGCGCCACGGAGCTGTCAAGACGAATGAATGCAGAGACAATCAAAAAGAAGCAAAGTTAACATCGACTGTCTCTGAAAAAATATTATTCCCAAGATATACTTATAATGCTAGACTTTTAGTTTTGAAATTAGACTTTTAAGTTTGAAGCGGACTCAATGAATTTATCAATATATCATCACCATCATTATGGCATATCACCAATGCTGAATATAGGCTTCTTTCATAGACTGAGACATGTTTATAAGATTTAACGCTTAATTTTTCTGATTCTAGATTCAGTGTGTGTTAAAATGTTAATAGCGTCCAATTATTCGAAATTTGTCAGCGTGGTCAAAATTTATTTACATCATTTTATTTACATTTTTTATAACATTTACAGCTAAAATGGGATTTATTTTTTAAATAATTTAATATTACTGGCATGACCTGGCATATTTTTGATGTCATATTTGTAAGGCCTGTAATATTAACATTTGAGATTCATTTATGAGATTTAAGATTTAATGCTCAGTCTTCCTGAAAGCTGAATTTGTGTCATAGGCTAGGGTTGGTAATTCAGAGAATAAGCGCTCGCTATAATATTGTTTTTAAAAGAATGTTAACAATGCTATAAACATTACTAATATTCCCCTTAACCACTCGTGGTAAGCTTAAATTGCTTGTGTTACGAGTGATTTCGATTTCTATAGATTCGAATCCACGACCTTTTGGAGTTCGCGGTCCGCGTCCTGTCATTAGGCTACTGTCGCTTATATTTATTATTTCACGGAATATATTTGTTACCTGTCTTTGAACGGAATATATTGAAACCGTGTTTCAATTCAGATAGGCACCAATAAAATCGTTTATTACAATTTAGTTACTGATTCATTACAAACTTAGCAGTAAAAGGTAACTAAACCTGCATATCTGATAAATAAAATAAAATATTTCCAAGACATATGAAGTCCGCCAACACAACAACCAAGGTGGCTTGTGGGAATCAGTGGGACGAATATAGGATGTAATTTTATGCATAAGCCATAGTTTCTTTTTTTATAGAATAAGGTTGACAAACGAGCACACATTCTACCAGATGATAAGCGGATGCTGTGGCCCATAGACATCTACATTCAACCTCAATTAAGAATTAAAATGCAGGTGCGTTGTCATCCCTGGGACGAAATTCTTCGCTTGCAGTGAAAACGAGTTTTTGGTTCTATACACTCACCATACAATTAAATCATCATCAAGCTACTGTTTTACGCAGGTTTTCTGTGACAGCGTGGTCCTAACTCGTTGGAGCCGACCCATTCGTGCTACAACCGTAATATAGCTGCAGCAGGCTGTGACTACTTAAAAAAGTTTTTCGGCTGCCTTAGACTTCTAGTTTACAGCAGAATGAGAGGAGGCTTGTGGGCAGCAGTGGGAGTTTATACATATATAGCCCAAGCAACTTTGTGTAATCAGGTGGCAAGACTTCTTACCTGTCTAGGATAACGTGTGGGTAGGTACCATCCTCTTACCTATTTCTGCCGTCAAACAGCAGTGCCTGCACTAATGGTCGGGGCTCTGAAGGGAAATGAGAGCCAGTATAATTAAACCCATTTTAAAGTCCACTGCTATACATAGACCTTTCCAATAATGAGCTAGCTCGCATGTATTTGAAGGATTCTGCTGACACCAATTTACTATTTATTTTCCACCATGTCTGTGAAATTTAGGTTTAAGGTTTTATATAGATTTTCGCGTCACTCGCCAGAGGCTCGCCCATCAATCATCACGGGGCACCGGGTACATCCGAAGTTGGTATTCGACGTATGGGATATATGATAACATCCCACTCTGCAATAATGAATTTTTACTGTTTATGAAAATTAAAGACAAAGCTTTCCGCTTGCACGAACATTTGTAAAAGGTTTTGCATCCCGTTAAATATATCTTTAAGGCACAGATGTCTCATTTTTCTTTTCGAACGCTACAGTCTTTTTAATATTACGGTTTCATTTTATTATGAGTAATTTTTAAATGCGATATGTTTCAACCAAATCTAAATAAGTTTAATGTAAATGAATTACAATGTAGCTAAACAATAATACCATATAATATATTGGTATGATGTACCAGAGATTAAAGTGTTAACAGTAATACTGCATTGTTCTGTAAACGGCGTGAATCAGAACACAATATTACTCTGGTAAACACTAAATTACATTCAGTTGACATGGATGACAAATTGCCTATAGTCCAATCTATAATCTAAAATGAATGGCAATCTATAATCAGTGTCATTCGTTTAGATAATGTGCTCGTATCAGTAAGTTGTAATTATATTGTTATATGTATACATAAGTTAATTTAAAACTGTAAACTGTATGTTGAGGTTTTCAATTTTCAATTTTAGAATTATGAATCTAATGACAGACATTTTATGATACTGATAATGTCGGCCTAAATTTTTCGCCATTTACTTACTGCTAAATAAACTAATAATAATAAACTGAACAAATTAAATACAATTCAATTAAAAATTAAAAATTGTGCCAGGCCACTGTTTCCATGATTTATCATAAATGTCAATTATAGCAAAATTACTTACAAAACTGTGTACACAAAATTGTGATTAAGAGAGGTTTTTAGTTGAATATGATGTGTGTCTATCGACATAGCAATCTTTCACCAAATTATTTTTGCATCAAATCCGATATAAGTAATTGAAAATTAAGTGCACTGTGTTTACCCATAAATGATGAAATAATTCGTGATACTGTTTACCTTTTTTAATTTTAATGAGGCTTTTAAAACAGTTTAATCTAAAATATTAAGATATCTTTCTTATTTTCAGATATAACTATTAAATTTTCGTAAGTAATTTTTTTCGTAAGTGTGAGTAAATCCTGTTTATTTACTTACGAAAAAGTGCTATAAATATCAAAGATTTTTTTTAAATAACGGTTAATTTTTATTTTATATTTGAGTAGTGATGCAGTTCGCACAGATAGAAATTTGAAAGTCATCTGTCAGAGCCGGTGATCGAACCGATCTAAACGTAAATTTCGTAGTAGGTACGTAAGCAACCCAAACTCGATTCGCACCGACTCCACTCATTTTTTAATTGCAATTTGAAGTTTCGATTTACCCGTTCTCAGTGATAAAGAAAAACATCGCAAGGAAACCTGCATATCTGCGAAGTTAAAAAAATATTTTGGAAACCATTTACAGGTATAGGTATGTGAAAACGGTCATCCCTCGTTGGAGTCAACTCCATTTTGTCCTAAAACTCGCTGCGGTCTGTGCCTGATGTATCTAGACTGCTACTTTTTTACCTTTAATAGGGTTATTCAGTGCTGATTAAAGGCTTTCACCATTGTTTTTTAAATAGCCCGAATACTTGCAGATTTTTATTAACGCTTGGCAAGCGGTTGGGCAACCGCAGCTTTTTATTACTTTGCGCTGTTATCAAGAATATGGCACCCACGCGACTAAATAGTGTAATAGTTTCTTTTACGCCACCTCTTCATTCATCAATGAATTTCCCCCACAGATTGCCAAATAAGTTGGATATTTGCCGTAGTTGCCACGCATGGCATACGAGCAGCCAACTGCGTATTTTGATTCCTTTGGACTATGATCGGAAAGAGGCTGTTGCCTAACTTCTGTAGATTACTACTCCCGTTCATGGATTTAGTTCTTCTTACACGTTCACCGTGGATAGAACTATATTATGAAATTTTGAAGTATATTCGAACGGAAAAAATACTGGGATGTATTTTATGGCGGTTTTAATATTAAATGGTGCCAATATTAATGAAGACCATGAAATTCAACATTATCATATCAAAACAATAATATCAACTTTAATTATGAATATTGTGTAAATAACGAATTTCTGATTTCAGGGCAATTTTCACTTCATCGGAATACGTGCCCAATATAAAGAAAGGTTTTACTAGACGTATGATATTAATGCAATTGTGATAAACTCTCTTCTCTCTCTACAAATGATCCATTGATGTCTCTTAATTCTGCCGACGCGAGCGAAGCCGCGGGTAAAAAGCTAGTCTCCTATATATCTTTAGACAATAACTGTTCTTATCATTTTTTTTACAAAAGTGTTCATAATCTTTAACACCATCATAATTTCTTTTTACAACACTGATGTGTTATTCATTCATTCATAACAACTTTTCAAAAGTCAACTTCTGATCAAAAAAGCGATGTTGTTCACAGTTACCATGCTTAACAGGCGTTTTGGTAACCGCATCTTTTATTATTTTGAGTAGTTATCAGGTCACAGAGACAGGACTTGGAACAGGAGATTTTCTGTTTCAGTTTCCCTTCGTCGCATCTTTATGCACCCACGGGGTGGTATGAGGTAGCTGATCCTTTTACATCATCACCACACGGCAATGGTCATATATCTTCAAATTACTAACGGCAAGGTATAACTATCTTACCGTGTTACTAAAAATAAATACACGTATTCAATGTTATAGATCCTCGTCTAATAATTTATATAATTACTTAAATTAATGAACGGAACGATAATAATACATTATAAGAAAGCTATTAAATGGAAAATTACATAATTGGTGTATTTAGTTTATTATTTTAGATTAATACGTGGATATAGTCATATTTCCCAATTGGAATTTATTTTGATGTGTCCTATTTGTTTTAAACAATACTATCAATGATTTTAACTTTAATAATGCTCCTGTTAAAGTTCCAAGTAAGTTTAATATGCTTGCATTAGGAGTAGTTCACGACAATAATCAGAAAGCGGATTTTTTAAATTTGTAAGCCCTACCCTGACCGTTAGGATACTGTCGCTTTTTTATAGAATAAGGGTGACAAACGAGCACACAGTCTACCTGATGGTAAGTGGATGCTGTAGCCCATAGAAAATGTCTTTTACATGAAACTAATTTAAAAGTTGAAATATCGAGATATCTTCTCATTTTGAAATATACAGAGACTCTACTGACTGACTCTACGGTTTAAAAAAATGTCTGTCTGCGTGTAAGTATATTTTCGTAACTTTGTACATTTTTAAGCCAGTGTACATTTCTTAAACTATTATAAGCCAGTATTTGACTATTATCTCTCACTTAATGGTAAGTAGTAATGCAGCTGAGGGTGGTGAAGCACGATGGCTTAGTTTAACAAAAGGACCGGACCGGATGGAAGGAAAGATGCCGACAATTATTCCTCTATATTTTTGTATGAACTACGAACAACGAAGCAAAATTTTATCATTCATTTCATGTTGTTCGTGAATATCTTTCTCTTTATTTAATAATTTTTCTGTGACTTTCGTCTCGAAACTCTTGAGAAGAAACGGGTGATATGTCATTAAACTAAATTAATAAATTTCTTTATTGAATTTGAATGAAATAATGAATACCCGACTTAGTTATTATTTGAAAAAATACATTTTTAGTCCTCAATGTGAATTGATTAGTAAGGGCAAACGGAATTGCGTTCCAATTAAATTTTATTAATAAAGCATATCTCCATTTTGCCATGTGGTGGTGGTGTAAGGTAATAAGTTGCATCTTTACGTCATATGCGTGTCGTATCACGAGATTGCGGGAAATATCACAGAAACCTTATGACTTCCGATGATGAAATACTATCTCGTTTAAGCTAGCCGTAAAAGATTTTACGAGGTGGTGGGACTCTTTTTCTATCCATTCCATTAGGGTAATGCTAGTACTGCGTTCTCCCGGCTTGAAGGTGTAGGAGCCAGTTACAGGCTGTGTGGCACTTCAACTAAGTCCTCAGATCTGATTACGCATCTGAAGCCTTCTCTGTATGAAGTTGGCTGCAGTTGGCCATTGACCGCAGAATTACTATCAAGTAAGTAAAGTCCGTTTCATAAAATAACCCAGACTAGCGATGGGGAGGATCGTTATAGTTACCACACGTCTGGTGCTGTGATCGTCAATCCCTGGAACGGGAGAGGCCCATGTCCAGCCGTGCAGTTTAACACAAAGGATGTGTTTGTAAAGTAATGGTAATTCCAATACACTTATTAGTATAGCATTTCTTATTAATTTGAATATTACTGTCAGTATGATGGAAAGGAGTTTAAATATTAAGGTATTAACTTCTTCGCTTCAAAACGTTACTGCTCATTCTTAAAAAGATCTTTTATTTAAATGTGTATTCAGAAAGATTTTCAAAATAAGAAAAGGGTTTTCAATTGCGGCTAGTTAATGAAAGCTCTTTTCTAATATATTTTTTCTTAACCAGGTTGAGGTTTTCGCAATTAAGATTTAATTTTTAAATCAAATGAATTAATTTATAGGCCTCGTTAAGAATTATTTTGTGCGTATTTTTGGGTTTAATATTCTAATATTTATGTTAAAAAGCAGCTCTATTATGCCTTTCTAAGGTTTTTTCTCTTTTCAGTAAACTAAAATATAGAAGCTCCTTGTATTTATAATATTAAGTTTTGGCACTATTTGTCTTTACGTATTTTTAATAAGTAGTTATTATTTTAGAATGACTGTGGTGCAAAAAGAAATTAAATAAATTAAAACATTAAATTTAACGATTGATTTAATCCCCTCGCAGATATTTTAGATTCGAGAGTTACTTTTATTGCAAATTTTTTATGTGTTGAAAGGTTTTTATGTTTAAATTTTATTTTGTTTTAGTTGTAAAAAATAATTCTATAATGTTTCAAATTATAATAATTGATACACTATTAGATTTTTAAGTGTCAGTAAAACTGATGTCAAATTATTAAAAATTATCTCATATAAATACAATAATATATTCGTACATATATTCGCTTAACACATATGTTTAAAATACTTAATCATATTTAACAAAAACCTAGTTTTTCAAATCTCACTTACCTTGAAAGGTATAATTGTAGGCTTAAAATACTCAGTCACATTAAACTTTCCATTGTAACCTTAGAAACACTCGTACAACACATGTTTATGACTTTTTATGACATTAAAAGTCAATAATTAATAAGAAAAAAGCATTTGACACACTGCTTTTAAAAGTGTATCGTACTCGACTATCAATTAAAATATCACTTGGTCACAAAAAGAAGCGACATGCTTATATGTTTTTTTTCTCGAGATAATCTCGCCAAGTTTTGAACTAACGCGCGCGGGTGGCAGCTACGAAGCCTTTTCGGCGACTGAATTTCGTAACGCCGCTGAAAACCTTAACTTAGAGCTTTCCGCAGGCACTATCATTTGTAAAGGCTTGGCGTTGTTTATTGTAAGAGGCTTTTTGTGTGTTCTATACTGAAAATAAGAGGCTATTTAATGGCTTTGTATCTTTATCTGAATTAGTGTTTTTATATTCACAATTCTTCAAACAACCGTAACGACTTTCGTCAACGAATAAATATTATGTTGTTCATATTAGTACAATGGTTTTTAACCGAGTTCTAACTAGAAGGTTACATATTCCGAGAGTTTGGTTTATTAGTGTAGGTTCACCGATTTGTCAGAAAAGGCTTAAGAGGTGAACCGATTTTAATGTTTTTTTTATTATGATTGTAGTAAAGTTACGTCCTACAGGGTGAAAAGATTGAGCATGAAGATTTTAATGTTACTATTTGACGACATTCTTTTTATCACTTTGAACTTATGATATTCTTTATACCACTAAAAAGTTTAAAATAAGTAAATACACTTGGAAAAGAAAGTATAAACAACGCAATAAATTTTCTTCTATATGCTATATCTTGGCCCTGACTTTAGGAGTTATTTTATGAATATTACTTTATTTTTTTGTTTTGTATACGAGTTCTATATTTTATTAAAAGCTAAATTATTTGTATTTTTTTTAATAAAATTAGGGTGACAATCAAGCACGCATCTATTATGCTACCTTTTGTGTTACTTATTACCCTAAGCTCGTCCTCTCGGACAAAATTCGGATCGTTGCAAAAAGGTTCGCATATAGCATCAGTGAAATGGATACCTAACAGGTAACAATACATGCAAGGTCTAAAAAGGATCAATTTGCTTATTGCAAAAGTTTGGCTTCAGCGTTGTTTAATACTAGAATCTCAAAAAATATATAATTATATTTTCTAACTTAGTCATTTATTTATTAAATTTTTTAAAGTCTACAGTTGAACGTTGCCTCATAATACGGATATTTATCATAGTAGTATCGCTTGGCACGTGAGACGGCAACCGAAGCTTTCCTATTTTCTAGTTGTTATTAGGAAGATGCTGCTACCTGCCTCCTGATTTTTTGCTGTCTGTCACCTCTTACGACTCTCACGGGACGCTAAGAGGTAGTAGATATTCTTACATTGTCACTACATGCTTTATACCGCCGGTAAACGTTAGCTTATGGTCTGAGTGCTTGCCGTAAATTTCCCATACGCGTTCGATCGTCGCCGATACAAATAATAAAATATGAATAACAAAATATAGTTTAAAATAAATTTAAAAAAGAGAAAGTTTGCTATTAATATATATACATCAAAAATTCTGAAAAATTTAAAAAGAAAGATTTCAGGAACGAGTCGTGGCCGGAAGTCGTGGTAGCTCAGTGGGTTAGCGCTTGCTGTAAACTTCACAGCACGAGAGCAACCAATGAAATTTTTAATTGCAATTTTAGGTGCTGATTCACCACCTGCTTGGCGGTGAAGGAAAACATCATGAGAAAACCCTTCATATCTGAGAAATAAATAAAATATATATCGAAGACAAGTAAGCAGATTAAACAAAATTCCTTTAGCCAAAATAACATCTTTGCATTCGTCATTTCAAAGGAAATGCTCGAAGCTCGAAGCGGATATAGAGACAATAGACATAGTTTCAATTACTATTTTCCTATCTTGGAGCCATATCTTTAGCTTTATATGAAGACTGGTTTACTTTTATATAAGCAATATTTAAAAAAGTAATAACATAAAATAATAACGAGACGCATACTGTATGCGTAAATAAACAAAATACACAAATGTAACAACAAAGAATACAAAAATTAACAAAAATAGATAAAACTTCATTAGAATAAAAGATTGTACCAATTAAATATTGAAAAACAGTAGAGTATCCTTTTATACCTAGTGATTCAAGTGGGAAAGAAGTACCTTATAAACTATTTGTGTTTTTGTGTCTGAATGGTATGGAGAGCTGGTATAATTTCATGTCGTCAAGTTCCATTTAAAACCCCTTGGGGTTTAATCTCCTGCTTATTTTGTTTGAAACTGATTGGCAAATGTATTAAATATTTATCATCAGATGAGAGATAGTTCGCCACTTTAATTCAAAGAAATATTTGTAGCAATTATAAACAGTAAAATGTCAAAACTCTCATGTGTAGTAAGAAACAAGGGCAAATACTCATTCCTTCCAGAGAAGCTCACGTTATTTTTTTATAAATTTCACAGTCCAGGAGATGGTAAGTAGAAGCTGTGGCCCATAGACATTTAGATTTACCCTAAATTAAGAAACGAAATGAAGATGCGTTGCCATCCCTGAAGACTGAGATGAAATGCTTTGTTTCCAGTAAAAATAGTCTTCGGTTTTCTACATTCATAATACGAAACACAGATGCAATAAGCTGCTATTTTACGTGGTATTCTGTGAGAGCGTGATCCTATTCCGGTCCAGACGACCCATTCGTGTTGCAATCTTTATATAGCTGCAACTTATTAGGATTAAAGAATTGATCAGATTATCTTGTTCTATTGAGACCTAGAAGTTAATTAGAATTTGTCTGTTGGCTCTCACGTCACCCACGCCACAGTACGATATAGGGTAGTGAATATTATTGCACCGTCACTACACGGTCAAACTCAACTCAAACAACACAATACAACTAAACTCAAATATTTTTATTAAGTAATAAAACTGTTAATTTAAAAAAAACTTAATTATTCTTTACGTCTCTGAGGTTCGGAATCCCAGATGACTTTATGATGATTTTATGATTGGTTGCGCGGAAAAACGAGTACTCTCGCATTTCGCTTCGTTGGTTGTATCTAACCAGTGCCGGCTAAATTAGATATTAATAATAATAAATTATATAATAAATTACATTAGATTAGGTAATAGTGAGTGCATTGCCCAAGCCTGCCACGTCAACCATTTTGTTTGGTTATAGGGAACCACGCATACAGCCCACAAGAAAATTGATCTCGTATAATTAATATTGGCCCGTTCTAGAAATCAAACCCAGGAACCATTAGGGCACCATTTTCTGATTCATTCAGGCCGGATTTAAAATTTGACTCCATCTTAGACCATTTGAATGGTCTAAGAACTACATAGCTGTGATTCTCAGTTTAAAAGGAGAAAAAAAGTGACATTTACAAGTCGTCTCTGAATGCAGCTTCTTCGCAATGTTTACTCGAAAATAGAAATAGGAATTTGTAAAAGACTAAAGTAATAGTGTTTTTAACTCTGACTGTTGGGCAAATTTCTAAGAATGTAATTACAGAGCAATTAGTGGCTGTGAGTGCTTGCTTTCCGTGTCGTTAACAGCGAAATCTTGGCCTATAAGCTACTACTGCTCTCGCAATTAGTAAATTGCACATTTACTTCCACAGAAGTAGATTCAGGCATAATAACTTCACAGAATGACCAGTCATGTCCCCATGTCAGAGATAATACCCAAATGTAACATCACATGGCACAGCATTGTTACGGTAGAAGGTCTTGTCCTTCCTTATATACGCCTATGTTTTTCAAACAGCAGCTTGTAACACATACAGATGAGGTTTAAATACTTTAGGCAGGTGATGTATCTGTGCTTGATTACAATTTTGATGCTACAATATGCGTAAAATCTATAGGTAGCTTTCGAGATTATTCGTAAAATAAGAAACTCACTTGAAAGTTAAATCGAAGGCGAGGGGTGGTAAGATGTAGGCGACGTACCGCTAAATACACAACAAAGTAGAGAAATAGATCGACCGCGCGCTTGTATCTTCAGACCGCTTCCACTCCACCTCGCCTCGAGTTAGTAATCAGAAGTGGTTTAAATAGCTACATTAAAATTCGTTTTGCACTGTCGCCGCATGTTTACAGTTAGAACTTCACTATTTTACTCTATATAATTTTAAAATTCATTTATATGGTTACGTTAATATATTGTATAAAACTGAAGTAAAAAACATATAGCCTACCTGATGGTAAGTCGCTTCTGCAGTCGATGTTCACCTGCAGCTAACTTCAAGCAATAAATGCCTCACAGCTTATAATTATACTGGCTCTCTGTACCCTTTAGAAGCGCCAGCACCGCTATCTGCCGGAAGAAACATTACGTTATATTTTATTTTTGTGCAAGTTTTATAGTAGCCAGAGTTTGATTGTCGTCTGAAAGTCTCTGAAAGTCCTATTGCAATTATACTCGTACAAGCAGGTTTATTACAAACGGATGTGCTGAAAACATTTTGAGAAATCTATACGTCTGACAAATGTATTAAAAAATTGGATATGTGAAATCCATCAACATACAGTGGAGCAGGGTAGCGGACTAACTGCCCAGCAGTGGAATGTTTATAGGCTAGGTTACATTCATCTTTTATTGCACATTGTCAAGTTAATTTGTCATTTTTACTGGAAACGATTTATTCTAGCATGATCTTCAATCATTTGTTTCTTTATCGAGGATAAATATAGAATGTTTATTGACTATAATATCCACTTACCAACAGGTGGGCTGTGTGCTCGTTTATCACCTACATTCTATTAAAAAATCATCAACATATTATAAATCGCATTTTATTGGTCTTCTAAGCATTGAAGGCTGCTTTTAAATTTAACATAAATATTAATGCAAACTAAAAGTAATTATCTTTTCTGAGCCGGGAGATGAAAATAAAATACAGGATAGATTGCAAACGTTCAAATGATGAAAGCTATGAAAATTTATGAAGTTAATTAACTACTGCTTCAAATATTTATAAGTTACTGTTTCTGCTTTTTACTTCTGTACTTCACCTAATACCAACTTATGAAATTAATATTTCGTGACTATGGTATTGTACATATAAATATACAATTTATACGGAAATTTAAGCATCAAATTTATTCTATCTGCCCTTCAAAGGTGTAATTTATTTTTAACTTCTACAACTAATAATTTGTTTCTAACTCTTAAAGACAATACCTATTTTCAAGACAGATATACATTGTGCACAAAAGTTATGGCTTGATTTCTTGCATATAACATACAAGCCTTGTCTAAAATCCTAGATTTCAAAAATATTAAGATTTCTTATCTATCTACCATCACACTATCTTCTACCCCTGGGAATCTGGTGATCTCTAACATACTGATTCTAAATATTTTCGTATTTAATTGTACAATATATTGCATTGCAAATTATGTAATGTTTAAGATATTTTTTTATGAACTTTACTTTAGTTATTTCCATAGCATTATGTCGTATGATATTTTGCTATGGGGACACGCGACTGACTTGAACTGAAATTATATTTATTTTACAGAAGAGGGCCATTAGAGCAATAAATAATTTAAAACCAAAAGTGTCACTGCGACAAAAATTTAAGGAAATTAATATATTAACTCTGGCCTCTCAATACATTTATGAAAATGTAATGTACGTACACAAAAATAAAAGTAGTTTTGCGAAAATAAGTGATATTCATTCTGTAAATACTAGGAACAGACACAAGCTAGTAGTACCAGTTACTCGACTCCACCGAGTCAGTAATTCATTCTTGTGGCGATGTATACGCTTTTACAACAAAATCCCAGAAAATATACAAAATTTGTTATACACGAAGTTCAAAAATGTTATTAAACTAAGTTTGTATAAAAAGGGTTATTATAATATTGAGGAATTTATGGAAGATAATAACCCCTGGGAAGGGTGATCGCTACCAAGCTATTTCTAATTTGTCTTGTGTTGTTTATTGTAAAAATTACTGTAAGCTATTATTGGAAAAAAATAGTCCCGCTGGGTTTCTTGCTGGTTCTTCCCAGGACAGAGGTTTTTTTTTGCGAACCAGTGGTAAATGAAAAAAGTGACTTTCAATAAGTATTGTTATAATCTACATTTAATAAAAAAGTTTCTGTTTCTGTTTCTGATATACTATCGTTGTGTTTTACGCTGGTTATTTCAAGGATAGAGCTTTTTCCAAACCAGCGTTAAAAGCATAAATGATTTTTCATATGTATTCTTGTTATCTTTATTGTATAAAAATGAAATAATTCCGATAAATTCTATCATACTTTGGAGTACTGACTTGCCTTTACAGTACAAATACCGATTTCAGCCTAATAAATCAACGACAGATGCTGTATATTTGTAACGAACTTACTTTGTAGTAATAAATCTCGACATTGAGCAAAACGTTCTATTTTTGTTTTGGTTTTAACTCGATGGGAATGAAAAAATGTTGCTAGTTAACAATTAATATGTTTGGATATATAATTGTCGTCGTAAGAGAATCCACTACTCTACACTAAATTAAAATGTGTCGTTTGTCAAATTAAAGAAGATTTGACAAATTCAGATTTTGATATTGATCGCGAAAAGAATTAGATCTATCGAGAAACGTATGGTTAAATGTTTTCATTTTTAGTTAAATGTTTACCAATTTAATAAAATTTGAAACGATATTTTCACATACGAAAAGTGACGGTAATCAATAAACGTTGACAATTAATTGATAAAGTTACCGATTAATTAAAATGCCATGGTAGAAAGTTTTATAGAAGTGTGTATTGTTATGACAACTTGATAGTGGTAACTCTATAAGTTTTCTGTCGTAAATTGTATTATATTTTGAGTGCATGTACTCTGACATATTTAGTTAAATAAAAGACTTAAAAATTAAAAAGTGAGATGTTCTTTATTTTCGATAAAATTATCTCAATAACTTTTATCTTTAAACAGTTCTATTAATACTATCAGTTGTAGTGTCAATATAATATAATAAAAGATAAGACTTCGAAGTGATAAAAGATCATTTTCTGAAAACAGAACTGGCTTCGCTGGCAGTTTAAATATTATTTAGTAAGTAATTACTTAGTCTGTGGAAGACAATTAATGCTTTGATATATAGTAGTCATATACCCAATATACCTCACCCAAACGAATCACATTTTATCCAGCCTAAAGACCCAAGAGTTATCTTGACATGTCATCTGTCAGAACGTCTGAGGGGTGTTAGTGTCCAGAAATAAAAAGCTCTAAAATATAAATAGGGAAAACTAGGATTAAACGGAAATGCAAAGTAAGTTTAGGAAAAGAGTTTTAATTTAGGAATGGCAAATATATTGATGACTCCTTAGTCCTTACAAAATAGGAGACTAGACAAAGCCATGCATATAGACCGCTTTCAATAATGCCCATAAAATATTCACTAAAGGAAATGTATACGAGGCTCATGCCAAAGAAACTAGATATTGAAAAATTATAATATTTATAGACCTTTTCAAAGTATTCACTTTGTAAACATATACGTTTCCATACATCTTAGCCTATTTAGAAAGTACATTTTTATAGAATAACTAGGGATCCAACCCGGCTTCGCACGGGTGATTTCTCGATCAGTTATCAAATCAAAGCAAATCGGTCCAACCATTTAGGAGAAGTTCAGTCACATACACACGGACAGAAAAATTATATTTATATATAAAAATGACTGACAAACGATACGAAATCCACAAGATGTAAAGGGGCAATAGTTTTTTCCAAATATCCAAACTCACCTGCACGCAGTGCACCGTACAGTAGTATGTTGAGTATTGTAGTTGGTGCATCGTGAGTACAGAAAAAAACGTTAACCAGGGGTAAACAACCAGCCAGTTCTTGCTTTAGCCATCCCTCACCACGATCGTTTAGTAACAACTATATCTAGCAGTAGATTTAAAAATACAACTTTAACGTGAACAAGCACTTCCAATAAATTAGGTAATAAGTAACTTCAGTGTTAAGAATAATAATAAAATAGTTTTGTATAATTTATAATTGAAATTTGAAGGAGTTTTAACTAAGTAATTATACTTAAATATTTAAGGTAAGAAATAACCTTGTTCGTGCCAACAAGAGGACTTATTAGGTTATAAGTTTTCATGAGAAAATAAATTATGTATAGTAACATTATGTCAAGACCTACTTTTACTTTTAAACTTACACTACTCTTAATGTACCATAACAATTAATTAATAAATAAAATAAACTCAGGTGGTCAGGTCATGAAAATGTTATAGAGCCACGCTACAGCTATAATGATTGTAGCATGAATGGGTCGGCTCGACCGAGGAAGGACCACGCTCTTACAGAATACAAGCGTAAAATAGCAGCTCAATGTTGCTGTGTTTTGTATGGTGAATGTAGAGAACTGGAGACCCTTTTCACTAGAAACGAGGCATTCCATCTTAGTCCTCACGGATGACAACGCATCTGCATTTTGTTCGTAATCGAGGATAGATGTAGATGTCTATGGATCACAGCACCCACTTACCATCAGCCGGGCTAGCATGGGCAGGAGAGAATATACCCCCGGGGAAGGGATAAAAATTTTATCCCTTGCTTAGTTTTATCCACCGTGCGAGCATGGGCAAAAGACAAAAATTATATCCCCCGATTATATCCACTGACAAGAGATAAAATTATTTTATCTCCATAGTATATCCCCATTTGACATAACGAGTACACATATATCTCCCCGTCCGTAGCATGGGGCCAAGGGAAAGAGAAAAAATTATCCCTTTTTGACATTTGAAAGGGACAATTTTATCCTCCTTCGCGGACGTGGGTTTAAGTTTATCTCCAA
Organism: Parnassius apollo; assembly: GCA_907164705.1. Lineage (NCBI taxonomy): Eukaryota > Metazoa > Arthropoda > Insecta > Lepidoptera > Papilionidae > Parnassius > Parnassius apollo. Next base: position 3,701,475 of record CAJQZP010000527.1, read on the forward strand.
AACATTTTAATACAAAAAAGATGTCTCAAGCCTATTGCAACTACATTTTCGTGTCAGAAATTGAAAAACAAGAAAGAAAATTACATCGGCGATCGATACGTGATCAGAATACTTAATCTATTGGAATTCCTCGACAACGAATTTCTACGCTGGTTTCGGATGCTCAAAGATTGTTTTGTATTTGTGTAAAGAACTCTATGAGGCTTTAAAGCCTATTAATTCTGTGGATAGACTACCAATGCATATTGAAGTAAGCATCTATTACAACTACCTTGTCCAAAAACATCGTATAATTGCAATCAATATATGTGGCTAACTTATCTTAATATTTTTTCTAGGTACATAGGTAGTTTACATCTTTCAGTTTCTTGGCAGATGGTAGTTACCTACTAGAGAGGTACGAGTCAAGACCATGGCATGGCTGTTGTTCAAACAAGAAATAATCAACAAATGCTTGACCTCAGTTATTGGGGCCATCATTAGAAGGTGGGGAGCAATATACTTTAATTAGCCTCTTGTGTAGGCAAATACAAGTTTCAGTGCATCTACTTCTTTCATTTTATTTTTGACTAATACTGAAGTGAATGTCATTTCCGGGCATATAACAAGCAAGGCAAAATGTAGCTAGAGGATACCTAGCAGAGCACGGTCTGCCAGATATTCTTAGGGCTATTGACTGCACCCATGTTGATATATTTCACCATATCTATACCTACCATCCCAGACTGGGGTTTAGTACCTACATGGAAAGGGCGGTCTACAATTCTAATTTAAATTGTTCATCTGGTAATAAACAAACAAGTTATAGTTTTTTAAAAACCTAAAACCTAATAATCCACTTTTTTTCTAAATAAAGAATAGTAGTATTATATTAATCTAATATTCCCCTTTCCCCAAAAAATAACTGTAATGCATGTGTGCCAAATAGTCTTACAGGTAGTCCCATGAGACTATAGTCGTCCAGGTTAAAGATTCTACAACCTTTCAGATTGTAGTCACCCCTTAAACATTGCGTTATTGAGTCTCAATAGCTCAATGCCATGATTTAATTACATAGGTTGTGTCAACAATACCCAAGGTGAGTCCATGGTCAAGTCATATTTAATGATAATAGAATCGGTCTATACTATATTTTAGGTAAATATAATGTTTTAAAATAAAGTTATCAAACTTAGTAAAGTTACAATTCAAAGGTTTAAATTAAGAAATATGTTAATTATTTAGCAAAGCTTGTTAAATATTTTAAAGACCAATATACATAATATTAAGAATACAAATAACACAATATTCATGATTATAAAATAATTTATTCCTTGTTTTATTTGAAATCATTACATTTTTATTCTTCATGCTTCATCATTTTCAATTAAAATTAAGTCTGTGACTTAGAGCAGACATCAATTTTGAAGTATTTTGTAATTTTCTTATAATGGCAGTAATTGTGGGGATAAGATTTTTTTAATTTCCTTCAGAGGTTACACAACCTCCAAAGGGTCTATATTACTCAGTTTCACAATTGGCTTAATTCTAGACACATATTTTTTAATAAATGCAATAACAAGCGAAGCTGCGATTTGATACGAGCAATGTATACTTAAATATTATACAAAAGAAAATAAATAAAGAATTTGAATAATAGAAATAATAAAAATAAGGCAGAAATATGCTTAAACTAGATATAACAATTATTATAAATGACGTATTGTTTACTTTTTCTACTTTATTATATTGCTAAACTGTTAAATTATTAACAGTTTAGCAATATAATAAACAAAAGGTAAAAGAAAATATAAGTTAATGTAAATCTACTTAATCTGAAAACTAAGCAAAACAAAACATATTAAAATATAAATAAAAACATAAGTAATTAATATATCTATAGTTTGCACACTGTCTATATAAATTTTAATCTACTATTTTATAATGACACTTACATTAATTATTTACAATAGTCTAGTCGCCACAGTAAGAAGCGCGCAACAACCCATGAAAAAAAACAAAACCACCCCACGCCGAAACAAAGCTCTACCTTCGGAAAAATAAAAGAGAGAAGAAAAACAAGAGAAAAAAAAAAATTTTTAAATAAATAAAAAAAGAACAATATTGTAACATTTAATATATTATACATTATTAAAAGGCATGAAAAAAATACATATGTTAATAATGTCAAAAGAGAGAAAAAAGGTAAGTATATACAGAAAATAACTTATCAGCTATATAAAGTCTTGTAAAAGTAATTAAAAATATAAAGTGGATCACTTCAATTCTTTGTTATATCTATGGGATATTACAACTAAATTAGCGTTGACAAGTGAAATTTGTAACATCGAAAGAAGAATGCAAAATTAAAATAGGATAATAAATGTGGACCTTATAGCTATACTAAATCTAATATGTAAAATTAACAATGTGCAGAGATGTTATAACAAATATAGAAAAAAAACAGGTTGGGTATAAAATAAAGTTAAGAGAAGAAAAAAATGTAAAATGGATATAAATCAATGTATTACTAACTATTGAAGTGAACGACAGTTTCATTTTTTTTGAGCTAGTGCTTAGTTTAGCTAGCCACTACACGTAAAACAAACTTTTCACGGAATGGCAAAAAGGGATATGTTATACAATAAAATTCACTATTAAAAAACTGCTCAACTAAACAATTTGAATTTTCACCCACAGTAAGAGCATGAGTTTGTCCTTCTATATACAAAAAAATGGAGGGGGGTCGTTACCCAAAAATAAAAGTTATTGGAGTCCAAACATACAGGATGTGGGACACCAGCTGCAAAAGTGTGGTTATTCTGAGGATATACACTTCCGGCAGATGATGCATATATTTTCGGCAAGAGCTTTCCGAGACGCCGCAAACGACACCTTCAATTCCAGCCGCAGACTCCTGGTTCGCGAAACCACCTACCACGTGGTTTTCGTTTTTCCTCTATAACTCGGATGTCCTTTATCCAAAAACCAAATTTTGGAGGATGATGTGTCCCCAGGTGGCGCACAAAATCACAAAAAAAACAGCAGGTTGTGGCGACTAATTGAGCGCCGCAAGCGATTTACTGTTTTGCTAATATGAGAAAAAACGGTTTTCACTAAAAAATCACAAAAAATTGTTTTGCGGCTAAAAAAATATTACACCACTAGAAACGTCTCGTTAATACGCAAATTTTGACACTAAGTATACTTATATCTGTTCACTTTTTTACCACTTTTCGAATTTTTAACTGCGGGAGCGTCACAGTTTCGTGGCGTTCCGCTTTGTTTACTTGTCAACCAAAAACGTGCCCTATATAGTTTATAGCTTTATACTATGGTATATTATCTATGCGCGGGGATAAGCTTATTCTACTTGTCGATATTATATCCACCATAGGCCCATGCTCGCAGGGTGGATAAAGCTTTGGCATAGGGATAAGACAATTTTATCCCTTGTCAGTGGATATAATCGGGGGATAAAAATTTTATCCCCTGCCCATGCTAGTCCGGCAGGTGGACTGTGTGCTCGTTTGTCACCCTATCCTATAAAAAAGCCCATTGCGCTGCTGAGCACAGACCTCTCCAGTTGATTGCCTCATGCGATGCTACTGCCCATTCCCCGTTTCATTTCTCCGTCATACGTCTCTGACGCTGCCACTACACAGTTATTGTTACCATGATACCGATTATTATAATTATCTTTTTAATATAAACTTTACCTCTGAAAATGAACACACGTGCAGTTCATCATTCACAACGGCATTCTATTTTTATGCTATAGGTGTTCAGAAAATATATTGCAATATAAACATAAATAAAAATACATTTTCCATAAAATATAAAAAAATTGGAATATTACAAATTAAATATACAGATAATCTGTTGCATTTTGTCGATATATATAACTCTGTTCAGTGTAGTTTTCAAAACTGTTGTATTTAAAGCGTGATTTTATCCAAAGTTAAAAAAGTTCGGTACTAAGTTGAGTATCGAACTCTCTTGTTTCCGTTTTGTTTTTCAAATATAAAGCAAGCTACCGGCCAGCCTGTCACCGTAACTGTTTTTGAACTCAATTCGTGTAAAATAGCATGTAAAATAAATTAGCTAAAAAGCTTACACATTCATTACAGCACATAGCAAACCTACTGCTGAACGTAGACCTCCACCATAGATTTCCTCAATGGGAGATATTTGCCATAGTTGCCATGCTTGGCAGGCTAGTTGGCAACCGTAAAATTCCATTATTAATGATTTGTTCTCAAAAAGATGCTGTTACCTATCCCCTGTTACAGGTATTATTTCACGTCTCTTACGACACTGACTGAATAATATACGGTTGTGTATTTTTATTTTATCTACACGGCAAAGCTTCGGCAAGAATCTCTAGAAAATTATTATATAAAGATTTTATTACACGCCACCGCACGTTGGAGCTTGTTTATGACGTATATACAAGTATACATCAACAAAAATGTATATAAAAAATCTTTTTTCTTAAAATTGCATTGTGAAAATACGCAAACATATTTGGAATATCCTTACTGCTTCACGAAGCATGTGTGTACGTGACTTGTTTTATTTGTTTAGTAAAATACACGAGTAGAATATTTATGTTCTTGAACCATTTCAATATTTTTATTACATTCTCATTACGGAAAATTCGAATATTTGTAAGTGAAGATTAGATCTAAACTTCCATAATCAGTTCCGACTAGATAAAAAAAATATTCTAAGAAGCATTTCTATCCATTCGATTTTATATTTGTACGATCTATTTTTAAATATTATAGTTTGCAGAAATGTAGAGTAATACAGTTTTAATACAATTCATTTCATCGCTTCAGTATCGTGAAAAGCGTGGGAACAAAACTGTTATGCAGCACCCACTTGACAAAGCGTGGAGGACCTCTCGTCTATTTTATGCTACAATAGCAAGTGCATCACAATACTAAGGTCGAGTTTCCATTTAAAACGCTTCTTATGTTAGTAGCGTCAGTGTTTGGGTGTAGCGATGAGGGATCACGGGTTCGTTCCCGCACGGAACTAGTGTTTGTATGGCCTACAAAACACCTAACCCAGGAATAACTTAGATTACACAATTGCTTGTGTATTTTTAAGCTCTGTTAATTATTACAATATTAGTTGTTTGTTTTACATACGATATTATCTATAAATATAAATAAAATTGAAGCGTTTGTGTAATATTAAAATAGGTGACATCTGTTAAGCTCAGACGGTTAATTGCATGCTATGAAGACATAATAACCATTTAAAAATCTCTCTGTCTGTCTGTCCGGGCTATTCTTAGCAATGGTTAAACAAATTGTTATAATTTTACGAACGAGCAATGCCAGCCGTATTTTATCTAATGTCGCCTCTACACGTTGGCCAACACAGTGGCGAATGGAGTGGCGAATATATTGGCCGAGAGTTGGTGACGGCGTCCACACGTTGGAAGGTCGTTCAGTTTACTTCGGTTCGGGCCAATGTGCGGACGAATTTATAATCACCGTGGCGCAGGGGCTCAGCAATGAGTGGCTGCACCGGGCGCCGCGGGTTTGATCCCGCACGGAACAAGTATTTGTATATCCTAAAAATAAATGTTTCGGGTCTGGATGTGTGTCCTTGTGCAATTTATGTTTGTAAACTGCCTGCGCGATACGGGAGAAAATCCTAATGTGGGGTTAACGTTTTTATAAAAGAATTATAAAATAATAGTGGATATTAATGGGGTTGTAAATAGATATACGATATACGATTAGCTTTATTTATTCTTTACATGCATCATAAACTGGAATAAATACCATTAATAAGAACTTAACTTATTTTAAAGTTAAAGGAGTTATAATCGATTAGTCTATGTTTTAAAATTGGGTTTTGATTTTAAAGTTTAGCAAAATATGTACTTGCATTTCTATTAGACATTTGATGTATTAAAACACCTTATAATTTATTTGGTAATTTAATTATTTTTTGAGAAAGACAAAAACAATAGCAATAAATATAATTAACACTGACTTAATAATAGGTACTAATTATAACTTAGAACATAAATGAAAAACTCATGACGAGCAAAGTAGCTCAGGACCATGCTTTGCGGCAGTCTGTGGAGGAAGATATTCAGTAGTGGACTTGTGAAGAGCTGTAATGATGATGATGATTCGAAAACTTGCACGATTAAATTATAAGAAATCGACGCTTTTTTATATAGGATAGGGTGACAAACGAGCACACAGTTCACCTGATGGTAAGTGGTTGCTGTGGCCCACAGACATCTACATCTATCTTCGATTACGAATCAAAATGCAGATGCGTTGTCACCCGTGAGGACTAAGATGAAATGCCTCTTTTCCTTTAAAAAGTGTCTCTGGTTCTCTACACTCACTATACGAAACACAGCATCATTAAGCTGCTATTCTGTGAGAGCGTGGTCCTTCCCCGGTCGAACGGACCCATTCGTGCTACAACTATACTTCTAATATAACTGCATGGTTCTACCACGTATAAACGACGTGCTTCATTTTTTTTTGATTTTAAAATTGTTCTCGTAATAATCTGATTGCAAATAAATGTTCATTATTTTTTTTTATAAATAGCTTATCGATTAAAACAAATGTTTAAAAATAATTAAATCGCGCGAATTAAAGTAGTAGGAATCTTTAAAGTGGAAATTGGCACTAAAAGGCTGGTAATTGGGTCATCCACCCTACAAAGCGTGAATATAAAATTTTTATCAGATGCGTGTAATCACTCTGGGAGCTTGTAGCAAACTAAACTCGCGGCCAACGTGTGGACGCGGCGACCAAACTCTGCCAACAATCCTTTGATCTTTTGTAAAAAAATCGACACCATACGGATCTCGCGCCAACAAGCGTAGAGTCGCCGTAATATGGACATTTTTTCTAAATTGGCCTTTGATCATTTTAAATCTAAATAACACTACATTAATAGATCCTATCCAGCCGAACCCGGGGCGCGTTGCTAGTAAATAATATAAGTAAAACCAAAACGAAATATAGAATATTATTTTATATTCGTTGCTACACATTTCACTTTTTGTATTAGTATTTGTATTACTGGCCAGAAATTTACAGCAGTCAAAATAACGTATTTTATTTACTTTTTATATGGGTTGCGTCACGTATGGCTTTTTGCGTTCATTTTATACTTTGTAACAGTGACAGTGAGTTACAGAATATAATTTTCATTTTTGTAATTTTTTAGGATTTCAATTTTATTATATTAAAGAGCCAAAAGCAGTAAAAGTCCATATAAGTAATGATATATAACTACTGCAGTCTTCTTTTTGTATTACTGTTAACCCCATTCGAATATTATCTTTATCGTTGAGGCTTTTAACGTATATAAAGAGCGCATGGACAACTTACTTACTAGACTTGAAGATTGATAGACCGTAAGGAATGAAGGAATTAGTGAGAAACGTTATCTATAATCAATATTTCGTTTTCTTGTTTAACACCCCGTTATCACTTAGAATAGACTAGCTGTTAACCGCGGCTTCGCCCGCATGGTCACTGGGAAATGAACTATCCATTGCTTTTTGAATTGAAAGAAAACTGAGTTTTATAGATTTGTCAGAGATGCAGCCATTAAAAGGAACTGAGCAAAATTGATTCGTCAGCCTATTTAAATGTTTTCAAACGCAGCGTATAGGAAAGCATGAAAATAGCCTGTTTATTTCAAATGGAAATGGGAAATTTTTTTAATTAAAGGAAACTGAGCATAATTATCCGTCAGAGCTGCAGACTTTTGAAAAGAAAATGAGCTAAATTGATTCGTCAGAGATGCAGTTTTCTGAATTGAAAGGAAACTGAGCCAAATAAAAGATCCGTCAGAGATGCAGACTTTTGAGTTGAAAGGAAACTGAGCTTAATAGGTCCGTCAGAGGTGCAGCATTTGGAATTGAAAAGAAACCGAGCTAAATAGGAAATTTCGAATTGAAAGGGAAGATCTGTGGGTATTCTGATTAATTGATTGTGGGAATTTTGGAAAAAAAAACTAACTGAACACTATTTTAAGACGCTACTGTACACAATAACGTTTTTAATTCGGGGGAAAGAATGTGGAGATTCTGGGCATTTGACACACGCGAACATGCTACATACAGCTGACCATGAGAGAAGCACGGTTTTTAATACCCCCGCTACCTTAACTTTCCTCCTTTATTATTATCATTGCAAAACTGAGCTTAATAGGAAACTGCAACCTTTTGAATTGAAAAGGGAGATCTGTGGGAATTAAGGATGTGTAAACAACTCTTTCCATTAGCATGACTCGCTTTTTTAATTGAAGCTTATGTGAGGGCACACCTGACAACTCTAGAGAATTTAGAAACTCTACGGGATATGAAGTGCTCTGTTCTGTGTCCATAACTGTGTCAACTGACAAATACTCTGTTATTTCTCCTGCTACTTCGCTTAATATATCTGAATTTATTTTGCTAACACTCATTATTTTTTTATAAGGTTCATTATGTTTATTTTATATGTTGAATATGTTGCCACAAATTTGGATCCGATAGATGGAGCTGTTGTCGAGTAATTAATGAGTTTTATATTTACAATGTGAATTTTTTATAGTGATCGTATCAATCCTCTGAAAAAAATATTTGCAACAAACAGACAAACACACTGACTGACTATGTGGTGATCCCGAATGTTTTCCAAATTTGGCACGAAACTATTTTTATATTAATAATAAAAATCTCATGGAGGCATGCCACAAAAAAGCTAGTAATAAATAAAATACAAAGAAAACTACAGTTTATAAATATGTCGTTACTGGGCGCAGGCGTCATCTCAGTTTTTAAAGTAAATATATTTATTTACTTTACTTATTATAAGCCAGTACTTGACCACAATTCCACCAGGTGAGTGGTGATGCAGCTCTAGATGGTAAATCGTAACAAAAGCCTATTCACTCTTGCTTTGAAGACGTGTTATTTGTTTCGTTATTATTTTCTGACGGAAAAATAGACGCGGGCAAGTTATTCCACTCCTTTGCTGTACGCATTACAAAAGCAGAAGAAAACCATATGGTCTTAAGCGTGGAATATCGAAAACAAAGGATAAAGACCCGCCGACCGCCTGGTTGTCCGATGTGTAAAAGAGAGGGAGGAATTAAAGCGTGTAATTCCTGCGCACACTCACCTAAATACATCCTATAGAATACTGAGCGGCCGACTACTCTGCACCTATGCTCGAGGTTTAACTAGTTTCAACCAAATCAATGTCACCAACGAGCCCCTTAATACGTCTCTTTACTGATTACAACGCTGCCAGGTGGTATTTTGCAGCACGAGCCTATGTGTGACAGCAGTACTCCATGCACGACCGGACTTGCGCTTTATATAAGGTAAGAAGTTGCCCCGTTGTGAAGTATCGCGGCACCCTTGCAAGAACACCTAGTTTCTTTGCGGCGTCTTTGGGCCTGGACTTAATATGCAGACCATAGTTGAGGTTTGGAAAATTAATTCAACCCCTAACAACTGAAGGCGGTCATTGTATTCCAAGGGTACATTCCGGATAGTAGGAGCTATGGTGAACGGGCTCCTTTTAGCGGTGAAAAGACATACTTGTGTTGGAGGCGTTGAATCTCACAAGATTGATATTAGCATTGAGAGATTTTCTCGCTCAACCATAGTTTCTCTTTCAGACTGGATTTGATCTTGACTGGCCCGAGTACTCGACCAGTACCTCTTCACAACCATTCTGTCGTCATACCAATGGGTACAGAGGAACATCGCGTTTGCCGCGATAGGACCAGATGAGCAGCCATCGATGACGACTCGGAGCGATCATTCACTCAGAAAGTCGGTCACCCAGTTAATCAGGCCAGGGGATAAGCCGTATACTGGAAGCTTGCCGAAAAGGCTAGCGTGCCAAACCTTGTCAAACTCTGTCATGCAATGAAATGAATGATTTTATTCAACATAGATTATTATAAAATACTCATCAATCACAAAAAGTCATTCTTTAATTTACCACTGGTTGGCAAAAAACCCTCTGTCCTGGGAAGAACCAGCAAGAAGCCCAGCGGGAATTTTTTTAACATATTTAAATTAACAATAAATTTATTTTGTTACAATTTTCGAATGATTTTTATAGAACCAGCATGGTGGCGATCACCTCATTCCCAGGGTTCTCATTCTATTTTCATTTATGTATATTCATTTATATTATAATAACCCTTTTTGTACAATTTTTCTTTAATAAACATTTAAACTTGTCTAATGACAAATTTTGTACATATTCAGGGATTTTGTTGTAAAAGCGTATACATTGCCCCATAAATGAATTACTAATTCTGTGGAGTCTTGTAACTGGTATTACAAGCTTATGTTTGTTCCTAGTGTTCAAAGTATGAACATCTTTATTCTTATGAAAGTTATTTATGTTTTTATGTACATACGTTACATTTTTGTAAATATATTGTGATGCCATGGCTAATGATTGATGGACTCAATTTGTTCAACTCAACTTTCATCCAATGCATTCCTTTTTGGTTAAATTGCTTACGTTAGTTATTATACAAACTTGAATATGGTTATACATAAGAGATAACTTAAAAAAATTTATATTCATACTCCATTCAATTCAACCTGCGGAAATTAAGTCATTGTGTTGTCCGGTCAAAGATGAAGCATATACTACTTTATTGTTGATTTATGTACCACGGGCTGAAATAATTTTTATCATGTCCATGTTACTATGAAATATTAATATTAGTGACGTCAAATATGTAGACTTTTAAAAAATATTTAACCATCTTATTAGACAGCGTCATACCATTTAAGTTTACTTTTCATAAATTTAAATATATACAAAGTTATAAAAGCACTAAAATGTAATAAGTTTTGATCTAAACGATAAATAATCAACCGATAAATTGTGAGAAACCTGATGAATATACTTATAGTAAGTAGAGACGAGGCAAACTAACTGGTATATGATAGAAATTGTAATCAAATACAGTAGAAAGGATAGAAAATAAGAAATACAGGTTAGAAGAGAAATTAACAGAATAGAATATTATGTAGAAATAACATTTGAAACGATAGTAGCCTAATGGCAGTGCGCGGACCGCGAACTCAAAAAGGTCGTGGGTTCGAATCCGCCATTCTACTACTGGCGTGAACCACCCGTAACACAAGCAATTTAAGCTTACCACGAGTGGTTAAGGGGGAATATTAGTAATGTTTATAGCATTGTTAATGTTCTTTTTATTAAAAAAAATTGTTGTGGAATTTATGATAAGATCTAAGACAGGTTAGAATGCATGATAGTTAAAAGCAGATACTAACTATATCAGATTAAATAAAAAAACAAATCTTGGCCCAAAACAAGAAAAGAATTGATGCTTCTTGTATATAAGGTGCTTGTACTCAGATGTACGGTAGAAATTTTAATAAATTGAAATAAGGATACAATTAATGCCTTTCTAAAATAGACTTTACATAAACTGTAAGCTATAATTCCTTTATCCTAAATTACATCTCTGTATTTGCCATTTCAAAGGAAATGCTCGAAGCGGAAGTCGGATATAGAGACAATAGACATAATTTCAATTATTATTTTCCTATCTTGGAGCTATCTCTTTAGCTTTATATGAAGACTGCTTTACTTTTGTATAAGCAATATTTAAAAATGATAACATAAAATATCAACGAGACGCATACGATATGCGTAAATGTTTTCCAATTTGAGTAACAAAAATAGATCAGACTTCATTATAATGAAAGATTGTACCAATTAAATATTGAAAAGCAGTAAAGTATCCTTTTATGCCCAGTGATTCAAATAAGAAAGAAGTACCTTATAAAATATTTATGTTTTTGTGTCTGAATGGTATGGAGAGCTGGTATAATTACAGGTCGTTAAGTCCTTTGAAGTGACAATATTCTGCTGCTTATTTTGTTTGAAACTGAATGCCAACTGTATTAATTATTTATCATCAGATGAGAGACAGCTCGCCACTTTAATTTAAAAAAAATGTAGCAATTTTAAGCTGTAAAATGTCAAAATCATGTCAAATCTCTCATGTAGTAAGTGAGTAAGTAAGTAACGATGGCAAATCCTCATAACTAGTAGAAAATCTCAAGGTTTTTTTATACATTTTTGATGTGACATCGAACACACAGTCCACCTGATGGTAAGTGGATGTGGCCCATATACATCTACATTTATCCTAAATTAAGAATCGAAATGTAGATATGTTGTCACCCTTGAAGACTGTGATAAAATGCCTCGTTTCCAGTACTAATTTTAGGTCTCCGGTTTTCTACATTCAAAATATGAAACACATCTGCATTAATCTGCTATTTTACGCTGGTATTCCGTGAGAGGTCTGATCCAGCCGAAACATTCGCGTGGCAATCATAATACATCTGCAGCTTGGCCCTACCTTGTAAAAATATGACTGTTTTTCGGTTGATAAACAAGAAAAACTAAGTTAAATTTAGTTACAATATGAAATAATTTATCAGATTGTCTTGTTCTATTGAGAACTTAATTAATAAGTTTTCTTCTGTTCCGATATAGCAGGTACCACAAATTTTGAAGACCTTGACAAAGAAGAATAAGGTAATAAATAATATTCATTGAAAGTCGTTTTAGGATCTATTATTAGGATTAGGATTATGAATCACTTTGTTGTCTTTTTTTTAGAGGATAGGATGACAAACGAGCACACAGTCCAGCTGATGGTAAGTGGTTGCTGTGACCCATAGGCACCTACATCTATTCTCGATTACGAATCAAAATGCAGATGCGTTGTCATCCGTGAGGACGTAGATAGAATGCTTCGTTTCTAGTAAAAAGGGCCTCCGGTTCTCTACACTCACCATACGAAGCACATCAGCATTAAGCTACCATTTTACGCTGGTATTTTGCGAGAGCGTGGTCCTTCCCCGGTCGAGCCGACCCATTCGTGCTACAACTATACTACTAATATAACTGCAGCATGGCTCTACCACGTAAAAAAGGTTGTCTGCCGTCCATCCGTCAGTTCGTCTGTTTTATGTCCGTAGGTCTGCCAGCCTGACTGCCTGTCGTCTGTGGAAATTAATATCAAATACTAAGATCTACAGTCGCGTGAAGGTGTAAAAAGTCACCTCTAGCGAAAGCAATAAAAAGATGGGGTCATTTATATTAATTACATGTTTAAATACTCGCATACTTACTCCACAAGACCTATAGGGTAAACTTCCTGTTGACGTAGAATTATGATTGGCATAGAAGCAAAATTTCGACGTCGACGACCGAGTGCTTTCCGACCGGCTCGATTCACTGGCGCTGCGAAGAGATGTTGCATCTCTTTGCGTATTTTATCGCATCTATCACGGGGAGTGCTCTGAGGAATTGTTCGGATTAATCCCAGCCGCCAAATTTCGTGAACGCACTACACGTCAAACGTCCCGATACCATCCACACCATCTGGATGCTTGGCGGTCCACCACTGTACGTTTCACAAGGAGTTTTCTTCCACGTACAACCTCTCTGTGGAATAGTTTACCACCGGCGATTTTTCGGGACCGATACGACCTGGGGACCTTCAAGAAAAGAGCTTACTCCTTTCTAAAGGGCCGGCAACGCACCCGCAATTCTCCTGGTGTTGCGGTTGATCATGGGCGGCGGTAGTCACTTAACATCAGGTGAGCCGCATGCTCGTTTGCCCCTTCTTATATAAAAAAAAAAATCACAACGCAAGTAAAGGAAAAAATCCAAAAATCAAAATTTTCTTTGCAATTACAAACTTATATTTATAGTCAAAGCTCAATTGTGATGTGATCCGATGTATGGTAGAACGTGTTTTTTACAGAAATAGTAAGTTTATCTCCCAATCTGCATTACCTTTTCATTGTTACAATGTTCGGTGCTTACCTTACCTATGAGTTATGAATTTTAGTAAGTTAATTATTTGGGTGAAAATAGGTACCTACTTATATAACTACTTACACTTCTATGCGTACCTATTGTATCTGAATGAATATTATGTTTGTTAAATTACTCTATTCGTGTATTGATATGAAAATCAGGCAAGTTATTGAAACTCGATTCTCGGGATGGATTAATTATTTTATGTGAATGATTGATCCATCCCGAGAATCGATATCCAACTCTATACAGAACCCTCAGGGCGGGAATCCTTGTCAATTTCATGCTGTTTTTGAAGTGAAAATTTCTTTAGACACATTGGGTACTTTTGGTATCGGAAAAAGCTTACTCCATCCAGCTGAATCCATCTTAAACCATTTGAATGGTCTAAGGACTCCATAGCTGCAATTCTGAGTTTGAAAAGAGAAAAAGAGTGACAATTAAAAGTCGTCTCTGAATACAGTTTACTCGAAAATAGAAGTAGGAATTTGTAAAAGACTTAAGTTACAGCCTTTTTAACTGTGGCTGTTGGGAAAATTTCGAAGAATGTAATTATAGAACAGTTAGTGGCTCTGAGTGCTTGTGTTCCGTGTCGTTAACAGCGAATGCTTAGCCTATAAGCTGCTACTACTCTCTCAATTAATAAATTGCACATTTACTTCCACAGAAGTAGATTCAGGCATAATAACTTCACAGAATTACCAGTCATGTCCCCATGTCAGAGATAATACCCAAATGTAACATCACATCACACAGCATCGTTACGGTAGAAGGTCTTGTCCTTCCTTATATACGCCTATGTTTTTCAAACAGCAGCTTGTAACACATACAGATGAGGTTTAAATACTTTAGGCAGGTGATGTATCTGTGCTTGATTACAATTTTGATGCTACAATATGCGTAAAGTCTATAGGTAGCTTTCGAAATTATTCGTAAAGTAAGAAGCTCACTTGAAAGTTAAATCGAAGGCGAGGGGTGGTAAGATGTAGACGAACTAAATACACAACAAAATAGAGAAATAGATCGACCGCGCGCTTGTATCTTCAAACCGCTTCCACTACACCTCGCCTCGATTTAGTGATCAGAAGTGGTTTAAATAGCTACATTAAAATTCGTTTTGCACTGTCGCCGCATGTTTACAGTTAGAACTTCACTATTTTGCTCTGTATAATTTTAAAAGTAATTTGAATGGTTAAATCATATAAATTTAAAACTGAAGTAAAAAACATACAATCAACCTGATGGTAAGTCGCTGCTGTAGTCGATGGACACCTGCAGCCAACTCAAGCAAATAATTCCTCACAGCTTGTAATTATCATGGCTCTCTTATACCCTTTGGAAGCGCCAGCACCGCTATCTGCCGAAAGAAACATTACATTATACTTTAAATTTAAGAGTCGTGGTAAACAAAGGCGAAACGTTTGCCATACACCCGCGTGCAGATTTTATAGTAGCCAGAGTTTGATTTTCGTCCGCACATCTGAAAGTCTTACTGCAATTATACAAGCAGGTTTTTTACGAACGGTTGTGCTGAAAACATTTTGAGAAATCTGTATGGCTAACAAATGTATAAAAAAATTGTAAAGTAAACACTTACCAGCAGGTGGGCTGTGTGCTCGTTTATCACCCTCATTCTATTAAAAATCATCAACATATTATAAATCACATTTCAATGGTCGTATAAAAATACGATCCAAATGAACTTCTAAGCATTGAAGGCTACCTGTAAATTTAACATCAGTCTTAATATAAACTTAAGGTAATTACCTTTTCTGAGTCGGGAGATGAAAATAAAATTATAACAGGATAGACGTCAAACGTTCAAATTATGAAAGCTAAAATTTATGAAGTTAATTAATTTCTGCTTTAAATATTTATATGTTACTGTTTCTGCTTTTTACTTCTGTATTTTATCTAATAACAACTTATGAAATTAATATTTCGAGACTATGGTATTGAACATATAGATATACAATTTATACAGAAAATTTAAGCATCACATCTATTCTTTAGCTTCTAAAGACAATACCTATTTTCAAGACAGATATACATTATGTACAAAAGTTATGGCCTGATTTCTTTACATATAACATACAAGCATTATCTAAAATCCTAGATTTCAAAAATATTAAGATTTTTTATATATATATTCTTATCATCACACTATCTTCTACCCCTGGGAATCTGGTGATCGCTAACATGCTGATTCTAAATATTTTCATATTTAATTGTACAATATATTACATTGCAAATTATGATGTAATGTTTGAAAAATATTACCGTTGTGTTTTACGCTGGTTCTTCCAAGGATAGATCTTTTTTCCAAACCAGCGTTTAAAGCATAAATCACTTTTCATACGTATTCTTGTAATCTTTATTGTATAAAAATGGATTAATTCCATTAAATTCTTTCATACTTCGGATTACTGACTTGCCTTCATAGTACCAATACCAATTTCAGCCTAATAAATCAACGACATATGCTGTATATTTGTAACGAATTTAGTTTGTAGTAATAAATCTCAACATTGATCACAACGTTCTATTTGTGTTTTGGCTTTAACCCGATGGCAGTGAAATAATGTTGCTAGTAAAAAAATTATATGTTTGGATATATAATTGCCGTCGTAAGAGAATCCACTACTAATTAAAATATGTCGTTTCTCAAATAAAAGAAGTTCAGATTTTGATCTACGAATGCGGAATGAATTCAATCTATCTAGAAACGTATAGTTAAATGTTTTAACTTTAGTTAAATTTTATCAATTTAATAAAATTCGAAATTCGTATTTTCACATACGAAAAGTGACGGTAACAATAAAAGTTGACAAATAATTGGTATAGTAACCGATTCATTAAAATGCCATAGTAGAAAGTTTTACATATAGAAGTGTGTACTGTTATTACAGCTTGATAGTGGCAACTGTATAAGTTTTCTGACGTAAATTGTATTATATTTTTAGTGAATGTACTCTGACATATTTAATTAAATAAAATACTTAAAAATTAAAAAGTGAGATGTTCTTCATTTGCGATAAAATTATCTCAATGACTTTCATCTTTAAACAGTTTTATTAATACTATCATTTGTAGTGTAAATATAATATAATAAACGACAAGATTTCGAAATGATAAAAGTTCATTTTCCGAAAACAGAACTGGCTTCGCTGGCACTTTAAATATTATTTAGTTAAGTAATTACTTAGTCTGTGGAAGACAGTTAATGCCTTGATATATTACTTGATAAAGACCCAAGAGTTATCTTGAGATGCCATCCGTCAGAACGTCACGGCATATTAGTATCCAGAAGTAAAACGCTCTAATACATAAAAAGAGAAAACTAGGATTATACGGAAACGCAAAGTAAATTTATGGAAAGGGTTTTAATTTAGGAATGGAAAATATATCGATGACTCTTTAGTCCTTACAAAATAGGAACTAGACAAGGCCATGCATATACAGACCACTTTCAATAATGTCCCTAAAATATTCACTATACGAAATGTGTACGAGAGTCATGCCTAAGAAACTAGATACTGAAAAATTATATTATATATTCATCTTTTCAAAGTATTCACTTTGTGAACATATACGTTTCCATACATCTTAGCCTATTTGGAAAGTACATTATTATAGAATAACTAGCGATCCGCCCCGGCCTCGCACGGGTGATTTCTCGATCACTCATCAAATTAAATCAAATAGGTACAACCATTTAGGAGATGTTCAGTCACATACACACGGACAGAAGAATTATATTTATATATAAAGATGACTGACAAACGATACGAAATCGACAACATGTAAAGGGGCAATAGTTTTTCCAAATATCCAAACTCACTTGTACGCAGTACACCGTACAGTAGTATGTCGAGTATAGTAGGATGGTGAATCGTGATTCGTGGGTACGGGAAAAAAGTTAACCAGGGGTAAGCAACCAGCCAGTCCTTGCTTTGACCGTCCCTCACCACGATCGTTTATTAACAAGTAGATCTAGCAATAGATTTAAAAAAAAACAAATGTAACGTGAACAAGTACTTTAAATAAATTAGGTAATAAGTAACTTCAGTGTAGTTCGACTAATAATAATAAAATAGTTTTGTGTAATTAATAAGTTGAAACTTAAAAGAGTTTTAACTAAGTAATTACACTTAAATATTTAAGGTAAGAAATAACTTTGTTCGTGCCAACATAAGGACTGATTAAGTTATAAGCTTTCATACGTTCATAAATTTTGTATGGTAAGATTATGTCAAGACCAACTTTTAAACTTACACTGCTCTTAATGTACTATATCAATGAATTAATGAATAAAATAAACTCAGGTGGTCAGGTCACAAAAATGTTGTAGAGCCACGCTACAGCTATTACGGTTGTAGCATGAATGGGTCGGCTCGACCGGGGAAGTACCACGCTCTCACAGAATACCAGCGTAAAATAGCAGCTCAATGCTGATGTGTTTCGTATGGTGAGTGTAGAGAACCGGAGACCCTTTTTACTGGAAACGAGGCATTCCATCTTAGTCCTCACGGATGATAACGCATCTGCATTTTGATTCGTAATCGAGGATAGATGTAGATGTCTATGGATCACAGTAACCACTTACCATCAGGTGGACTGTGTACTCGTTTGTCACCCTATCCTATAAAAAAAGCCAATAGCGCTACTGATCACAGGCCTCTCAAATTGATTGCCTCATGCGATGCTGCGGTCCATTTCCTGTTTCATTTCTCCGTCATGTGTCTCTGACGCCGCCACGACACAAGGTTAAGGTTACCATGACACTGATTATTATATATCTTTTAAATATAAACTTTACCTCTGAAAATGAACACACGTACAGTTCATCATTCACAAAGGCACTCTAGTGTTATGCTATATGTATTCAGAAAATATATTGCAATATAAACACAAATAAAAATACATTCTCCATAAAATATAAAAAAATTTGAAATATTTCAAATTAGGTAAATATAACAGATATTCTGTTGCATTTTGTCAATATATATCTCTATTCAGTGTAGTTTTCGAAACTGTCTAAAACTTTCCCTGTATTTAAAGCATGATTTTATCCAAAGTTAAAAAATTCGGTACTAAATTGAGTATCGAACTCTCTTGTTTGCGTTTTGTCTTGCAAATTTAAGGGGAGCTACCGGCCAGCCTGTCACCGCAACTGTTTTTAAACTCAATTCATGTAAAATTGCATATAAAATAAATTAGCTAAAAAGCTTACACATTCATTACTGCACATAACAAACCTACTGCTGTACGTAAACCTCTACCAAAGATTTCCTCAATGGGAGATATGTGCCATAGTTGCCATGCTTGACTGGCTGATTGGCAACCGAAAATTTTCATTATTAATGATTTGTTCTCAAAAAGATGTTGTTACCCATCCCCGGTTTCAGGTATTATTTCACGTTTCTTACGACACTGACGGAATAATATAGGGTTGTGTATTTTTATTTTATCTACACGGCAAAGCTTCGGCAAGAATCTCTAGAAAATTATTATATAAAGATTTTCGTACACCCGATCGCACATTGGAGCTTGTTTATGATGTATATATAAGTATATATCAAAAAATATTATGTATACAAAGAAATCTTTTTTCTTAAAATTGCATTGTGAAAATACGTAAACGTATGTAGAATATCCTCACTGCCTCACGAAGCATGTGTGTACGTGACTTGTTTCAATTTGTTTAGTACAATACACTAGAAGAATATTTATGTTCTTGAACCATTTCGATCAGTTTATAAATTTGAGGTAAGCAAACTGATTGAAAACACTAATATTATCTTAAATTAAACGTCATTGAGCCATGCTGCAAGTGTATTATGATTGTCGCATAGATATGTATCTAAGAAGGATCATGCTCCTCCAGGCTATCAGATTAAATCTGTCTTTCTCGTGTTTGGTAACAAAAAACGAGAATCTTTAAACGACAGATACTTTTATCTTTTTAATTCTATCTTTTCTTCAGGGGTGTCAACTCATCTGAAGTTTAATCCTTAATTGTTGATAAGCGCAGTGATCTTGTGACGAGGATTAAGAAAGGAATGCTTCGGTGGTTTGGTCATGTAGAAAGAATGAATAAGGAAAGAGTGACAAAGCAAATTTATGTTGCAGAAGTGAACGGAAGAGTCGGTAAGGGACGCCCTAGGCGAAAGTTTGTCGACTGAATTGGCGATCTACGAAAAGGGGCCAAATTAAGAGTACCCTTAACCGACGCGCATGTATGCTTAGGTATATGGATGTGGAAGAGGCTAGAAAGGTGTGTCAGGATCGTGCTAAATGGAAGTCTGTAGTCTCTGCCTACCCCTCTGAATGACAGGCGTGAGTGGTTATGTATTATGTATTATACAAATATATGTATGTATTTTACAAATACATATATGTATGTATTATACAAATGCGTTCCTTTTTTTTTCAAATCTTTAATTAATTATTAGCCTAGGCCAGAAAAAGCTAAATTAAAATCTATACGAATTTGATTCATATACAAAATTGAGAAACTCGATCTTCGTGCGGTTATTAAATATTTCTGTCTGATTTTTTTCCTGCAAAGTGTTTTTGAAGAAATGCAGTCTACTCCGTATGATTGCAGGCAGACAATGCTCCGTCTTATTCTATAGTGCTTTAGAATAAGCACTGAATTTAAACGTGGCAGAACCACCTGCAATGACGACTCTCACTCCCATCACCCAACAACGGACAGGAACAAAGGCCTCGTTGCTGGCCGCTGAAAGCGTTAAAAAAATCGAAGAAATTGTAAAGGTAGATCGACGTGTAAACTTTCATTAGATATAGTTTCGTCCTCGGTTTATCTAAGAAACTGAATTGTATAGTTATTAGGAAAGTCGTTCTGGCTTTTAGATATTTCTTTGGACGTTTATTTATCATAGTTAAAGATATTATATTAATGTTTACGGTATAATAAGTTTTATATAATAAATCAGGTAAATAATGTCTAATATAATAAATCGCCGTAGTGTATTCGTGAATATATGTTACGCGTTGACTTTGATTTACGTATGTAATATTAGGAGGTAGGACTAATTTCTGTTTTTGTGTTTGCTAAATATTTAATTGTTAATTCTCTCAACTTGTAATGCATAATGATAAAATATTTTTAATTTTAAATGTATTTATATTATTTGTAACTTCGACGTTTAGAGCTATAGTTTATTGACTTGTTAGTGCGATGTATCCACGAAACACTATTACTCTCTACCGAGAGGTTGTAACTATATTGCAAGAGTATATTGCATTTTTAATATACGCATGTTTAAAACCCTATGAGAATGCAATAATAAATAAATAGATGTTCCGCCCAAGCATCCCTCTAGATATGTACGTCCTTTTAATTACTTGTGCTGCCAAGAAACAGTCCTTGCACCGCTGTCTTTCGGCGAACACCTGGCCGCCGAGCTTCAGCACGTCAAGCAAGTTCTGCACGACAACAAGCTTCGGGTCCCGCGCCTACGTCACAGTGACCGAGTGAAGCCGGCTACAGTCGAGCGTGTGCCTGCTGTACTACCATATGTCAGAGGTGTCACAGACAAGATTGGCTATATCCTGAAGCGAGCTTCTATTAGAACATTCTACAAGCCGCCGAAGAAGATTAGTCAGTTCCTACCATCCGTCAAGTGTCATATTCCTCTACAAGATGCAGGAGTGTACAAGCTTGATTGTGAATGTGGTCTCTCTTATATAGGACAAACCAAAAGATCAATTAGGACCCGCGTAAAAGAACATATAGCTGATGTGAAGCATCAACGTTCCGGGAAGTCTGCAGTTTGTGATCATATCCTAGACGGCCCCAACCATTACATCCATCCACATTGATAGACCACAAATCCTCGCGAAAGAACACCGATTCCTACCAAGGATGATACGTGAGGCTATTGAAATTAAAAAACATCCTAATTTCAATAGAGAAGGAGGCTGGGTACTACCACCTGCTTGGGATCCTATAATCAATAAAATTAAAACTAAACCCAAGCATACCACTGCAAGACCTCAGGACATAGTCAGTTCATTTTGCATAGATCGGACCATAAACAATAATTAAAAAAGCTGATGGTACTCCGGGTTTAACAATGACATCGGGACGTCAGTCATCTCAGTCCCCCGTGACCATGGGTGCTGGAAAGCGCCCGAAACGTCGGGAATTAAAAATAAAAAGTAAAAAATAAACGCGATAAAATCCGTAAAAGTAGTTTTAATCATGTGCAATGTTCGCGTAAATATAAGAAATCAATAGAGGTAACTTTCAGGCTAGGAGTCCTTCTGAGACCTACTCTAGAAAGAAAAAGAGTATGGGACCTACCATACCCATTTTCACCATTTTCTTTAATTTGTGTAAGACGCTAATTTCAAAGATGTATGTAATTTTGTGAATCTAATTGAAAAACCTTTTTAAAAAATATGGATTTAAAAATAATATGGTAATGGAAGTAATTATTACACGAATTAAGAATGGAAGTTAATTTATATTTATATTTTATACCTAAAAAGTTTCACCGCTGCCAACCAGAGTTACCATTACCATTAAAACTTTGTATTCTGCAAAAATATTTCTAATCAAATTTAGTAAATGACAAGTATCTAATGTTACATAATATTTTCGTCCTCTATATCTATACTAAAAGTACGGTCTAATTGGAGCAGTGCTCAAATTAGCTCCTAGTATTTGTGCCACATTTATATTTATCAGCTACTCTGTTCCACTCAACTGCGGTGCATACACCGCACTTTGATCAGTCACTTGCTAGGCGCTTGTAGAGTTGTCAAGTGTATTGTTGATTTAAAAAAAATCTCTTGATAAAAATATGCCGTCGTGTGTACTTAGATATTGCACAAATAATTCAGGAAATGTCAGTAAAAACCAAGGAATTACTTTTCATCGGTTAATAAGATACTTAATCAATAAAAAAGTATTAAAGATTAATAATAAAATAAATTATTCCTAAGACGCCATCTCGTGTCATGGAATATAGATTATGAAATTAATATGTTCAGATGCGACATTTCTGTGGGTACTTAAGTATAGGACGAATATATTAATAAACACATTTTTTTGTAGAAACATATATAAGTTATTATAATTAGCCAAATTTTTCATGTTTAAATCTGCTTATTATTCTTTTGTTTTATTTTTAGGTTTCTATCTATCAAAAGTCAAAGTGGAATAAATTCGTCCATTTTCAACTCTCGCGTGCCCATCATTTATGAACGACTCTTATTCTAATTTAAATAAATATGTTTGTAATTTAAATGTTATGTTAATAAGTTTTGTTAAACATACATTTAGTAACTTTTTTATATTTGACATAGAAACCTTTTAAAATATTCAGATAAAAATATCATTTTAAATGTAATTGTGATATAATATTAT
This sequence comes from Parnassius apollo, assembly GCA_907164705.1. Taxonomy (NCBI): domain Eukaryota; kingdom Metazoa; phylum Arthropoda; class Insecta; order Lepidoptera; family Papilionidae; genus Parnassius; species Parnassius apollo. The sequence goes on from CAJQZP010000527.1 coordinate 3,724,752, forward strand.
GTAATATATAGGAAAATATATTACATAATATTATAAAACAATAGGAAATAAGCAAATATAATATACAAAATAAATGACTAAATTTAAATATTGTTCTCGATATAATTTACCTATTAAACAATACAATCTACTATTACCTACGGATCATTCTACCTATATTTATTCTATGATAAAAAAAACAACCGCGCGAACACAGAGTAGCGCACATTTTTTGTTTGAGATAGCTGTTCTAGTACATAAGTACATATTACTTCAATACTTTTTTCGTAATTTATTATCACGATAAAAAGCAAAATAATTATTTTGAAATAACCGGCCAAATTTGCAGAGAAGGTTCAGAATAAGTAGTATAGGTAAAAGGTGAAGAAGAATAAATAAAAAAATCTCTAACATTCTGTTCTTTTTATATTTTAAATTCAAAATACGTGATTACGCATAATTTTAACTGATCTGACTGCGCATATTATATAGATTCGTAAGGGTCGATCGGTAGGCAAAAACGTTGTTGCCCATAAATCACATTCTATTTGGGATAATTTCAAATAAAATTAGAAGTCTCGTTTTATCGTTACTCGTATTTTCAAAAATTGCAATAAAACTATATCATCATTTATATATTTTTACTCAAGTTTAAAATTTGGCTGCTCTTTGAAAAATAATTCTGTATTGACACCATCATTTTCTTGACATTGATTTATGGCTCCATTTGAATACCATTATTAATAAATGTAGAAGTCAAATGGAAAATTAATTAGTCTGAGTGCGCGAACTAAAAGCTCATTCGTGGATTTAATTGAAATGATGTAATTTGCCTGATTCAATGAAAACTTTGTATTTTGATCGAATTAAAATAACTAGTTTTTGAAATTTGTTATTATATTTAACTTAATCACATACAATGCGCCCGACAAATTATAATAAAACTTGCTTATAAATATGCACCAACGGACTCTTACAAAAAATCGACGTCAATTTAAGAAATGCTTAAAGTAGCTCCACTCTTTTCAATATATAACAATAGAAATAGACAGGCATAGAGATAAATTATATTTTTTTTATGTATGCATTCAACAATTATAACAATTATGATGGGCCAATAGTGCTGTGCACGTTTAGTTGCAGCGATGCGGGTTGCAGATTTGATTACCTCTCGAAAGAAGTATTTTATACGGCCTACAAATAATTGCTCCAGATGATGTAGAAGAGTGCAATGCAAAATAAATGTGTGTGAAATAAAGTGAGACAATATATAAGATATAATATGTCACCCTACCCTCTTTTAGATGTAATATGCGTAGGTTACGAAGAGGGTTTATTCTATACTGATAAATTATTGATAGGATGAAAAATTTTATGTGGATAGTTTTCTATAAAAATAGTTGTAAAGCATTTAAGAGGATTTTGAAGCTGTAAATTTCCATAAAAAATCAATAACGTTTTTCCAACCGTAAAAATAGTCTAATTTTCATAATTTTTGGTAGTACTATAGACATAATAAAAAACTAGTTTTGTACGTTTTTATTTTATAGGGTTATTGTTTACGATATAAGTTATTACTCTCTAAATATCTATATTTTTGACTTTAAAACTTCCTCGAGTGTTTTTATTTTTTAAATTAAACCAAACCGAATTCCTAAACCAGAAAAACGTACAGACATAGATGAAGTTATGCTGAATCTAATGATAGATAATTGTCTCATTTCGTAAAGATTTAGGGGCTGAAAACGTTATCGCCCGAAACATTATTTCAAAAAAGAAATGTAGGCAATTGCCTCCAACTTGCAACTCTCTGTAACGCAGGGGGAGGAAGGCAGAGCGAGCATTATGAAACAGATAGCATTTTGAAAAATACTTACTCGCGCCGCGTATCGGCACTTCGTAATGCTCTTAAGTACCTTAACGCGAAATTTTTGATTATAAAAATTTTGAAATTTAGGCCATATAATTCTGTAATATTTAATTTCGATTGCGAAGATTACTTGTTCCAACTACTGCTTAAGGTATATAAGAGTAGGTATTGTAAAAGTTATCAACACATTTAAGTAGTCCCAATGCCCGATAAGACGTAATACTGTAAGCCTTTGTAAATGAAAAGCGTGAGGAAATAACTTTTTATTTTTTGTACAAGCCCAACACTAAGTATCTACTAGATAGGTACACTAATCACTAGTCTAAGCAAGTATGACGTCTTAGGACGTAACACATAATTACGTACATGTGATAGCTGTCCTAGTACGCAAAATAAAGCATGATGACTTTTAAGTCTACACTTTTAACCATAGGTGTGTTAATAGCTAAGTAAACTACCATCTCTTGAAGGTGACTAACAGAATATGATAAAACTTGTGTATAAAACACCACAACTTATAAAACAATGTCTACTTTGTTTATTTAAATTACTATCCTTACAATATAATTACATATCCTTAAAAGTAAAGTTACAGTCTATATACGTCTCATCGCTGGGCAAAGGCCTCCCCTCATTTCTGAGAGGGAAGGAAGTGTCCGCCGTGCAGCCTCAATGCGTGTTAGCGAACTTCACATGTATTCGAAATATTTTTTTCTTATTTCTCAGACCTGTAGGTTTCCTCACGATGTTTTCCTTCACCGCCGAGCACGTGGTAAATCAGCACTTTAAATTGTAATTAACAATTTCATTGGTGCCGGCGAAGATCAAACCCGGTTTGCTTGCGTATTGTGAAATTTACAGCGAGCGCTAACCATCTTAGCTACCACGGCTCTTGAAGGTGACTTACAGAAAATGATTAAACAGGCGTTTCTAGAAATTTTCTAGATTTTATACATTGTAAAGCCCCTATTAGCACGAATGGGTCGGCTCGACCGGGGAAGGACCACGCTCCCACAGAATATCAGCGTAAAATGGTAGCTTAATGTGTTTCGTATGGTGAGTGTAGAGAACCGGAGACCCTTTTTCTGGAAACGAGGCATTCCATCTTAGTCTCCACGGGTGACAACGCATCTGCATTTTGATTTGTAATCCATGATTTCTATGGGCCGCAGCAACTACTTACCTTGGTGTCTGGTAAAGGCGTCCCATATCATCTCGTGAAAGCGATTATAGAAAAAGTCAGGTAATGCTTAAAATGTTTCTGTTTGACGGTGTTAATATAACTAATTTGTATTTACTACAAGTAAACACCTAGATTAGTGATGAGTAGCAGCATCGAAGATGCGTCCCGGTGCGATAAGGTTACTAAACGAACTCTATTCGCGAGTGGTCGTTGATGCTGGTGATATGAGGGCTGGTGCTTTTCTCGCTCAAAGGCTTAGTGTAGCCACTTAGCGCGGAAATGTAGACAGTGTTCTTGGTACGAAACCACGGGGAGTAGAGCTGTGTGATAATTTAAGTAGTTTTTTTTTAAGTTAATAATGAATATAAAAATATATATTAAAAATAATAATATATATATATATATATATATATATATATATATATATATATATATATATATATATATATATATATATCATCATCATCATTCTCTAAACCATTTCCCATTATCTGGGGTCGGCGCAGTAAATCTTCTTGTTCCATTCCTCTCTATCAGCCGTCATTTCCATACTTACTCCTTTCATTCTCATATCACTCTTCACACAATCGATCCATCTTTTATTCGGCCTTCCTCTGCCCGTGTGTCCCTCCACATTCATATTCAACACTCGTTTTGTGACATGACTTTCATCCCTCCGCATCACATGCCCAAACCATGCCAATCTGCTTCCTCTCACCTTTTCTACCACTGGCGCTACTTTCAGGCTTCCTCTTATATACTCATTCCTTATCTTATCCATCCTTGTCACACCACACATCCATCGTAACATTCTCATTTCATTCGCATGCAGTCTATTTTCATCCTTCTTCTTGACGGCCCAGCATTCACTTCCATACATGACGACAGGTCGGATGATCGATTTGTAAATTTTCCCCTTCAGCCTTATTGGCATTCGGGGATCGCACGTTGTGGCTGTGACCTGTCGCCATTTCATCCACCCTGCGTTAATCCTATGCTGCACAGCTCTATCTATTCCGCCGTCGCCTTGAATGAGGGAACCGAGGTACTTGAATTCTGAGCAGGTAGGCAGTATAGCGCCATTCAACGACATGGGTACAGGACTGGATAGACCGCCGAAATCACAGCACAGATATTCGATTTTGGATCTGCTGATCTTCAAGCCAACACTTTCCAGCCTCTGTTGCCACCCCGTCAGTCTGCTCTGTACCTCGATGCCTTCTTCCCCGACAAGCACGATGTCATCGGCAAAGAGCATGCACCAGGGTGCCTCATCCTGCAGGTCCGACGTCAAAGCGTCCATAATCAGTAGGAAGAGGTAAGGGCTCAATGCCGACCCTTGGTGCAGCCCTACCGCCACATCGATACTGCCCGTAGTTCCCGCGGCAGATCGTACACATGTACGGGATGCTCTGTACATAGCACGGACTAACCTCACATACTATGTGAGGTTAGTCCGTGCTATGTACAATATATATATATATATATATATATATATATATATATATATATAATATAATTAACGCACACCCTCAGACACCCCAATTAGTATATAATTTTTAGTTAAGCATTTTTATGCACTGATTATTTATCAAATTAATTATACTAATCCCGGAAGAATGTTGTGGTCACAGTACAAATCCAGGAACGCAAAGATTTTAATGTGCTTGAAATAAAGTTCATTTTTCTTTATTTTTATTAAATGACAGAATCAGTAATAATACAAATAAAACTGCACTCTTAAAAGTCTTATTGCCTTAAGTTACGATCCATTTCAGTTTGTTTTGACTGTACAGATTTAGTGTGACTGTAATTTACGTAGTTTTAATTGTTTTTGGGATAAAAAATTACCTATATTAAAAATGATAGGAATCGATTCAGTAAACGATTCTGAACAAACTACTTTCTCAAAGTGCTTTAATTATGTTACATGTTGGGTATATATATAAAAATAAAAACAAATTATAATATTTATAATGTGTTTATTCTTTATTATCAGGAACTGTTGATGATACGGATTGATAAAGAAGGAAGGAGACTAATGAATATATGTCACCCTATGAACTTACAATTCATAAACTGCATGGCTTAAATGATTTTAAATTCTTAACAAAAAAACGAAGATGTTTTGGCAACGCGAAAGACTTTATGACTTCATTTTGGTTCCTCCGACAGACGCTGTAATATTGTTTCTGAAAATGTAAATAGTAATAGCAATCCTATCGGCTTTATTTTTTATTTCAAAGAAATTTATTCATAAAAATGTATAAGTTTATCGTCATCATAATCACAGCCTATCAAAGTCCACTGCTGAATATAGGACTTGGTTTGCTTGATAAATTCGATATTTGCCATAGTTACCACGCTTGGTAAGTGGACCCCCGTGGGGCAAAGTGGGGTAGTTGATATTCTTACCACCACTAGGCGGTCAGCTTAGTAGGTCGGATTAGTAAATATTATACATAATGACAAACAGTCTAAATCTATCTATCTATTTATATATATATATATATATATATATATATATATATATATATATATATATATATATATATATATATATATATATATATATATATATATATATATTCCTCACTAAGTTGCAAACGTATCTTGTTAATTATAGTACAAATTCCATCTATTAAAGCTGATTCGCTTGCTTGGATTAATCATGTGGTTGCAATTTGCAACTCAGAGCACTGAATTCGGTATCAGAAATGTTAATGTCTAAGTACGTCGAGTTAAAATATAAACACAGGAAATTCTATAGTATATAATATTATACAGAAGAGAATTTGATTACATGTTAAAATAAAATTCTACAATCGTTAGAAAAAGAGGTAAAAGAAAATTGAATTTATTTAAATTAGAATTACTTTTTAGTGTCAAAGACATACAGTTTTCACGAAGTTTTCCTTTACCGCCGAGCACGAGGAAACCTGTACGTCTGAAAAATAAGAAATAAATAATTCAAAAACATGTGAAGTTCGCCAACACGCATTGTTTTAGCGCGGCGGACACTTCCTTGTCCTAAAACCTCAGAAATAAGTGGAGGCCTGTGACGTGGACGTATACACTTAGACGTATAGGCCGTCACTTAACGTAACTTTAGTATCAAAGAAGTAAACGGTCTTCCTTTTGGTGAGTGAATTTTGTCGCTGGTAATTATTAATTTCGTGATAACGTATGTACGGATTTGTTGACATCCCTAAAGACTAAGATGGAATTCCTCATTATTAATAAGAAAGCTTCCAGTTCTCTTCCGAACTAAACGATACCCATCGACATTATGTCACTATTTTCAGTTAGTAAAACGCGGCTAGAATACTTCATTACCAGTAAAAAGAGTCTACGTTTCTCTACACTTACCGCATAAAATACTTATATTTGTTACATGCTGGTATTCTGTGAGGGTGTGATCCTCTCTCGATCCTGTCAACCAATTCGTGCTACAGCGTGGCTCTACCACGTATTATTTGCGTATGTCTATAAAAATTGTATGTTTATAAAAATCGTATAAGCATACTGATACACAATAATATACCATATATCGAATATTAAATTAAAGTTTATGTGTCTAAAATTTACGATTCTATGGTGTGTAAGTTTTATGTTATTTAAGGACGCGTTTTCAAATCAACCAAAATTAGGGTGTTTTTCGGTACATTTTGTGACAAAACTAAACCAAATCAAATATAAGTAAAAACTACCATGTATAGATTGGTTCTTCATCTGCAAACATCTGTAACTCTTTTTGTTAAAAATAGTAGTTTTTTATATTGTAAAAACGAACTTTCGTTGCCATTTTCTACAAAATTAACGATACCGGCTTGTGTTTCGGTACATGTTTTGGTCTATTATCAACATATTTAAAAATTTTAAAAAATACTATAAGATGACAGACATATTCAATTAAAAAACCCTGGGTTTATTTTTTAACAAAATGTCACAAATAGTCGTAAAAAAAATAAAAACTGATGCACATTTTTTCACATATTTTGGTAATACGGATGAATCATAATCTATTGCAATAAGGGCTATTTTATTGTTGGTGCCTGCTTTGATTTATTGTACAAAGATTTCGATGAAACCACAGTCCGCGCTCGGCCGCCGTCGTGAGTGGATACTGTATCGCCTGTTTGCAGCGGCTCATTCTGAAAAGATCGCTGTACATACACAAAATATTAGAAAAAAACAAATTGGAAACATAAGTACTTGACAAGTGATAAAATTATTATTTTTATACTCACAGTTTTTTATTTAGCTAAAAATAAGTAGAATATATAAACTTACCTACTACTGCAACTCCTGGACGAGCGGAACTAGGTGTGCCGAGTTTGGGCTCCGTTTTGTTAGTTATGACGAGTCCATACCTCCGGACTTGATGGAGTGACCTGAAGGTGTAAATCGGTGATTGCAACTGGAACTCCTAGACTGGTAGAACTAGGTGTGCCGAGTTTGGGTTCGTTTTGTAGGTTATGATGAGACCTTACCACCGGACTTGATGGAGTGACCTGAAAGTGTAGTTCGGTGATTACAAGTGGAACTCCTAGACTTGTAGGACTAGGTGTGCCGAGTTTGGGTTCGTTTTGTTAGTTATGATGAGACCTTACCACCAGACTTGATAGAGTGACCTGAAGGGGTAATTCAGTAACTACTGCTGGAATTTCTGAACGAGTAGAACTAGGTGTGCCGAATTTGGGCTTCGTTTTGTTAGTTATGACGAGTCCATACCTCCGGACTTGATGGAGTGACCTGAAGGTGTAAATCGGTGATTGCAACTGGAACTCCTAGACTGGTAGAACTAGGTGTGCCGAGTTTGGGTTCGTTTTGTTAGTTACGATGAGACCTTACCACCGGACTTGATTGAGTGACCTGAAGGTGTAATCAGGTGGTTACAAATGGAACTCCTAGACTAGTAGAACTAGGTGTGACGAGTTTGGTTTCATTTTGTTAGTTACGATAACACCTTACTACCGGACTTGATGGAGTGAAATTCGGCACACCTAGTTCTACTGGTTCAGAAATTCCAGCAGTAGTTACTGAATTACCCCTTCAGGTCATTCCATCAAGTCCGGTGGTAAGGTCTCATCATAACTAACAAAACGAACCCAAACTCGGCACATCTAGTCCTACAAGTCTAGGAGTTCCACTTGTAATCACCGAACTACACCTTCAGGTCACTCCATCAAGTCCGGTGGTAAGGTCTCATCATAACCTACAAAACGAACCCAAACTCGGCACACCTAGTTCTACCAGTCTAGGAGTTCCAGTTGCAATCACCGATTTACACCTTCAGGTCACTCCATCAAGTCCGGAGGAATGGACTCGTCATAACTAACAAAACGGAGCCCAAATTCGGCACACCTAGTTCTACTCGTTCAAGCATTCCAGCAGTAGTTACTGAATTACCCCTTCAGGTCACTCCATCAAGTCTGGTGGTAAGGTCTCATCATAACTAACAAAACAAACCCAAACTCGGCACACCTAGTTATACCAGTCTAGGAGTTCCAGTTGCAATCACCGATTTACACCTTCAGGTCACTCCATCAAGTCCGGAGGTATGGACTCGTCATAACTAACAAAACGGAGCCCAAATTCGGCACACCTAGTTCTACTCGTTCAGGCATTCCAGCAGTAGTTACTGAATTACCCCTTCAGGTCACTCCATCAAGTCTGGTGGTAAGGTCTCATCATAACTAACAAAACGAACCCAAACTCGGCACACCTAGTTATACCAGTCTAGGAGTTCCAGTTGCAATCACCGATTTACACCTTCAGGTCACTCCATCAAGTCCGGAGGTAAGGACTCGTCATAACTAACAAAACGGAGCCCAAATTCGGCACACCTAGTTCTACTCGTTCAGAAATTCCAGCAGTAGTTACTGAATTACCCCTTCAGGTCACTCCATCAAGTCTGGTGGTAAGGTCTCATCATAACTAACAAAACGAACCCAAACTCGGCACACCTAGTTCTACTAGTCTAGGAGTTGCACTTGTAATCACCGAATTACACCTTCAGGTCACTCCATCAAGTCCGGTGGTAAGGTCTCATCATAACCAACAAAACAAACCCAAACTCGGCACACCCAGTTCCACTAGTCTAGGAGTTCCCGTTGTAATCACCAAATTACACCTTCAGGTCACTCCATCAAGTCCGCAGGTAGGTAAGGTCTTATTATAACTGACAAAACTAGTTCAAAGTCCAGAGCTAACATCTCACTACCAGTAGAGGGCTTCCAGTGCCAAGCAGTCTTTGGAGCAGGTATTCATATTTCGTATCGAAGTATATTTCTGAGGTAGGTATAAGAAATGAAAAACAAATTCAATCTTTCAAATTATCAAAATAATTTCATTTGACTACGATTCCCACAGCCAACCGTGCGTACACTAGTGTGTGTGTGACTTTTGTCAATGTAGTAGTGCGATTCTATACCTATCCATTTTGTAAACGCGTCCTTAAGCGACAGTAGCCTAATGGCAGGGCGCGGACCGCGAACTTAAAAAGGTCGTGGGTTCGTTCGTGGGTCGCCATTCGACTACTGGCGTGAAAGCTTACCACGAGTGGTTAAGGGGAATATTAGTCAAGTTTATAACATTGTTAATATTCTTTTAATATATATATATATATATATATATATATATATATATATATATATATATATATATATATATATATATATATAAACATATATGTCAGAAATATTTATTTTTATCTCTTTGAATAAATCGTTTCTAATAACTACAAACGGATGAGATGGGGTGATCGTTTTTTTGTTCCACATACTGCCATAAATATACGCTAGATAGAATACATCAATCAGAAAGTGGGCTTTTTGTTGGTTTATATCCGTTTTTTAACACGTTTATAGTCCTCTTCTTAAATTATTAAAATTTTTAAATATTTATTCATAATGTTTTTGATGAAATTTTGTTATAAAATGCAAACATTGCTATATAAAAGTTCATGTTACCCTAAGGAAATTAGTATTACATTTTAAAGTTTTAACATGGCTACGATAAGATGCTAGGTATTTTATTCGTACATGATGTACAATGCTGGCGTAAATGCTAACAACATTATTTTACAAATGAACTAAATGTGTTGGCGAACTTCTCATCTTCGAATCATGTCCTCATAATAATATATTACTCTTACGTAGTTTTATTGATATGTATTTTTTTCATCAGCACTACATACAGAAGCACATGGTTGAATCAACACTTAAAATGTAATCAACAATTTACCTGCAAAGATCAAATTGGGCCCTACCCCTGAGATACGAAAGCTCTCATAACATATTTTTTTAAATAAAAGTTAAAGAGAACCTTAAGTTTATATTTATATATGTCATAGGTCGATGTAAGTGTAATGCATACACATACATACCTAACATACTTCATATCATGTTTTATATATACTTAGTGTATAACATACTTTAATTCTCTTTAGAATCTCTTTCAAATTTCTTTTTCATCAGAGTGTGAATTTCCGCCCACTGTAGTTTAGCCTAGTTTAAGGTGATTTGCAATTATTATTAACTTAATCAATAAATTTGCGATCAATGACGCAGCAATGAACTGGTCAGAGGAGGATCGGCTCGCCAGCCGTCACTCACCAACTGTCGTTTATTCAAGGTTTTAATAAGATTAAACAAACCACAAATTAGGATAACAACAAGTGGTATTGCAGAACCCAACTCATTTAAGAAACATTTATTTATCATAGTTGTTACAGACAGTCCCCTGTGCAGAGTATGTACGAGTTTGAGTGAGGAGGAGACGGCGGCCCACGTGTTGCTGGCATGTCCAGGCGTCGCCGCATACCGGGCTAAATATCTTTCACACATCTTTTGCACGCCGAGGTTAGTCAGCGAAGTTGTTGGCAATATTAAAGGATTGCTGAACTTCGAGGAGATTTCATGGCTCGCATAATCAAAATGTTCCTGTCCACACGCAAAATACGTATTTAGACGTGGAGTTGCGGAAAATAGCACGTCGTAAACGTAACTAAACCAAATGCTAATGTTTTTCATCACGTTTAATTTTAAATATATTACCTCAGTCTACCCCGCTACCATGGGTGCTATAAAGAATTCGAAAAGTCCGGAATTAAAAAGTTTAAATCAAACGCGATAAAATCTGTAAAATTAGTTTCATTTAATAAGTTTCTCCTCTTATTGACGTAATTATTTAAAGTATGGGAGTACTCCTACGTGTAAACTATTTAATAACGAATAATTAAAATAGTTCAAACGGTTTCCAAGAAATAGGTAAACATACATAAGAAAATCAAATAAAAACGTTTACGTTTTTGAAGCTCGGTTAGCAAGAGGAGAACGTAGATTGAAGAAGACATAGAAGCAATATATGAAGGGTGCTGACACCATAAATGTCCATTAGTAAATTATACGAATGAAAATCAAACAATGCAAAACTTGCAAAGTTTGTTTCTGCCAACGTGTAATATAATGTATATACACGTTAACAAACTTTGTTAGTGACTCTTACGAATATTATCAGAAAAGCAACTACTCAAAATATCATAATAGTACCTATTGTAAGTGCAAAAATAGAAAAATTCATTTTCCTTTTCCATTCTTCTCGCGAAGTGATACAGCGATAACGTCTCCCAAGTATTTACATCAATATCTTTTGAACGTAACCAACTAAGATACGTATCAAGGGCGATAATATCAGTATCTTTGAACTGAAATTTTGTTAATAAACACGTATTACAAATTGCATTAATTTCATTTTTTCATACATTGAAGTTTTTCAACGCGACACAAATTGAAACAGAATATTCGCATACTAGTGAACATTAATTATAAGTTAAATATAATATATTTAACGTTACTTAATTAAACAATGTTAATTATAAAGTTAGTATATTATATTTATAGAGGTATTGTTTTGAGATAGCATGGCTAGAGCGTATTACGACTGCATTTCAAATGGATGAAATTAACACAAGAAAAGAAAGAAACATGTTTATTTGAAGCTGCAACACAATACGCACAATGACATCACATATATGTTTTTTTTAAATAATCATAGCAACACATAAAAAAACTGGCTCAGTATAAAGCTGCATTGGAATAACCTCATGCTAATATTTTTTGAGTAATATTGCCTTTGTCTTTTCCTAAACTTAAAAGCAATTTCCAAATAATTGAATAAACCCTTGCTTAAATTAGCACTAAGTAGCAGCATTATTCTACTATATGTTCTATCTTAGTCCTCAGTGGTGACTACGTCCCTGCATATTGATTGTTTATTAAAAATAGATGGAGGGGTCTAGGGGCCACATTTTTCACTTAGGTGGGTCCTATACAATCCACTATATTGTACAATATTATGAATTGCGTAAGATCTTGCTAACGCGAAAACGTTGATACTTGTAAGCTTTTCGTTATTGTGTGATTTTTATTGTACATTTGAGTGTAAGAGGTGTTTTAATAAAATTATCATTCATCAATCATCGAAGCAAGCTACCTGCATCCATCGAATTCCTGCTTCTGATATCAGGTTGTCACCCCATCTAGTGGGAAGCCGCCCTAAACTTCGCTCGCGAAGAAACTATGGGTACTCAGGTAGCAGGACTTCTTATCTGTCTAGGATAACTTGTGGGTAGGGACCATCCTCTTACCTATTTTTCCGCCGTCGAACAGCAGTGTCTGCACTAATGGTCTGAATGGGAAAGAGAGCCTGTATAAATAAACCCATTTTGAAGTCCACTGCTATACATAGGCCTTTCCAATAATGTGCTAGCTCGCATGTATTTGAAGGATACTGTAACACCATTTTACTGTTTACTTCTCACCATGTTTGTGAAGTTCAGGTTTAATGTTTTATATAGATTTCAGCGTCACTCGCCAGACGCTCGCCCGTCAATCATTACGACGCACCGGTTGCATCTGAAGTTGGTATTTGACATATTGGATATATGATAAAATCCCACTCGGAAATAATGAGTTTTTACTGTATATGAAAATTAAAGACAAAGCTTTCCGCTTGCACGAACGTTTGTAAAAGATTTAGCATCCCGTGAAATATATCTTTAAGGCACAGATGTCTCATTTTTCTTTTCGAACGCTACAGTCTTTTTATTATTACGGTTTTAATTTATTTTGATTTTTTTTTAATGCGAAACGTTTCAACCAAAATTATATTAGTTTAACGTAACCAAATTTCAATGCAGCTACACAATAATATAAAATTTTGGTTTGATGTACTAGACAATAAAGAGCTAATAGCAATACTGCATTATTCTATAAACGGCGTGAATCAGAATACAATATTACTTTGATAACCCTAAATTCCATTCAGTTATAATGGATGACTAATTGTCTATAGTCCAATCTCTAATCGAAAAAGAATGGAAATCTATGATCAGTGTCAGAATCAGGAGATGTTCTGTTTCAGTTACCCCCTGTCGCATCTTTTTGGACCCACGGGGTGATATAGGCTGTCTGGTTCTCTTGCGCCACCACTACACGGCAATGGTCATATATATTCAAATTACTAACAGCGAGGTATAATTATTTATTCGTGTTACCAAAAATAAATACACATATTCAATGTTATAGATACTCGTCAAATAATTTATATAATTACTTCAATAGACGAATGGAAAGATAACGATACTTTATGTTAGCTTCTGTCTGGTAACTCTAAACAAGTTTGTATTTATTCTACTTATTCGTGAAGGTTACTTGTACAATGGCAACCCAAAATCATTCAATCAATCAATCAATCATAGATACGGTCGTTCATTCGAATGCATACTACACGAGTGGAGGGTATTTTAAGAAGGGAAGCTAAGACTCGTAAGGGAAGGGCATTCTGGTCGAGGTTTAGAGGAAGTAACTTGTAAGCAATAAAGCTCAGAAATAGTCGTTATTTAATTATTAGAAGACTTAAAGTGTAAGTGTAACAGGACATCTGTTCTCGACGCCTCGGCAGACTGGAAGGTTCGGACCTGTCCATCCTTTGGCTACGCGTAGACAGCGCCGACCATCCGCGTGTCTACGGGTGCCTTTATAGGTCACATGGCGGTAATGCCGAAACAGACCGACTCTTCAACTACGTCCAAATGGCTACAGATTCGTTGCTACAGCAGATCCCTTCCGCAGAGATCGTGATCCTCGGCGACTTTAACGCCCATCACGCCGAATGGTTTGGTTCACGTTTAACCGATCATCGATCTGTTCATGATTTTGCCTTGGCATATGGTCTGACACAACTGGTTACTTCGCATACTCGGATTCTAGATGTGGAGGATCATGCACCTTCCCTGTTGGACCTTCTGCTGACCTCTCACCCGGACGGATATCAGATTTCCATCGAAGCCCCTTTAGGCTCCTCGAACCATTGTCTTGTCCGGAGTGTGGTGCCACTCACGCTGAAATCGCAGTCGCATTCTGCAGGCTGCCGCCGTATTTGGCACTATAGGTCAGCCGACTGGGATGGGATGCGGTCTCTCTTTGCATCCTATCTTTGGGGGCTGGTTTGTTTCTCACCGGACGATCCCAACGTTGTTGCGGATTCTGTCGCTGATGTGGTACTTCAGGGTATGGAACTTTTTATTCCTTCCTCTGTGATGCGCATTGGAGGCAAATCTCAGCCATGGTTTGGTGGCTCCTGTAAAATAGCATCATGCTATAAGCAGGAGTGCTACCGAGCCTGGGCTGACGCATCAGCGTCCCGGGATGTAAACACCAGCGCAATAAAAAAGAAGTATAATTCCGCCTCTAGGTCCTTCAAAAGAGTCATTGCCAAGGCAAAGTCAGAGCGCATAGGCAGAATTGGCGAGAAACTAGTTCGCCTTCCTTCTGGAACCCGTGCATTCTGGTCTCTCGCCAAGGCTGTCCAGGGGAATTTCTGTCAGCCATCTCTTCCATCTCTGCACAGGGAGGACGACTCACTGGCCCATACCGCAAAGGAGAAAGCCGATCTTCTAGGCTCTTTCTTTGCGTCCAACTCGACTCTCGATGACGGGGGGAGTACGCCGCCGACCATCCCGCGGTGTGAGTGCTCCGTGCCGGAAGTGCAGTTCACACAGCGCTCGGTTCCCAAAGCACTCCTCTCCCTGGACACACAAGTCGAGTGGGCCTGACGGAATCCCCCCAATTGTGCTGAGGACATGTGCTCCAGAGTTGGCACCGGTTTTAACGCGTCTTTTTCGGTACTCCTACTCCCTAGGCGTAATCCCAAAATCATGGAAGACGGTTTTCGTCCACCCGATCCCTAAAAAAGGCGACCGCTCAGACCCATCCAACTACCGGCCTATCGCCATCACCTCCTTGTTCTCCAAAACAATGGAGACTATTGTAAACTGCCAGCTCATGAGGTACCTTGAGGATCACCAGCTGATAAGTGACCGCCAATACGGTTTTCGGCGTGGTTGGTCAGCTGGTGATCTTCTGGTCTACCTAACTCATAGATGGGCGGAGGCAGTAGAGTCCAAGGGGGGAGGCATTGGCCATTAGTTCGGACATTGCGAAGACCTTCGATCGGGTTTGGCACAAAGCGCTTCTTTCGAAGCTCCCTTCCTATGGGCTTCTCGAGGAATTGTGCGATTGGATCACCAGCTTTCTTGCAGATCGAAGCATCAAGGTCGTTGTGGACGGTGCAAGCTCCGATTGCAAGCCTATTAATGCTGGTGTTCCACAAAGCTGCGTGCTATCGCCAACGCTGTTTCTTCTGCATATCAATGATATGTTGCAAACCCGTAACATTCATTGCTATGCAGATGACAGCACTGGTGATGCTCTTTACACCGGCCGAGCCAATATTTCTCGGGAAAACGTCTCCGAGTGCCGGGACAAACTTGTGTCTAAAGTCGAGTCTTTGCTGAACAGAGTCTCGGATTGGGGGCGACTAAATCTAGTCCAGTTTAACCCCCAGAAGACACAAGTTTGCGCGTTAACCGCTAAAAAGAACCCCTTTGTCGTATATCCTCAGTTTCAAGGCACTCCCCTTGTTGCCTCAGCCAGTATCGGAATCCTCGGCGTTGACAAATCGAGTGACGTGCAGTTTCGTGGTCACTTGAAAGAGAAGGCCAAATTGGCCTCTAAAAAGCTTGGCGTACTCAGCAGAGCGGGACAGTATTTCATGCCGGCACACCGCCTGCGACTTTACAAGGCGCAGGTTCGGCCGCACATGGAATACTGTTCCCATCTCTGGGCTGGGGCTCCCCAGTACCAGCTCCTTCCACTTGACCGCATCCAGCGCAGAGCGGCTCGAATCGTCGACGACCGAGTGCTTTCCGATCGGCTCGATTCACTGGCACTGCGAAGAGATGTTGCATCTCTTTGCATATTATTTCGCATATACCATGGAGAGTGCTCTGAGGAATTGTTCGGATTAATCCCAGCCGCCAAATTTCGTGAACGCACTACGCGGCAAACGTCCCGACACCATCCATACCATCTGGATGCTTGGTGGTCCTCCACAGTACGTTTCAAAAGGAGTTTTCTCGCGCACCAATAGTTTACCACCGCCGATTTTTCCGGACCAATACGACCTGGGGACCTTCAAGAAAAGAGCTTACTCCTTTCTAAAGGGCCGGCAACGCACCTGCAAATCCCCTGGTGACGCGGTTGATCATGGGCGGCGGTAGTCACTTAACATCAGGTGAGCCGCATTCTCGTTTGCCCCCTCTTCTATAAAAAAAGTACATGTGAACTTATTTACTATGATATTCTGTATACACTGTATCACAGGATTTTGATTATTTCACATCATATAATTTGATTATATGATGTGATATTAAAAATTTCTTTCAAATCCCTCTCTTCTTCCCCCCAAAAAATCCATAAAAAAGTGGAGGTGAATAATAAATAAAACGACTCTCCGAAAAAGTAATAATTCTCATTTACAAAAGAATATATATATATATATATATATATATATATATATATATTACTGTCTTCGTATATTCAGAGAATTATTACTTTTATCGGAGAGTCTAGTCTTTTATATTGAAACCGTTTATTATTCATCTACCCACACATATTTTTTGTTCGTAAAGCGATAGCTTAAATTGAAATAATACGTAATCTGCCATTTCGATTAATAAAGGCTTACATTTAATCGCTCATTTCTTTGTGACACTTACTCTACTAACTCGTAATATAGAATATAATACAGAATTTATTTTCGTCTTTACTGAAAAGCCCAAATAAGATCTAATTAATCTCCTTTTGTTTTTTTACTATAATTTTTGCTATTAGTTGCACCAAACTTTATAATTAAGAAATAAGTTTGGTACCTATCCTCATAGTTTTTTTACATACGATATAATTATATAAAGATTACTATATTTAAAGGATACTTTATTTTACAAAAAAAAAAGAACAAAAACGTTGAAATGTGTAAATAAAAACCAATAAGTATGTGTATAATTATAGCGGGGAAAAGAAAGTAATTAAAAGTAGTTGTCATTAATTTTTCCCTATTCATTCAAAGGAATGTAAACTTTTTACGTATCTTCTTTGTACTTTACCTGTAAGCTTTGAGTATTAAACCAAACTCAAAGCCTGTAAGGAGTTACTACCCACTTATAAATTGATAAAGAAATTTGGAATTGTTTACATCCAAGTTTTTAAATATTGTGTAATTCGAATACGTATGAAATAATAATTTATGACAATGAATTAATCCAGGACGTTAAATTAATACGATGAATATATTTTAAGCTATTCTGTTGGAAGTTTCAGATACAAATACAATGGGATATAATTGGACTCAATCGAATGGAAGGGTCACTGACTAATGAAACAAACTCACCCAGGATTGAGGGTGAAGGTGAGCCCAGGTTAGAGGGCCAGACGATGCTCAGATTAGAGAGCAGGGAACCATCCATGTTTGAGGGTGAAGACTAGCCAGATTAGAGGGCCGAATGATGCTCATGTTAGAGAGCAGGTTGTCACTTAGGTTTGAGGGTGAAGGTGAGACCAGGTTAGAGGGCCCAGACGATGCTCAGATTAGAGAGCAGGGGAGCACCCATGTTTGAGGTTGAAGGTGAGCCCAGGTCAGAGGGCCAGAGAATTTTAGGTTAGAGAGCAAAGGATCGCCCGGGTTTCACGGTGAAGGAGAGTCTAGGTTAGAGAGCCAAACAACAAACACGAATATAAGAGATTTGAGAAGAAAAAAATAACATGGAAGGATGAAAGATGAAGGAGACGATGTGACTATGTGACTGATTTTGATAGCTCTACAGAAGCACGAAAAGCCGAAAGGAAAGACAAAGGAGATACAATCGGACTGAAAAGCACACACCGAGGAGAAGGCACCGGAGCGGCAGTTCCAACAGTGAGTCAGTTGTCTTTAATAATAGCAATAAGTAAATAAAATCTGATAATAACCTTATTCTTGATAAGTTTCGATAATTTTAAATAATGTTAAAATTTCAGAAAAGCCTAAAATTTCATTTATCGTTTATTATATTATACCCGAATTCGAGCCCATGAACAAGGAGCAAACAGTGCTGGTATTGATCAATAAGGTAGAAAAGTGCGCGGAGTTCTAGGGTAAGGAAGAGATAAATAATACATTATGCTTTAACAAAACTTGTAGGCAAAGTTGTTAAGATCTGCTACCAGGGCCTACCATCGCTGTTGCTCACATATGGTGAATGAAAAAAAAAACTGCTTCAATAATTTACTTATCCTGAAGACTATCCTGAACTTTTGTCGGATAAGTTAAGCAAACGTGTCAAGTATTGTAAGTCATTGAGGCATTATTATTGCGCGACAAATACATTTATTAAATAGAGATGTAAAGTAAAGTAAAGTAAAGTTACAGCCTATATACGTCCCACTGCTGGGCTCCAGGCCTCCCCTCATTTCTGAGAGGGTTTTAGGGCAAGGAAGTGTCCGCCGCGCTGCCCAAATGCGTGTTGACGAACTTCACATGTCTTCGAAATATTTTTTTTTCTTATTCCTCAGACATGCAGGTTTCCTCACGATGTTTTCCTTCACCGCCGAGCACGTGGTAAATCAGCAGTTAAAATTGCAATTAACAATTTCATTGGTGCTGGCGGGGATCGAACCCGGGTTACTCGCGTTCTGTTATATTTACAGCGAGCGTTAAAGACTGAGCTACCACGGCTCATATATCAATAGAGATGTAAAACACATGTTAAATATAAAATACGTGGAAGCGGTAGATTTTATTTTGTAGCTAGATGATCGAGTTATAAGTTGGAGCACAAGTAGCTCAATTCATGAAACCCAAACCGGTTTTATAATATTTTCGTACTGTAAAAGTGACTCAAAGCAGAGAAGGAGCCCAAAGCTTAGTTTAATACAAATCAACAGTTTACAAATGCGAACTCTGTGCACTCTAATTCAGATATAATACCTTTAAATAAATGTATTTTATGCAATTAATTTGGATATTAATCTTCTAGTTGCTTCCGAAATAAAAACTGCCTTGATCGTAATAAGACTGAATTTTTTAACAAATATAAGAATAAAAAAACAGGTATCCGAGCTTTGTTTCCCATAATATTAATGATAAATAAATTTTGAATGTAAAAATTAATGGTACGAAATTAACGTATCATGTTGATTTGGGAAACCAATGCTCACTATTTCGGATGAGCAAGGCTAAGGAATTACACCTTAATAAAAAGTTTCCAAATGATATCCCAGTGCATGGGGGTATTAGGAATAATCTTGTTTACCCTATGGGCATAGTGGCCGCCAAAGTGAAAGTTCAGGTCATCCAAAAAACTATTGACATATTATATAGACAGTAGGTGTTTATATTTTACCTTTCCATGTTCTTCTAGAACAGACGTTTACGGAATTAACGGATATTGTGATAAACAAAACTTCTTCTATATTAATATTTGAAAAGATTAATAGTCTATATTATTCATTGATGTTACTGTTTTTAATAACTCTTTCCGTTCAATACCTGTTAAATTAGACCCGATGTATGATGGAAGCGTGTACGTACAGTGATCACTTATAGGAAGGGATGGTAAAGAATACTTTTCGAGGAGGAGTTTGAACTTTTCGAGGCGAAAACTCTAACTTATTATTAGAATATAACGTGTCGAAAGGTGATATAACTATTTCCAAAGATAATCTACTTTCTTGCTCTCTTAATTGTAAATATTCCGATTCGGTGGAAATTCGCGATTGTTGTTTGATATCTTTTAATTCCCTTAATCGTTACGATTTATTTGTTAGTGGCGAAGGAATTTAAGTGTTCGTTTGATCTAATATGCATTAGTTAACATGAATGGTATTTAAATTAGTTTAGTCAACCCATGTAAACATGTAGATGAAAGTTTGGTACGGCTAGAAGTTTTAAGACTATTTAAGCAACGCGTACTAACTGTTAGACACAGTAAAGCGTAACCTTTTTTTATGAAGTTAGATTTCTTATGGATCGAGAACTGTAAGGGAATTTGACCTGAATGTAAGGGAAACCTCTTATTTAATTATTAATTAATAAAATGTACAAATAATCGACACAAATTACGTCAATTTTGTGGATATCTGGGTTCTTTGGATTTGGATTCATAAACAAAAGCTTTGTAATAATTTACTGACCTTGAAATAACGTTATTTGGACTAGGGATAAAAAAACAAGAGAAGTCATTTAGCAGCACAATTAAAACCCTACTTACACATCTATTGCTAAGCTCTATACGACCCGAAAGCAGTAACACAACAACACACAGACGCGTGCGAAGTCAGACTGGCTGGTATTCTTTTGCGAAGACTCGATGAGAGTTTTTCACCACATCTCCTATTCTAGGTAAAAAATCACTACTGTTGAGCCCAAATTTCAGTCTTATGAGTTAAAGACACTAGTTTTACTTCCTTTGTTATATAGATTCCACGTATACTTATTAGGGATAACGTTTGTAATTTACACTGACTGCAGTGCTTTGCGAACTACGTTAAGTAAACGTAACCTTTTTCCGCAGCTTGCACGTGGATGGATCCAGATCCAAGAAAATTATTGTATAATAGAATATCATCCTGGCGATTGTATGGTGCATCTTAACGCGTTAAGTCACAACTCTGTTATGGGACCTACATCCTAATAAAAAATTCCAGATGTACTAGTAGTCGATAGTTCTGATGGAATTGGATCGCCATCGTGTAAGACGTAAAACAAGCGTTTAAAAATTAAAAAAATTCTTAGGCACTTTAGCACTAATACCGATACAGTAATAAAATACTAATACACAATGATGAAATAAGATGGGTGGTGCCGAGGGGGGGAGCGGTGGTAAATAGTCAAACAAAACCATGATGATTGTGTACTTGTTGTGTTTATTGTGATTATTGTTGTGTGTTATAGTTGTTTGGGCTTTCAGAACCGCTACTGGTTCCTAAAAATACATTGTATTGTAAAAAAATATGTACTGTCTTGCCTAAAACGCGCGCACCACTAACACTGTGGTAAGCGTGAATGAGAATTACAAGCAATTGAAAAAGTCAAAATTATAAAGGGTAATTGTTATTTATTTCTTTTAGTTAACAATTTTATTAAGTTTTTAAACATAACAGATGTAAAGCTGACTAGCGCACGTGTACTCAATGAACATATAAATTACTTTGGGGTACCTACTCGTCTCGCAACTGACAACGGGAAAAGCTTTATGAGCAAGATTTTCAAAGAATATTTCCTCTTATGTTATTAGTATAAGACATCGTTAACACCGTAAAAAAACCTAGGGAAAATGGACGTGTTGAACGTTTCAACATAACTATTCGTGACGGTCTGTCAACATATAGCCATAATAAAAACTATAGATCTTGGGATGATCACATTTGTAACATTCAAATTGGCACCACAAGAAAAAGCCCCTCTGAATAGTTATTTAGGTTTAATATCACCAGTTGTAGTAAGGAATTATAGCGTTCTATTATTGCTGATATAATGGATAGGGCCAGAGATAAAATTTGAAAGCCCACAAGTTAGTCATTACTAAGTTTAATAAGCATAGGAAACCTGTGAAAACTTATAGGTCAGGTGATTTAATCAGAGTTGAGAAGCAAGTGTCCCATGGTGGTAAACCCCAAAAGTTAGTGACTAAGTTTCGATGATCTTGTCGCGTAGTAAAATGCTGCCAAATGATATACTTAATAGAATACACTCCACAATGATCGTCGTTGAGATGCTATAATTGCTGTTGACAAAATGCAGCCTTGGTTGAACTTCTCTAGAAATTTGTTTAGTAGTGGCCATAGAGATTTAGAAAATTAATGTTTTGTTTCCATACCATGTATGATTTATTGAAGATTATCTATAAAACAGGATTAAATAAGATCGAAATATATAAGAAAACAAATTTTTTAGAACATTGATTATAAATAAACATGATAGCAGTTAATTTATTTGTATTCAATTTAAATATTTTCAATTATGTAATTAAAAGAAAAAGTCCATAAAAAAAACCTTCCTAAATAATAGTTTTATTCAATAATTAAAAGAAGTTTTAAACATAGTTTGCACATATTGTAAGGTGATATAAAGGCCAAACAGTATTTTTATTATAAAAATGAAGTTAAATTTATATGCAATATAATATGTACTTAATACTAGAATTATAAATATAATTTTTGTAATTATTTTTGTTAAGAATGTCTCTCTTTTTTATTCATGAGACTATATTGATAAAAATGTAATATGCACATTATAAATTTATGTTAGTGCAGGACGCACTCGGAATAGGATGGCCGAGCTTTTAGCTTCTGTCTGGTAACTCTAAAAAGTCTGTATTTATTCTGCTTATTCGTTAAGGTTACTTGAACAATGGCAACCCAAATCATTCAATCAATAATAATAAATAAAATACGTAATAAACTCCGAGATTTATATTTTTGATCCGAGATTTACTTTGATTGTAAAAAAATTAAGTATTGAAAGGTTTTTATTCTTCAATTTTATTTTTGTTTTATTTGGACGTAAACGTAGGCTAAATATTTCAAATAATATTTATTGATATAACATTAGATTTTTAAGTGTCAGTAAAACTGATTTCAAATAAATAAAAAAATATCTCATATAAATACCACAAATTAGATACAGATATTCGCTTAATACATACTTTTAAAAATATTTAATGATATTTTAACAAAAACAAAATTTTTCAAGTCCCACTTACGTTTAAAGATATAATTGCTGGCTTAAAATACTGAGTCACATTAAACTTTCCTTTGTAACCTTAGAAACACTAGTACAACACATGTTTATGACTTTTAATTAATTATGAAAGAAAACATTTGACACACTGCTTTCAATAGTCTATCGTTTTCGACTGTTAATTAAAGCATCACTTGGTCACAAAAGAAAGCGACATGCTAGTATGGTTTTTGTTCTACGAGATAATCTCGCCAAGTTTTAAACTAACACGCGCGGGTTGCAGCTACGAAGCCTTCTCGGCAACTGAATTTCGTAACGCCTGAAAACTATAACTTAAAGCTTTCTGCAGGCACTATCATATGTAAAAGGCTTGGCGTTGTTTATTGTAAGAGGCTTTTTGTGTGTTCTATACTGAAAATAAGAGACAATGCTATTTAATTGCTTTGTATCTTTATCTGAATTAGTATATTTATATTCAAATTCTTTAACCAATAGAAAATCTTTCGGCAAATAATAAATAGTATGTTGTTCGTATTAGTGCAATAGTTTTTTTTACCGGGTTCTAATTAGAAGGTTATACATTCGCAGCGTTTGTTTTATTTTTTTATACGGTTGGGTGACAAACGTGCACACAGTCCACCTGATGCTAAGTGGTCGCTGTGGCCCATAGACATCTACATCTATCCACGATTACGAATCAAAATGCAGATGCGTTGTCACCAGTGAGGATTAATATGTAATGCCTCGTTTCCAGTAAAAAGAGTCTCCGGTTCTCTACAATCACCATACGAAACACAGCAGCATTATGCTACTATTTTACGCTGGTATTCAAATTTGTGTATGTTCACCGATTTCTCAGAGAAGGCTTAAGTGTTTAACCAATTTGAACGTTTTTTTTACATAGTATATTAGGTGACAGCTTCAGAGGTGATTGTTATATATTATGCTTGTAGTAAAAATTCCATTCCAAAGTGTGTAAAAATAGGGAATGAAGATTTTAGTGTTACTATTTACACGACATCCTATTTGTTACTTTGAACTTATGATATTCCTCATACCACTCAAAAGTTTAGTATAAGTAATTAAATATTGCAATAGAAAGTATAAAAAACACAATAAATTCTAAATTTGGGGATTAAATTCTTCCTTATGCTACATCATAGCACTGACTTTAGAAGTTATTTTAAGGATTTTTTTAAAGTTTTGAATTCGATCTCTATATTTTATTAAAAGCTTAATAATTTATTTTTAAATTGGGGCGTCAAACGAGCACACATCTACTAAGCAAGCTTCTATGTTACTTTAAGCTGGCCCTCTCAGTCAAAATTCCGATCGATGCAAAAAGGTTCGAATATAGCATCAGTGAAATGGATAACTTACAGGATACCTTAGGATATATTCAGGGTCTAAATGGGTACAATTTGATTATTGCAAAATTTTGGCTTCGACGTTGGTTAATACCAAAAAAAATATAACTATATTTTATAATAAAGTACACTGCCGAACGTTGCCTCATAATACGGATATTTATCATAGTAGCGACGCTTGGCAGGCGAGACGGCAACCGTAGTCTTTCAATTTTCTAGTTGTTATTGGGAAGATGGTGCTTGCTATCTCCTGGTTTTTTCTCCGTGCGATATGAGAACGCGGCTCACCTGATGGTAAGTCGCCCGCTGCCCAACGTGCTTTGTGGTTAAGGAAAACATCGTGATAAAACCAGGATATCTGAGAAAAAATAGATATTTAAGATGTGAAGTCACGAAGATAGCACGATAGCTTGACGAACTAATTCCTTTGTTACACTCTCAGAAAGTAATTAAATTTAATTATAATTACTTCGTTTATAAGATTAATATGATTATTGATTAACAAAATGTAGTTTAAAATAAAAGGAAGAGAAATTTGGCCATTAGTAAAATGTATACATAAAAAATTATAAAATTCATATTATAACGTTATGTTAAACTAAAAAAAAAGGACATCTGTATATCTGATAAATATAAAAATAACACACACACACACACACACACACACACACACACACACACACACGCACACACGCACGCGCACGCGCACGAGCACGCGAAAGCGCACGACGCACGCACGCACGCGCACACACAAGAACGTGCAAACACTCGCGCAGACTTACAACAACCGAACACACGAGGAGGAGAACGTCATGATTACAGCGTATACACGTCCACAGCTGGGCACACACCTCCTCTTATTTCTGAGAGTTGACGCTCATGGACTGTAAATTATTTATTTGGTGTTGGTACCATCGGACAGGCACAACGTCTGAGTAGGTCACGGGTATGTTGCCATTGTGCCGAAAAGCAGCAGTATGTGTTCAGCGGTATGCGCCTGCACTGATGGTTCTAATTTGAAGGGTCACGAGAGCCAGTATTGGTATGATGGCTCCATAGCGCAGTAGCTTAGTAATGAGTTTCAGCGATAGCGGTCGTGGGTTTAAATCCCGTACGGAACAAGTATTTGTATGGTCTGTTGTAGACACAAATAATTGTTCCGGGTCTGTTTATTTGTCCTTATACATTATTTACGTGAAAGAGCCATGCTGCAGTTATATTAGTAGTATAGTTTTAGCACGAATGGGTCGGCTCGACCGGGGAAGGACCATGCTCTCACAGAATACCAGCGTTAAATAGTAGCTTAATGCTACTGTGTTTCGTATGGTGAGTGTAGAGAACCGGAGACCCTTTTTACTGGAATCGAGGCATTCCACCTAAGTCGTCCGGGATGACAAGGCATTTGCATTTTGATTCGTAATCGAGGATATAATATGTAGACGGATGTAGACCGGAGACCTGTTTTACTGGAATCATTGAAAAGGCATTCCATCTTAGTCTTCAGGGGTGACAACGCATTTGCATTTTGATTCTTAATCGAGGTTAAATGTAGATGCTGATGGGCTACAACATCCAG
This sequence comes from Parnassius apollo, assembly GCA_907164705.1. Lineage (NCBI taxonomy): Eukaryota > Metazoa > Arthropoda > Insecta > Lepidoptera > Papilionidae > Parnassius > Parnassius apollo. The sequence continues at coordinate 3,750,851 of CAJQZP010000527.1, forward strand.
TTACCATCAGCTGGACTGTGTGCTCGTTTGTCACCCTAGTTCTATTAAAACATAACAGGCTTTGAACTATCTTAGTCTTTACAGATGAGAAGTGAAAGAAGTCATTTTCACAGTTCACGGGCATAAAATAAAAGTTTCGAATTGCATGTCACTCATATATAATGAAAAGGTGTATCAAACTTGTATTACTTGATATTTCACTATCTTAAAGCACATTTGAGTCAATCGTGTACAGAGTTATATGAAATTCTTTCGGCTTACTCCTCAAGATGTTTTTGTGCGTGTTTTGATTCATAAATTCACAAAATATTTGAGCTAGAAACTTGTACTAACGTATATTGCACTCCCGCTTATTCCTTTTTATCGTACGTAAACAGTTCAATGATAGTAATTTCTTCTGTAAGAGGGAAAATTCTCCGTAACGCTTGGCGTTAAAGTACCTGCCAGCAGATTGTTGATTTTTAATTGTAATATTAATAAAATTGAAAAGACAAAGAACTGTCAGTCCATTTTTCGGATTAAAATGGTAAGTGGCTCGTCAACTTCTGCCGCCAACTTAAACAAAGAAGGAAGAATAAAGATGCGTTGTCACCTCTGTGGACTAAATTGGAATGCCTCATAGTATTTTAACATACTGGATATCCATCCCTTTAGAACGTGTGCAAGGACTGCTACTTGACGGTGGTACCCGATTTTTTGCTTCTTTTTTGCTAGTCCTTGTCATTTGGCATTTGAGGAAAGGTTCTACTCGTACTTATGAGAGACAATGAGTTAGATATTCCAGGCATTTCATAGTTTACCCATGGAACCAGATAGGTAGATGGATATTATTTTATCTTCCCCCTTTATATTAATTTCTAAAAATTAAATCTTGCTTATAAATAGAAGTACAAAATGATATTTATGTTCATTAGGAGAGTATAAATAGAAATATTTTTTGTGAAAGTAAGTAAGTAAGTAAGAAAAAGTGGTTGACATTCGTGAGCCTAAACCTTGTTTCCGTCGAGCCGAATATACGAGTAGGTCATCCGCTAAGAGCATGAACAGTCCTCTTGCACATTTTTGATCAATCAAATAATGCAATATGCTGTATCAAAAGTTTTTGATTTATTCCATATTTGTTTAGCAATATTCTAAAAGTAAAGAATACGTGTTAAAATGGTTTTAGAGAGTTCACATTGTTTTAAAAAAGCAATTAAAAGTTTGTTATGTTGCACGTAACCCTCCCAGGAACTCGCAATTTATTTCCAAAATAACCAATATCCGATGCAACACGTAATGGTATAGATAGATTAGATTACTGCGATTGTAGAAGTTTAAACGCGCAAGAAATACCTTACCTAATATAATAAAAATAAGAAATAAATACCTTAAGACAGGGCAAACGAGCATGCGGCTCGTTTCATCTCATCTTATAGTAAGTGACTATCGCTGCCCACGACCTACTGCAACACCAGAGTAATCGCAGGTGCATTACCGACGTTTTGAAAACGCCTCTTAATTTTGTATCGATCCTAAAAATTTGCCGGAGGTAACCAAAACGTAGGGGAACGCACGTGGGGGCCGGGGACACAAGGGCCCACTTCCCCCTCTAAAAAAAAAAAAAAAAAAAACTGCTATCGATTCGCACAGTGGTGTACTGCCCAACATTCAGATGCTGTGGATGGTATCGTGATTTTGGTGCGATGTGCTGGTGGGATTTTGTGACTAGAATTAATTTCACTAATTTCTATTTGTGTGAATGCGAAAGAAAAGGGAAAGGAGTACAACTTCCCTTCGCAACACCACTGAATGGAGTCAATCAATAAGAACTCGGTAAAATAATTTATAAGCAGTTACAAAGGATAATTAATATAGTTAATACCATAGATTTAGTATAATATAATAATAAATGACGTTGGAATAGATTGGAAATGCAAAAGAGAAAGAGCATAGTGTACGGGTATGTTAGAGCGAGAAAGATAGGCTAGACCATTCACGTACACGCTATCGGTCTGTAATCGGTCTGACGTTATTCGTGAACGAAACAAATCCCGCTTGTATTTGCAAAATTTCAGGTTTTAAAGTATAAATTAGTGTTTGGTATACGTAATTAATAATTATGACTAGGTGCCTAATACCTAAATGTAACTCATCTCAGAAAGAAATCCTACATTATTATACATTTAGCCTGTGAGTACGATTAAAATGTTTAGTTGTCTAAATGTCGTGTTTTAGAGCAGGTACATACAATTTGTACTTAAATCGCAGGAAAAATTATCACATTTTATAAAAATAATCATCTGAAAGCAATTTAAAATAATTACAAATACGTGATATTCATCTAATTTTAACCTCACTTTTGTAGAGACTGACATTATCGATAATATCTTATCGAAATGTCCTTAACATTTAAGTGTACGCCTTACAAGTATCCTTAATCAAATAAGTAATATATTTTTTTTAATTTTAAGGTTTCGTCGCTAAATATTCTTCTAATCGTATGAAAAAATTATCATTTTAATACAAGGGTGAGAAATGAGCACACACCTGATGGTAAGTGGATGCTGTGGCAGATTTTCACAAAAAATTGATGTTCGACAAAAATGGTTGAAAATAATAAATATAGAAGAATGGGTTCTCAAAAGAAATATTCGACTATATGCAGCAAGTACTTTGAAGAAAAATGTTACTCTTATAGAGGTGCCCACGTTGGAGTGGCGACGTAATAATGTCCACCACATACATCATCCGCGTCAAATCATAAGACACGAATGTACTGCAATCGGTATCGATAATTGAAATTACTATAGTCCCCATAAATGCAGGCATTTTATGGTGCAGCACTATTTCTATTATCTATCGCACTGGTGTATTTTGATTTTGGTCTTACCCTAATCACTCCATCGTCAATCTAATTCTTCTAGCTACTCGAATACGTTAGGTTGGGATCGTTATATGCTTGTAATTGGTGACAGCTTGCGCAGGACAGGGAGTGACATATCGGGATCACTGCGGCATAGGAGTTAGTAAGTTAGTAAGTAGAATTGTTTGTATGTATGTGTCACTCACTTCTTTGTTATAAACATAAGATAATTGCTTGATTATGGTCCTACTTGACCGTAAACAGAAACAGAGGCTAAGGAATCTTGAAGACATTATGTACTAAGAGAAAGTTTGATTTTCATCTGTTCGTTTTCTTCCTGCCCTTCCCTTAAAAATCAGATGACCGTAGTTTAAGTGAAATTTATTTTACTATAACGCAGTAAAGAAATATTGGAGAAGAATCACAAGAATATTAACAAGGAAATTAAAGCAACAGAAAATTGCAAAAATCGATTCATGAGCGAATTTATCTCTACAGCCATGATGAAAAGTAACCTTATAATCTACCTCAGAAATATTAAAAAAATTACGAGACACTATTACAAATATGTACAACGGAAAATTTAATTTCCATTTGCTATCTCCTGATCATTTAAAAAAAAAGAACTGAACGTTATAGCTATCTCTCAAAAGATCTATCATTACCAAAAATAACTTTAATTTAAATGAAATCTACAAATTAGTGTAGATGCGATCACGAACATGGAGTAATTATATTATATTCGAAATCAATCAACATTCTATGTAAACCTCGAGAAATTTGGGGTCGACATAGCATGTCTTTATCCTTTTCGAAAACATGTGAAGTTCACCAATTATACCTCCAATATGTATTGAGTACTCTCTCATAAACGGTAGCGATGTATATAACCTAAAAAAAAAAAAAAAAAAAAAGTACCTTCAATAAGTATTTTTATAATCTACATTGAATAAAAAAGTTTCTATTTCTATTTCTTTTAAAGTTCATGACTAGTCGCCTAACGAATTCGAACATAGGATTTTTTAAGTTTCTTGGTTCTACCCTGACTGTTAGTCTACTATCGCTTTTACTTAAACTAATTCGATAGTTGAAATATCTAGATATTTTCTCATTTTGAACATCCATAGAGACTGACACTATGGTGTATAAAATAATGGTATCGCACATCGTGACAATACTCGTGATACCATAAATACCATTTGAATGACTTGAGGTCCACCACTGTGAGATTTAAAATAAGTTTTCTTCCTTGCACAACTTCCTTATGAAATCGACTATATATATATATATATATATATATATATATATATATATATATATATATATATATATATATATATATATATATATATATAATTTAAAATATTTAAATGAGGTGTACACAGGCGAGCTTAATCTTAACAAGAGTTCTCTTCGAGCAAACCCTTTGGGAGAGAGAAATAGTTTTAAGCAAGTAGGTAGAAACATGCGTACTAAATTATTAACAAAACACAAGTTAATAGAAATGGGCTATAAGTTATAGTTAACAATTAATATGTGTACAAAATATAGGTATATTTTCTTTTCTATTTCTATTAATTATGCATATATAAAAATAATACATAGTACATATATACACGTGATATAAATTTATATATATATATATATATATACAAACTTACGAAGGAGATGGTTATATTTTTTAAACCACTTAGAAGTAGTTTACAAAAAAATAACCACGTCTTAACGTTCTAACCTAACCTGTTCGAGTCAGGATGCCTTAAGTCCCAAGCTCGCTTCGTTCGATCTTACACTCAACAAACACCAAAAATAAAAAATGAATAAACAAACATTTTTCAATCTTTTTAATTTGCTTGTTTTTTTGTGTAGATTATGAAAAAAAAATATAACAACTTCATTCGATCATTTGTAGCGAAGTTATCAACAACTATACATGAATTAGTGCATTTTCATGAACATTTAAAGGCCAATTGCTGAAACCAATATAAGTTTTTTTTATTCCTGTAATTTTTACGTAAATCTACCGTAAAAATGAAGATTTAAAAAAATCATTGAAATCGGACGGTTTTCCGATTTTCAAGAGCCAAAAAACGAGGGGACCGAGATAGTATAAAATTACCAAGAGTAAAAAGTGAAGAAATTATATCAGATATAAATCTCGACCTCTACGTATAGGAAGCCATTTTAATTGAACCCTGTACTAAAATGATCAAATTTACGATGACTGAAAATAAGAAGCCAGTATAGTTACTCATTTCCCAATTTAGACGCTCATTGATAACGGATTTTACGATAGTCTCATCACACAAATTTCTTGACATTTAAATTATTATCGTGGGCCCAGCGAAGCGAGCGAGTATCAGATAGCGGATTATGTTTGTAAGTTTGTAATCATTACTTGACTATTATCCTATTTGATGGATGCAATCGAAGATGAATTAGTTTAACAAATACCAATTCACTCTTGCCTTGACGACATCCACATTATAACCGGATTGAAAGACAGATACTGGCAAATCATTTCGCTCCATTTCTGTATTCATTACGGACCACGACGCTAACCATTCATTCAGTCGTTTTATTTTGTTCGTGAACTTCTTTCTCATCTTACAGTTATTTTTCTGTGAGCTTTTTTGTCGCGTATATTTCGAGAAAAAAAAAACGATGACAAGTCATTAAACTAATTTCGACAACGCTCAATGGGGCTAACGATTATTTGATTTATTTAGACATCAAATGTTGAAGTTAATAGTGAGGACAAACTGAATCGTATCGAAAATAATTTTTATTACTAAAAAAATATTTCGTTTTAAGAATACGTATTTCCCATATGTGTAGTAAGAGGTGACTATGGGAAACGCCAGAGAAATTTTATGACTCCTCATGGTAAAATACTATCGCGTTTACGGTAGGCGTAAAATATTTTACGAGGTGGTTGGATTCCTCAATCTAGGTGTCCATCTGAGTTATTACTGACATTTTACCTATTTCTTCTGCCGATAATAGTGATTCAAATACACTTTTTAGTATAGTTCTTATTCGTAATTTGAATACTTCTGTCAGTATGATGGAAAGGAACTTAAAAATGAAGGTATTAACCTCTCGACTCAAAAAGTGCCTACATGCCACTTTGCTTACTCTTGAAAAAGTCTATTATTGAAAATTATATTCAGAAAGACTAGTAACGAAAAAAAAAGAAATAAAAGGTTCTTTAATTGCCGCTCGTTAACGAAAGCTCTGTCGTGATTAACTTTTCTCAATTTGTTTTCGGTTTTCATAATTAAGATTTAATTTAATAGGATTTATTAAAAATATTTTGTGATAATTTTTTTTCTAAATTTGATTCAGTATTGCGGATTTATAATATATATAATTTTCCCTTGAATTTTTCGAGAACACATACACATATCATTTTAGTGACATTAATAGTATTTTCTGCAAGGGGCATATACATAAATACATAATTATAGCTCACGCCTGTTGTTTCCAAGAGGGTAAGCAAAACCCAAAGGGCAGGCAGCAACTTGGACAACGTTTATCTAAAAATATGGGTATAGATGGAAAATTGCGAAAAATGATAAATGGTTGTCTCCACGTCCACACAATCAGATACAAGAATTCCCATTCCTTTCTTTTATAATATAAACTCGTTACGTGCCGCACGCACGCAAGCGCGTCGCAATGCTGATCATGATTGTTCGAATCTCGGGTCGGGTCAAAAAATAATTATTGAGTTTTTCTGTCGAGAAATTCTTAGTAGCTGCCCAGAGTCAGGAAGTTTGTGGTGTCTCACCCCCGTACCTCGGAAAGCACGTAAAGCCGCTGGTCCTGCGCCTGATCTCTCTCCGGTCGTGTTGGTTTACTGTGCCATCGGATTATGAGAGTGAAGGAATAGAGAGTGCACCTGTCCTTGCGCATACACTTGGGCACTATAATCCTGTCCTGCGCCGTTGGCTAGTTTCTGTTGGGGCAGGCCGCCGTGGTCGAAATTCGGTCTGGAGGACATTATTATAATATAAAGGAGATAAACAAGCTATAAAGCGGCGCTGTCGTAGCCCCACAAGCGAAACATTTAGAAGCCTATTTCGCATTATCAAAGTCTCAAAGTAAAGCTGTATATATAGAATATCTCTAAACTACCATATGGAGCATTGTCCGCTCTTTTCCTTCAATGGGTAAAGTGGTGACCCCGACGTGATCAATTTTCGGAAAACTACAACCACAAGCTATTGTCACTATCCTTAAGAATTCCTACTAGATTTACTGTTTAAATATCAGTTGGTCTTTTTTCTATACACAGTTTAACGAATAGTGTTATCAGGTTTTCGGATGACTAAAACATCTAGAAAAGCTTAAGAATTATTTGCCTCTAACTCCACTATGAATTTTATTTTAGTGTTTATGGAGTTAAGGTAGACTTTCTCAAGCTGGATTGTGAATGTGGTCTCTCTAACATAGGACAAATATAAATATATATAAAAACCTGCGTAAAAGAACATATAGCTGACGTAAAGCATCGACACTCCGGGAAGTCTACATGCTAGGCAAGTAATACAGTTGGAACGTTTTGTTATAAGCCTCACATAAATATGGGACCTAAGTTCCAAATCAACACGGGACAAGTATTTTCATAGCCTAAAATAAGTGTTAATAACCTTTTTTATGTACAAATATGTACAAGAGCATGTTTTTAATACCTCCGCGATTCAGATAAAATTCTTAGTGTTGGCTTAAGGTAAATTATTTGAATAGAGCATTACAATAAAAAAGATCACACTGTAGGGATAGTGGCCATAGAATAAATTATTTTACTTTTTTTATTTAGGGATATAGCATACTCACTTGTTTTAATATACATAAAAAAATTTTAATTGTGATATGCAATACATTTTTATCACAATTAAAATTTAGCACTAATTTTTTTACATCCTTTTATCCTAGACCTATCGATCAGTGTACCTAATTAGGCTGCCACGTCGCCAGGCGTGGTCGTAATGATGAATTAATATCCGTTGCAGTTGTTACTTTTTGAAAGTATTCGAAACAATTCTATATATATATATATATATATATATATATATATATATATATATATATAGATATATATATATATATATATAATTTCTGTTTGAAATCTCAGTTGGCAAATACGTTGACGATGGTATCTATTTGAGAGAATTTAAATACACAATCAAAAAAAAATGGATACATTAAAATTACGCAAGCTATGTAAATATTGAATAGTAAATAGTGTAGGTGCAATGATTACGTTTTAAATGGTTTTGTTATAATTATAAAGCTTCATTGTCTGTTGAAGCTCCAATTTTAGCGCAAATACCATCGCACTTTTTGTTTGCTTCTTGTCATAATATATCTCCAAATCAATAACTGCAATGTATAATTATTTTATTAAGGCCTGCTGTACACCTTGTTTAATTTGTGTTGGAAATTAAAACGGGTACCGGATGACTGGTGTAAAGCAGTTATAGTAACAATATATAAAGGAAAAGGGTCACAGCAGGACTACAAAAACTACCGTGGTATCAGCTTGCTTAGTATTGTGGATAAACTGTATGCAAGGGTAATTGAAAGAGTTATGAAAGAAACTGATGGAAAAATTTGGGATGTGCAAGCGGGTTTTCGAAAGGGTATGGGGTGTACAGATCAAGTCTTTTCCATGCGCATGATTGCGGAGAAGTTTTTGGCTAAAAACCAGAAAGTTTTTTGTGCGTTCATGGACTTGGAAAAGGCTTATGACAGAGTGGACAGGAATGTGTTATGGCAAACACTGAACTCATATGGGTTGAGCGCTGGTTTGATACAGGCATTGAGGTCTCTTTATAGGGATTCTAGTGCTTGTGTCGGGATCAATGGGATCTACTCGGACTGGTTTGGCATCCGAAAAGGTGTCAGACAGGGCTGTGTGGCTTCCCCTTGGCTGTTCAACCTATTTATGGACAGGTGTTTGCAAATTTTGAAAGATGAAGAATGTGGGTTAAGAATGGGCGAGTTAACCATCAAATGCCTTTTATATGCCGATGATCAAGTCATATTTGCGTCATGGGCGGCTGAGTTGCAAATGATGGTTACATTAATGAACTGGGCATTAAAAGAAAGGGGAATGAAACTGACGCAAGTAAGACGAAAGTGATGGTTTTTGAAAGAGAGGAAAGCAAAACGGTATGTGAAATAAGAATAGAAGGAGAGTTAATTGAGCAAGTGGATGAGTTTGTGTATTTGGGATGTGTATTTAGCAGGGATGGTAGATATGATAAGGATATAGAACGACGAGTAAATGCAGGGAATAGAGTGAATGGGGCAATACACTCTATTGTGAAGAACCAGAATGTATCAAAAAAGGCACGTATGGTAATTCATAATTCTGTGTTAGTCCCTACTTTAATGTATGGTAGTGAAAGCTGGGTGTGGCAGAAGAAGCACGAAAGTAGAATAAATGCTGTAGAAATGCGGTCTTTAAGGAGTATGTTAGGGTTGAATCTGAATGACAGGGTGAGAAATTGCGTGATAAGAGATAAATGTGGTATGCAAGATGATGTTGTGACCAGGATTAAGAAAGGAATGCTTCGGTGGTTTGGTCACGTAGAAAGAAAGAATGAGGAAAGAGTGACTAAGCAAATTTATATGGCAGATGTGAACGGCAGAGTCGGGAAGGGACGCCCTAGAAAAAAGTTTATCGACCAAATTGGCGATATTTTGAAAATGGGCCACGTTAAAAGTACCCTTAACCGACGAGCATGTATGCGTAGATATATGGCTGTAAAGGAGGCGAAAGAGGTATGTCAGGATCGTGTCAAATGGAAGTCCGTAGTCTCTGCCTACCCCTCTGGGTGACAGGCGTGAGTGTTTATAATTATGATTATAATTATTTTGTCATTATACCAAAAATAAAATACGCTTATACAAACTAATAGCTACTCGTCAAATCTCTGTGTATAAAATTCCATTGCTGCCGTCAATCTCGCTAAAACTCAAAAACGGCTCGAACGATTTTGATGAAGTTTTTTGTGTGCGTTTGAGTGGGTTCCTGAATGGTTTATATTCACAATTGGACCCGGAATGTGGCGTTGTTTTCGCTTCAGAAATCACCGTGAGAAGCCGGGCTGAATAGCTAGTAGATTAAATAATTACTCCAATAACCGAAAGGAAAGATAATAATAATTTCCAGGAAAGTTAATAAATGGAAAATATCATAGTTATGAACACCATAAAAATGTTGACCGTTAGATAATGTCGCTTTTACATAAAACTAATTTTAAAGTTTAAATATCAGCATATATTTTCATTTTGAAATACATAGAGACTGACTACGGTTTTCAAAGGATCTCTGTTTGCGTATCGTAACGTTGTACATTTTTTTAAACCAGTGTACAATTTTTAAGCTACTATATATTAGATTACTACCTCTCACCTAATGGTAAATGGTGATGTATCCGAAGATGGTGAAGCACGCTGGCTTAGTTTATCAAAAGGATCGGACCGGATGGAAGGAAAGATGCTGGCGAATTATTCCGCCCATTGCTGTATGCATTACGAATAACGAAGGAAAATGAATTCATTTATTTCACCTTATTCGTGAAATTTTTTCTTTTTTTTAAAGTTAAAAAAGTTAAAGTTACATCCTACATATGTCCCATTCCTGGGAAAAGGACTCCGCTCATTTCTAAAGGGGTAAAACCCGTGCAAGGAAATGTCTGCGCATATTGTCGAACTTCACTTGTCTTTAAAATATTTTTTTCTTATTTCTCAGACATGCAGGTTTTCTTACGATGTTTTCCTTCCCCGCCGAGCACGTGGTAAATCAGCACCTAAAATTGCAATTAACAACTCCATTGGTCCCTGCGGTAATCGAACCCGGTTTGCTCGATGATATGTCATTAAACTCATTTCATTCGACGCTTCATTGAATTTTAAAGAAAAAAGAAAGTTAATTAATAGATCCTTACATATGAAATTGGCGTTTTGTATGTGAAGAATACAAAATCAATTTTTTTTTTGTAAAATATATTTAATTAATCAAAGTATGCACCGTTGTTATCTATGTACTTTTGCCATCTCATAGGTAGTTCATTGATATCTTTACTAAAAGAAACAGCAGACACTCGCAAGTAACTTTTTCTGAGTCAATTTTGGTTTAGGGCAGTATTTGGCTGGGTCTCCAGGGTTCAGCAATTGCGACGAGTGCTTCCGATTATCGTACAATATCCACTTTTCATCACAAGTAATGATTCGATTTCCCTTCCCTTCATTTTTGTGTCGGTTGAGCAAAGTTACACAGCAGTCGACGCGTGTTTGCAAGTTCGATTCACTCAATTCATGAGATACCCATCGTTCAAGTTTTTTTACTTTCCCGATATGCTTCAAGTGGATTAATACAATTTTTTCACTTACCCCGAATGCTGCAGCTATCTCTGAAGTGCTTTGTGATGGATCCACTTCCACAATAGCTTTTAATTTTTCATTTTCCACTTTGGTCTCCGACCATCCACGGGGTTGGTTCTGAAGGTCGAAATTTCCAGAACGAAAACGTTGAAATTAAAAACGTACCGTGCTTTCTTTTTTGACACCAGCGCCGTACACATCATTAATCCTTCGAGCTATTTCTGCAGCACTGGTGCTACGATAGAACTCGTACTCCTAAATATACCAATATTTCATGTTTTTCACTGTGCGTGTGATGCCAAAGAAAAAACTAATGAGGAAAAAACAAATAAATGACTGTTTTCAAAACTCAAATGTACCAGCTAATTGAATTTCTTAATTTGAATTTGGAATTCTTAACCAAAGAGGAGCTATATTTCAGATCAAAGTGGTCAGTACGACAAAACGCTAATTTCATATGTAAGGACCCAATGTTAATACCTGATTAAAATCAATACATATTACAGTTTTTAACAGAAAAATGTGGTGGTGACTTATGATCTAAGACTTGGGTCTTCACTTCTGGTCATATGAGGAAGATCAAGGCCGCTCAGATATGGAGTGGGGTATAATCGGGGTTTCTCAGTATGATAAATTGAGAAATTATATTATATTATTTTATATTGATATTCGCAGTAGAACCAGAGTACTGTTACTTTAACTTTGTTTAGGTTTTCACAGTTTAGATTTAATTTTTAAATCAAGCGAATTAATTAATATTAAGAATAATTTGAGCTCATTTTTGTTTTAAATACTCTTAGTTTTAGGTATATAAGCAACGCAAGTAGTAGTAAGTAATGTATCGGCAGGAAAATAAAAATAAAAATTTTAATTCCTTCCATTTTTTACAAGCTACGGAACGGATAAGATGTATGTGTTTAGAGTGAAGGGTTGTTTTTTGAGTATGTGTGCAAACGAATATTTCCTTCCTATTTATCTCCAAAACAGTTTAACCGATTTAAGTATGGTTTTCTGTAAAGAGTTTATGATTCCTTGATGATGGTCTTTAGATGGGTGTAATGATGCTAACTCGCCAGGTTGCGCTGAAATAAACATATTTTTGCAAACGATGGTTCCCATTTATCTCCAAAACTGTTTGTCTGATTTAAATACGGTTTTCAGTAAAAGGTTTGTGATTCGTTGGCGATATTTTGTAGGTAAGTGTTATGATGTGATCGCGCCAGAGGGCTGCAATAAACATATTTGTGCAAAAGAATGTTCGCATTTATTTCTAAAATGGTTTGACTGATTTAGACACGCTTTTATCAAAAATATTTGTGATTCATGGGCGATACTTCTTAGTTAGGTGGTATGATATTACCTCACAATGTGGTGCCACTATAAACATATTTGTGCAAAGGAATGTTCCCTTATCTCCTTAACCGTTAGACAGATTTTGATACGGTATTCTGTAAAGGATTTGTGATTCATCGGAAATAGTTGTTAAATAGATTCTATGGTGTTAACTCACCAGGGAGCACTGTAATAATCATATTTGTGCAAAATAATTTATCAATTTATCTCTAAAATGGTTTGACTGATTCGATCATCAGCGATGGTTCTAAGATGATTGTTATGATGCTAACTTACTCACCTAGTATACATCAACTTTATGTGTGATATTACGCCTTCTGCGTTATTTGGAACCCCTGGGGTAGTGGAGGTTTGCTCGTAGTTATTGGGTTCCCTAAAATCTTGTGCATTTATCGAGTGCAATTTCATATTTAATTTGGTTAACATAGTTAGATTGTGTGTTGACGCGTTGTGATGTATCAGAACAGCTTCCCCGTCGATAAAGTTTCCTTCTAGAGGAATTTGAGTCCTCTCCAGAAGTAGCCGATACTGTTTCATGCGCAATTCTCCCACTCGTAAATATTGAGTATTTAGAGAAATAGACTGATATTTAGACAGTATTTAGACAATAACTAAATAAGGTATTGAGGTATTTTTAGATATCCCACGACGGATATAAAAAAAGGTGATTGAAAAAGGATTAAATAAAGTTTTTGTTCAACTCTCCAAAAAAGTAAATCACGAAAGATAAAAATAGAAAGCGTTTTAAAAAGGATTGATTTGTAGTGAGGTCTGTTATAATAAACAACTAATTATGACTTTCCTTAAGCCTCCTACCTTTATTTACATATTTGTTAGACACAACAATAATATCTAATATAAGAATTGCACATATTTGCCTACCTATTAGGTAATATAATTACTAAAGAAAATCCGTCAGGGCTGCCATTTCCATGTTTGTTCCCAATTTCAGTATAATAAGTTTTTTACAGTAAGTTTAAGCACTGTTTGTCTTTATCTATACGATAAAGTTATAGTTACAGCTTAAATACACTAATGATGATGATGATGATGAAGAATATTTGTATTCTCACCATGGTTAGGCGGTAGAAGAACGTTCATAATACTAATACCCAAAATCGTCTTGTGGGTGTCGTAAGAGAAGACAACAATTAAAAAAAAATTCTCTGGCACTGCGAAGAGATGTTGCATCTCTGCGTATTATATCGCATATACCACGGGGAGTGCTCTGAGGAATTGTTCGGACTAATTCCAGCCGCACAATTTCACCATCGCACATTGCGACAAAACTCGCGATACCATCCATACCATCTGGATGACTGGCGGTCCACCAACGTGTGATTTAAAAGAAGTTTTCTTCCTCACACAACTTCCTTGTGGAATCGACTACCACCAAAGATTTTTCTGGACCAATACGACTTAGGGACCTTCAAGAAAAGAGCCTACTCCTTTTTAAAAGGCCGGCAACGCATTTTCAATCCCCCTAGTGTTGCAGTTGTTCATGGGCGGCGGTAATCATTTACCATCAGGGGAGCCGTATGCTCGTATGGCCCCACCTGCCAAGCGTGGCAACTATGAAAAATATCCCCCCCATGTTGCAATCGTAAGCATCGCCTATGTTCAGCACTGGCCTATTTTCAGCACAGGCCTCCTCTCAACTCTGAGAAAGTTTAGGGCAAGAAAATATCTGCTGTGCTGCCATGTTGTGGGTTTTAGGGACTTCACATGTCTTCATTTTTTTAATTTCTCAGTTAGGTAGGTTTTCTGACGTTGTTTTCTATCACTAGTCAGTACTTCAGTAAATCAGCACTTAAACATAATTTTATTGGTACCCGCGGGGCGGGGCAAATTGAGTTACTCGCGCACTATTATTTTAGGTATTTACCTATGACATTGCCGTTTATATTAAATAAGTTTTTATTCCAAAGTAATGTTGATGTTTCTTTGCCAACGCAGTGTCAGTTCATTGATGACGTTCTTGAAAGAAATCAGCTGGACGGGAGGCAACAAATTCTTCGAAGCATTTTGTACTGCCTCTCAGGTATTATATTATTTTCCCTCCAAAAAATTATCCAAATTCTGAAAAAGTAGAAGTCTGCAGGTGCAAGGTCTGGTTAGTACGGCGGATGACGGAGAAGTTCTAGCCCCAGGTCTTGTAACTTATAAACCGTCCGTTATGCAGTATGAGTTCGCGCGTTGTCGTGCAGGAGTAGTGAGATCGAGCGATTGATCAAAGCTGTTTGGAACCGCGATTTTTATAACACAATTTCGAGTAAACGTAGGCTAAAATGTTCCGAATTATATTAATTGATGAAAATTAGAATTTTTTCTTGTGTACACTTCAATTTTGATATCAGTTAAACTGATAACATTTAAATAAAATATCTCATATATATATATATATATATATATATATATATATATATATATATACAACGGTACTAAAAACATACTTTTTTAAATATTTAATCATATTTTAACAAAAATAAAATTTTGCAAATACCACTTACCTTTAAAAATAACTTTTTGGTTTAAAATAGCCAGTCACATTAAGCTTTCGTACAACACGTGTTTATGACTTTTAAATAATAAGGAGACAAAGCATTTGACACACTGCTTTCAAAAGTCTATCTTATTTTACTGTTAATTTAAAGATCTCTGTCATAAAAGTAAGCAACAGCTTATATGTTTTTTGTTCTACGAGATAATGTCGCCAAGTTTTTAACTAACGCGCGCGGGTGGCAGTTACGAAGCCTTATCGGTGTCTGAATTTCGTAACGCCGCTGAAAATTTTAACTTAAAGCTGTCTGCAGGCACTATCATTTGTAAAAGGCTTGACGTTGTTTATTGTAAGAGGTTTTTTGTATGTTCTATGAAATTAAGAGGCAATGATATTTACTTGCTTTGTATCTTTATCTAAATTTGTGCTTTTATAGTCACATTATCCAATCAATAGTAATAACTTTGGACAAAGAATAAATATTATGATATTCATATTAGTACTATGGTTTTTAACTGAGTTCAAAAAACTAGAAGTTTCTGTAGTCAACGTTTTATTTATACATACACACAGAGAAGGTTATTAATATGGTATTCGTTACAATTATTTCTAATTTTTCCTTAATCAATTTAATTTCAAAAATAAGTTAGTTCATCCAAAAATAATGCATTTATTTCCTAGCTAACTATTTAAAATAAATTTAATGTTTAGGTACTTATCTTCATAATATGATTACATTTTAATACTATTTTTCTTGTCAGCCGCTCTTTTTCAGAACTTCTTTTTTAGAAATTCTGGTTCTTATTCAGAATGCACCGACTTACATGGATATGTTGAAAGATTTGTTGGCTACTCTTAACAAAACTCTGTCCGGGAAAAGGACACAATTGTAAAATAATCCAAATGTTCATATATGAGTCACTGGACAGTGATATTTTTATTTATTACTGGTTGCACGGAAAACCATTCGCGTTTTTATTTTTGACGGTAGGAACTTGCCGAATCATTATTCCCTTTCCCAAACGATATCATTCGTACCCTCCTATCGACACATCGGGGTGATGGGGTGGGAGGGGAAAGAAGACGATTCTAGAACATCGCGTAATCATCGGACCCGAGGATATATAAGACACGCGCGACCGACGCGCGCTCTCTTCTTCCCGCCGCAGCCGTCGTTGAACTACAACCTCGCTTCTTCCCGCCGCAGCCGTCGTTGAACTACAACCTCCTCTTCCCGCGCGCTCGTTTGGAAACACCTCACTAGTGGAAACCGCCTTGGCCTGGAAGCAGTCGAGCTCCAGGAACCCGCCTCACCTCGTGTGAGATATCGTCGCGCACCACCTCTCTCCGGAGTGTTCCAGAAGTCGCCGCTATAGTGATCGACAGGATAGAAGAAACCCCGGTGAGTCGATATTCCTTAATTTACTGCCTGATTAATATTTAATAACTGTTTTAACCCGTTCCAATTCTGTGTTCTCCCCATCAGGCAGGATTCCTTTCATCGATTTGGCAAGTAATAGTTTAGTTTAGGGAAGAGCGAGTGCATTGTACCGCATGCTATAGTAGTCGCTTTTACGTAAGCGTAGAAGCAATCGCATATACAGTCCACTTTAGTTAATATCTCGCGTAATAGGTTTGAGGTTTGACCGGGGAACTAGATTTTCGGCAGCCTTAAACACGTGGCTCCACCATTTTATGGTCACTTCGGCAGGATCTGGATTGGTGTTTAGTGGTTATCCAACCATTTTCTGGTCGAATTTTTAAATTAATTGTTTAGATAACGCACTGTAGTTTATGGAATAGACTTAAATAGTGTTCGTTTAAATTAAAATTTTGATTTGGTACTCGCAAACAGAATTATTCATTTAATAGCGCTCGTATTTGGTTAAATTTAAAGCTTATTAAATAATTGAAACGGTGTGATAGCAACCGTTTGATACGCTTACCCCACAATTTGATAAAATTATTAGGTTTAGCAAACGACGCGTAGACTCGACCGCAACGGGTGTTCGATCTGATTACGTAATACGGCACGCCGAGTGTTCATCCTACGTCGTTTATGCGTGTGAGATTAATTGTGATTAATATAACTTTATTATAATAATTTAAAATGGCAGTTAGTGGAAGTGAAATCAAAATTAAAACGCTTTATGCCAAGAGGGACATACTCTTTTCGCGTGTGCAGAATATAAGTAATTATATAAAGAACATTAATATAGAGGCAGTGCGGGAAGCCTTTTTTGAATGAAATCGAAACGATAGATACTTTGCGGATAGATTACGAAAGAATATTAGACCAAATTAATCATTTGGAATTACAAAGCGACCCGAAATACATAGTGAACTACCAACCGCTGCTGGCATTCGAAGATATGTTGTGTCGCGTAAAAAGAACTGCAAAACTCCTACAATCTCAAAGCGAAGCAAAGCCGGAAATACAGGTACGCCCTCGTGACTCAATTAGGTTACCGCCAATAGATATTCCGGTATTCAATGGTGATATTAAGACGTGGCCCTTCTTCTTCAGTAGTTTTCAAAACAATATACACAACAATCCATCGTTATCGGACGCTGAAAAATTATATTACTTAATTAGCAAACTTAGTGGCAGAGCACAGTCGATCTGCTCGGGTTTTACACCTACAGCAAACAATTACGTATTAATATTTGAAACGCTTAAAACTAAATATGAAGATAGGAGAATGTTAGCTTCCGAATATTTGAACCAGATATTCGATCTTAAACCTATATCATCCGCGAACATCAACGGCTTAGAGCAGTTTCTAGATAAATTTGTGGCATCGGTGGCTGCACTTAAGAATTTGAAGTTTGATGACCTTATGGACGTGGTGTTTCTCCATATAGCATTAAAGAAATTAGACTCCGACACCGTGCGTGCGTTTGAAATGGAGCATCGTAGCTCGGAGATGCCTTCCTTTCATTCATTAGCATCGTTCGTGCGAGATCAAATAAAGGTGATGCAGCGCTCTCCGAACGTTAAACAGGAGATTAAAAGGTGCGTCGACCGTAGACAGACTCAACCATCTAAAATAGCAGGGTCGTTAACTTACGTAACCGCTACGCCGACATCACTCCAGCATACTTGTATAGTATGTAAAGATAAACACGGTAATTTATACAATTGTGCGACTTTTCGTAAATATTCACCAAGCGAACGTTATAAGTTAGTAAAGACAAACAACCTATGTTTGAACTGCTTAAGCGATAAGCATTTAGTTGCAAAATGCAATTCGAGTTCCGTATGTAGCAAGTGCGCCAGGAAACATCACACGCTATTACATTTTGAAAATAGCAACATAGCGGCGTCAAGTAAGGCGGATAAGGAATTCACCCCTACTAAGGTCAACGATTCTAGCGGTCGACCTGGTGATGTCGCTCTGTGCTCATTGGCAAATATGGGAGTACAACCTCCTTCGACCGTGTTACTGGGTACGGCGCGTATTTTGGTTAGGGATTCGCGTGGAAACGAACGAAGCGTCCGTGCACTGCTGGACAGCGGAGCCCAAAAATAGCTTTATAACACGACAATGTTGTCAGCGCTTAGGTTTAGTAATAAATAGGTCACTTTCATGTCCTGTAGTTAAAGGCATCGGAGGTACTAGTAAAGCGACACAGGGATATATAAATTTAAAATTTTATTCTCGGATAGATCGTAATGTTAACTTTGATATAAATGCACTAGTAGTAGATAGGGTCACTGAACGGTTGCCAACCGTTTCGGTTGACACCTCGGCAATGATTGAATTTAAAAATTTGCCTCTAGCAGACGACACTTACGCCGTTCTTGGAAAGATAGACATGCTCATTGGGGCATCGCTTTTCCCTTATCTTTTGTTAAACAATAAGGTCAGGGGCAAGTCCTCGCATACCGCGCCTTACGCACTGGAAACCGTATTGGGCTATGTGATCCTTGGCTCCGCCCTCATCCTAGATAGTATTTCGGCAACCTCTTATTGTGGTATGGCTGTCGAACCGCTCGAGTCGTTAGTCCGCAAATTTTGGGAGATGGAGGAGGTGAACGTCCCACCTATAGCTAGTCCAGATGACAGGTTATGCGAGGAAATTTACGTCCGCACGACCGTTCGTGATCGCGACGGTAGATATAGTGTAGCGCTACCCTTTAAAGGAGATGTTTTATCTCTCGGCGATTCGCGTCAAATGGCGGAAAAGCGTTTCTACAGCTTGGAGCGTAGGATGCTCGCTTCGCCCCAGTTAAAGGAAGCTTACGACGGCGTCATTAACGAATATATAAGAGAAGGTTACATATCGCTTGTAGCTTCGAAATTAGATAACTACGAAGACACACCGTCGTATTTTATACCACACCACGGAGTCATTAGAGAGGACAAACTTACATCTAAATTACGTGTAGT
The DNA here is from genome assembly GCA_907164705.1 of Parnassius apollo. NCBI lineage: Eukaryota > Metazoa > Arthropoda > Insecta > Lepidoptera > Papilionidae > Parnassius > Parnassius apollo. Next base: position 3,770,343 of record CAJQZP010000527.1, read on the forward strand.
GCTCGACGCTAGTGCTAAAACTAGCACTCACCTGTCGCTTAACGATATCCTCTATAGTGGGCAAAATTTACAGGGCAGTTTATTTAATATAATAGTCAATTTTCGTTTGTTTAGTATAGCACTATCCGCCGATATTCGCCAAATGTTTCTTTGCATAGGGGTCCGTGAATGCGACCGTAGATTCCAACGCATTTTATATCGCTTCAACCCAAAGGAACCTCTAATGGTGTTTGAATTTAACCGCGTTTGTTTTGGTTTAAAGTCGAGCCCATTTCATGCGTTACGCACGGTGAGACAGCTCGCTCACGATGAAGGTCCCTCTTATCCTAAAGCTAAGAGGGCAATTGAGAGCGGATTACATATGGATGATTTTTGTGTATTCGGTCGATAGCGTGGAGGAGGCCACCCTAACCACCGCCGAAGTCATAAGGCTCATGAAATCGGGTCAATTCGATCTTGTGAAGTGGACTAGTAATTCGCGTACGGTTTTAGATACAATCCCACTATCACACCGTCTTTCGGCGATAAAGGAATTCGACGATTCCGATACACACAAGGTGCTCGGTCTGTGTTGGTCACCAGAGTCCGACGTGTTTAGCCTTAAGGTAAATCCGCCCGTAGAGAAATGCACAAAGCGCACAATACTGTCATGCGTTGCTAGATTATGGGACGTCATGGGTTTCGTAGCTCCTGTGGTATTGTACGCTAAGCTTTTGATTAAACAACTTTGGTTATTTGAATGTGATTGGGATGACTCGCCGCCTGACAGCATTGTTCGATTGTGGCAGCGCTTTAGAGAGGAACTTCCTTTACTAAGAGAAATTAAAATACCGCGTCATATAAATGTCGATAGAAATAGCAGCATAACGGTCGTTGGATTTGCAGACGCCAGCGAGAGGGCTTACGGGGGCGTTGTATATTTCCATGTCCAGAATAATGGTAGAAATTCGATTAGCCTCATTAGTTCTAAGTCGAGAGTCTCCCCCCGTAAGGTTGTCTCTCTGGCGCGCTTAGAGCTTTGCGCAATATTAGTACTCACCACGCTTATTACCACAGTTATCGGCGCAGGTAGGGATAGAGTTCACATAGAAAGGATATTTGCCTTTTCCGACTCCACCGTCGCCTTATGTTGGGTTCATTCTTCACCCCACCGTTGGGATACGTTTGTCGCGAACCGAGTGGCCAAGATCCAAGACGAGTTAGAAACGCGGAACTTTTATCACGTGTCCGGTAAGGAAAACCCTGCCGATTGTCTATCCCGGGGACTCACCCCGATGCAAATAATGGACCACCCGCTTTGGTTCCATGGACCTTCTTGGGTTCACTTGGATCCCTCACAATGGCCAATAACCGATTTCGAACCTTCGTCAGTGTCACAACCGCCGGAAGAGAAGAGACACGCTCTAGTGGCGAGCGTTTCGAGCGAGGTTTCTCCAATTATTGCTCTGACGAACCGCTTGTCCTCTTGGTCGAAATTATTGCGTATCGTAATTTACGTTTGTCGATTCGCGAAGCTTTTACCGCGACGTTCGTATATCTTAGCATCCGATTACAACTATGCCGAGTCGCTAGTATTACGTGAACTTCAACGTGCGCACTTCTCCGAAGAAATTACAAGATTACAATCGAATAGAGCTTGTAGTCGCGCCTTTCAACGCCTTAAGCCATTTTTACAGGATGGGATTGTAAGGGTAGGTGGACGCTTGTCCAACTCGCAATTGAGTTTCGACCAACGGCACCCTATAGTTTTACCGCGTAAAGACCATATCATGAACTTATTAGTCGATTATCATCATAAATTGAACTCGCACGCTGGCCCCGATTTATTGATGTCAATCTTGCGTCAGAATTATTGGATTCTTTCTGCACGTAGTTTAATACGCAATCGGGTGCACAGATGTATAGCTTGCTTTCGGGCACGTCCCAAGCCGTCATTTCCGGAAATGGCGGAACTTAGATCTTGCAGAGTGATACAATCAGTAAAGCCCTTTACGCACACCGGGTCTGATTTTGCTGGTCCGTTTAAGGTCACGCTCACTCGCGGGCGCGGTATAAGATCCACAAAGGCTTACGTCTGCATTTTCGTATGTCTAACTACTCGAGCAGTGCATATAGAACTCGTGGGTGATCTAAGCACAGCAGGCTTTATGGGTGCATTTAAAAGATTTCTATCCCGCAGAGGCCCTGTAAGTAAATTATATTCGGATAACGGTACGAACTACGTCGGTGCAAAACGTATTCTATCGGAACTACATGAGCTCTTAGCTAGCAAGTATTATAATTCGGAGTTCGCTCACATTCTAGCCGAGAACCGCATTGAGTGGTCTCTGAACGTCCCAGCCGCGAGTCATTTTGGGGGCAATTGGGAGATTAATATTAAAAGGCTAAAGAGCCACTTATACCGAGTAATAGGAGATCAAATTTTGTCCTTCGAAGAGCTAAGTACGGTGCTCGCTCAAATTGAATGCGTAATGAATAGCCGCCCACTTTGTCGGACGTTATCTAGTGACCCCTCGGAACCGCTGGCTCTAACTCCAGCACATTTTTTGAATTTAACGCCTCTAAGGTATCTGCCCGCCGCGGATATGGATGAGAACAGACTTAGCATTTCCGCACGCCACAAATTATTAGATCGGTTAGTGCAATCGTTTTGGAAACGATGGAGGATGGAATACTTGCACACTTTGCAGTCTCGGCAAAAATGGAACACAGCGACAGAGCCTTTAGCTGTAGGAACGGTAGTTGTGCTCACTAAGGAGAATACGCCGCCTCTCCACTGGCCGTTAGGAATCGTCGAGGAGGTCTTTCCCGGTTCCGACGGAGTAATTAGGATAGCTCGCGTTAAGACCACGGTTGGGTCTTACCTACGTCCTGTTGTCCGTTTGTGCCCCTTGCCTCTTCCATAATTTAAATTAGATTTCTAGATTAAAATTGTAGTTGAATTTAGGTAATCTTAGCGTTAGTTAGTTATTTGTTAGTTGATCTTAGCTCTAGTTGTTTAGTTATTTTTTGAAGGAAATCCTTCAAGGGCGGGGGAGATGGTTGCGCGGAAAACCATTCGCGTTTTTATTTTTGACGGTAGGAACTTGCCGAATCATTATTCCCTTTCCCAAACGATATCATTCGTACCCTCCTATCGACACATCGGGGTGATGGGGTGGGAGGGGAAAGAAGACGATTCTAGAACATCGCGTAATCATCGGACCCGAGGATATATAAGACACGAGCGCGACCGACGCGCGCTCTCTTCTTCCCGCCGCAGCCGTCGTTGAACTACAACCTCGCTTCTTCCCGCCGCAGCCGTCGTTGAACTACAACCTCCTCTTCCCGCGCGCTCTTTTGGAAACACCTCACTAGTGGAAACCGCCTTGGCCTGGAAGCAGTCGAGCTCCAGGAACCCGCCTCACCTCGTGTGAGATATCGTCGCGCACCGCCTCTCTCCGGAGTGTTCCAGAAGTCGCCGCTATAGTGATCGACAGGATAGAAGAAACCCCGGTGAGTCGATATTCCTTAATTTACTGCCTGATTAATATTTAATAATTGTTTTAACCCGTTCCAATTCTGTGTTCTCCCCATCAGGCAGGATTCCTTTCATCGATTTGGCAAGTAATAGTTTAGTTTAGGGAAGAGCGAGTGCATTGTACCGCATGCTATAGTAGTCGCTTTTACGTAAGCGTAGAAGCAATCGCATATACAGTCCACTTTAGTTAATATCTCGCGTAATAGGTTTGAGGTTTGACCGGGGAACTAGATTTTCGGCAGCCTTAAACACGTGGCTCCTCCAATTACAAAAACAATTACAACATCGTAACAGTTTAAGATAAAGAAAATGCTTTAAAAAAAAACAAAAAGAAAGATAAATATTGTTACCGAGAATTATATATATATATATATATATATATATATATATATATATATATATATATATATATATATATATATATTTATATGAGTGTGTATCTTAATATATATAAATTACGTGTCACGTTGTTTGTCCGCGATGGACTCCTAAACTACTTAACCAATTTTAATCAAACTTGCACACCGTGTGTGAGTGACCCATATTTTTTTTTTGCGAATTTAAAGATTTTTAATAGGACATCATAAAGGATCTTCGAAAAAGGGCAGAACAACGTCTGCCTGGCAAGTTAGTATATTTATATATATTTCATTATAATAATAAAAAAGGTAAAATAATTATAAAAATATCTCTATTGCTAAGCCACTATACGCCACGGAGTCGTTGACGGAATATATATATATATATATATATATATATATATATATATATATATATATATATATATAATTGAGATTATTACTTTATAATAAATATACAAATAAAAATGTGAAGGACAAAATTGTAAAGAAACTTGTTTAACGTCTGAGAAATATAAAGTGAAACATTTCAAGAATATGTAAAGTCCATATGCGCAGACTGGAGGAGCGTTTCAGACTTTTTCCACGTCATTAACCACTGCATAACAAGAAGAGGAGTGCGCATATCCGTAGACATTTATTGCTTGTAAAATTATTAATTAGTTAGTACTCCATTTCTGTTTATATTTATATGTACTAGCACCGGCTGGGTAGGTACAATTCTCTCACTCATTTCTGCCGCAAAGCAGCACTGCGTGCACTTCTGTGTCTGTAGGAATAGGGAACCGGTAGAAGTACAGGCTGTAAGGCATCACATCTTAATCCTCAAAGCTGTCAACGAATCTGTGCCTTCTTTGTTTGTGGTTGGATGCAGGTGTCCATGGAATACAGTAACCATTTATTATGAGGTGGACTAAAAGTACGTTTGTCACTTCAATTTTATAAAGTTAACAGTAAGACTAAGTGACTACTTGTTCATAAAATTGGTGATAACTAGACTCCGAAATATCCGGACCTCGATGTAAAGTTATCCTATCCAAAGTTTTCGAGAACATAACATAAAAAAGGATTGGAGATTAATAATATGAAAGCCGAAATCATTTCAACAATTCACGACCATAAAGTAAATGTTTTGGGTATGCTTGTCACTAAATAAAACGAAAATGTAATATCAAAATTGTATTTCTTGAGATTTCATTATCTTCAAGCACATTCGAGTCATGTCTGTTCAGAAAGTTATATGAAATTATTTTGGCTTACTCCTCAAAATGTTTTTGTGCGTGTTTTGATTCACTAATTCACAATATATTCCGGCTAAACACTAATATTAACGTATATTGCGTTCCTTCTTATTCCTCTTTGACGCCTGTAGACAGTTCTACGACAGTAGTTTCTTCTGTAAGAGGAAAAGTTCTCCGTAACGCTTGGCGTTAAAACGCCTTGCAAGCAGATTGTTAATTTTTATTTTTTATAAAAATGAAATGACTAAGAACTGACCGACCATATTATAACGATAAGTGGCTATTGTAGCTCGTGAACACTTGGCGCCAACTTTAACAAAAAGGAAGAATGAAGATGCGTTGTCACTTCTGTGGACACGAATTTGGACAGGAATGCCTCACAGCCCGTTATTATACTGAATATCTATCCCTTTAGAGCGTATGCAAAAACTGCTACTTGACGGTAATACGTTGCATAATTCTGTGTAGATAGTACTTATCATTTGGCATTACGGGATTATATTCTTATCCTTTGAAGAAATGAATTAGACAGTCCAGGCATTTAATAGTTAACCCATGGGACGAGATAGGCAGATGGATATTAATTTGATTTCCTCTTTTATTATAATTTTTAAAAACTAAAACTAGCTTTTTCCTTCAGATAGAGGTTTAAAATAAACATAAATAGGGAGGGTATAATTAAAGATATATTTTTGTTAAAAAAAAGTAGTCGGTATTCGTTAGACCAAACCTCATTTCCGTCTAGCTGAATCACTCGCTAAGAGTATGAACAATCTTTTTGTACATTTTTGATATCAATCTAATAATGCAATATGCTATATGGAATGTTTTCGATTTGTTACACATTTGTGTAGAAATATACTTAAAGAAAATGACACATAAAAATGGTTGCACGAATGGGTCACCTCGACTGGGGAAGGACCACGCTCTTACAGAATACCAGCGTAAAATAGTAGCTTAATGCTGCTGTGTTTCGTGTGGTGAGTGTAAAAAACCGGAGACCCTTTTTAATGGAAACGAGGCATTCTATCTTAGTCCTGACGGGTGACAACAGATAGCAGCGAGAATAGATCTAGATGTCTATGGGCCACAGCAACCACTTACCGTCAGGTGGACTGTGTGCTCGTTTGTCACCCTATCCTATGTAAAAATTAATTAAAAGCTTATTACGTTGCAGATAACCCTATCAGAAATTCGTAATTTCTTTCCAAAACTACCAATATCCGAAGTAACGTGTAATGATATGGATACAGTTACTATGGTTGGAGATGTATAAAAGGCACAAAAAACCTTAATTCGCCAAATAACACATAGCTTATAATTGCATTTTGATTCTTAATTGAGCAGAGATGCAGATATCTAACGCCCACAGCTTCCAATTACCATCAAGTGGTGTGATTGCTCGCTCACCATTAATCTTGGGTTTTTCACACTTGCCATACAAAACAGAACAGCAATAAGCTTTTTTACGTTGGTATTGTGTGTAATAATAATAATATAGCAGCAGTTTGGCTCTATTACGTATACAGCCACGGGTGATGGATGACAATAATGCTTACTTTTAAAAATTTTCGAATCAGCCATTTGACTACGGTCCTAAAATACTTACAAGACTAGTATTTTAAGCGTACTTGGAGTTGCTAACGGGTTTATTATCAATGTTGATATAGTTATTTGTATTATTTTTAATACAAAAATCTTATTGTGAAAGTTATTTTAGGTTGTTTGTTTCATAATTTTATTAATAACCAGTGATTTCTGACTGGCTTCGCACGGGTGATATCTGGAATCTACAACACTCCACCCGGGTCCAACTTTTCCTATAACCTTCGCGGAAGTGCAAGCAATATATTTACAAAGTTACACGTAAAATGCGAACAAACAAATAATAATATTTATATATTAGATAAAACCTAAGTGTTCGTAATCATCCTTCAGCTGTGCTCTCATTTTGAGGTAATAACGTTGAATATATCCTTTATAAAATTATTACTGTATTTGAGGTAATTACCGCTAGTGAAAGGGTCAATCCCTTTCAATAGCGGTCGGAATCGGTTATAAAAGAGCTCCTTTTAGTATTTACCATTTCATAATATGTAAAGAAAATCTCTGCAGAAAATGTTTTCATGCAAGAAGATATTTCAATTTATGCTTTCAGATGTAATGGGATATTTTCTTATCCTTAGTACATCAAGTGTATATAATATTGGCTTTTATTAAGCTTTTTGAAGTGTGTTCTTTTGGCACGTTGGACACTTTTATGAAAAAGCACTGAACTCGTGTGATCGTCACACGTCGAAAGTAATGTCGAAAATCTAATGGATTAAATTGTATAAAATTGATATGTGAATAAAAATTTGTTTGTATTATATAGATAATGATCATTGTTTTTTTTTTTTAATCCAAGTAAATAAAAAAAATATTACTGTATTAACAAGTTGATAAAAATAATTCCTAATTAAAAATACATCCTGAAAAAATATTTCTTAACAACCCAAAAATAATTTTTACCAGTTTCTTAAGTTAAGAATTTTTCACTTCTGACGTACAGTCCTTCTACTGATTGTTGTTTTTGAAGTGAAAACTTCATTAAGCACGTTGGGCACTTTTGAGATGGGGAAAAGCACTGAACTTGCGTAACTATCACGCTCAGATATATATATCATAGACAACCAAGTCTATCCTCGATCACGAATCAAAATGCAGATGCGTTGTTACCAGTGAGGACTAAAAAAAGAATGCCTCGGTACTGGTAAAAAGGGTCTACGAAACAGTGCAGCGTTAAGCTGCTATTTTACGCTGGTATTCTATGAGAGCGTGGTGCTTCCCTGGTTGAGCGCTGACCCATTCGTGCTACAACTATACTTCTAATATTGCTGTAGCATAGCTATACCAGGTAAAGAAGAAAGGCCTCACCGACCTCTTTTCTTAAAGGTGCCTATGTTATATCGGTCGGGAGAAATTGCTGGAGGTACCCGAAAATTTGCTAGCAAATCTCACAGTGGTGAACTGTTTTTGATTGTATCACACGATGTGCGGTGATGAAATTTGACGGCCATTTATGGTGCATAATCTGTATTCTTAATTTTATTTTTTATACTTTTGTGCCTACCATTATATTTCACTACAACTGGGGTTGACTGGGAAGGAAAATCGAAAGTCTGCCACAAAAATAAATAAATAAACTATAACACTGCCGTTCAAGAGTTTGTGTTCTTAAGGGATTATTATTTTTTCAAGCATATATATGGTGTGTTACTTCTTCTTTATAATGGCATGACTGTGATCCCATCTGATGGTAAACGGAGATGCGGTCTTGGATTGTAAGCGCACTAATTTGTGTTTTTTTTAGGCCTCTTTCTAATCTTATAGCAATCCACTGTCATATTAGTAAATAAATCGATTATATGAAATTCAACTCAGATAAACATACGTATAAATTCTTCTATGGAAGGTAGCTATGGAATTTTTTTAAAGAGTAATCCGAATACGTATCATGGGAATTTAATATCATATACGTTTGCTGGAGTATAGGTCACTGCGTATTTTTAGCGCATTGAATTTAACTAGCAAGTAGAAACGTTATGTCGAGCGATTATTAGGTGTCAATTTTTAAAAGGAATTTTTAAGGTTTTTAGTTTTAAATTGACATAAATAATTGTGCTTATGATAAAAATACAATTTATTTTTCTGTTAAAAACTTTATGAATCTGTGTCGTACATTTAAAAATGTAACTAAATTTTATTATTTTGTTATATAAGTTGTAAAAATATAAGACCTAAAATTGTACTATATTTTATGCGAATAAATATTTTTATTACTATTATTATTACTTATTAGTTTACTATAAAATAGAAGTAAAATCAGTAGGAGCATACATTAATAATGTAGTCATATGGTGTCACCAATGGATAAAACAATCTTACATCATCTCATCCAGATCGCATCCATGCCATTACATATTTGGACAAGACTACAAGCAGTGTTGAAAATGCAAAACCTGTGGTACTGTGATGCAAAACCGCCTGCAAAACATGGCAATTATACTATCGAAAATCTACATCGCTGAGAATAATTATAACGCAGAATAAAAAATAAATAATTCTCGTTATTATGATAAAAATATTCTCAGGTTGCATCAGTTTTGTTTAAGACATTCCACTCGTATCATCATTATCATTATTTCAGCCTCTCACAGGACCACTTCTGAAAATAGGCTTCCACCTAAGATTGTGACAAGACACGAGTTCTGAACGACCTATGTCCTGCAGATGAATGCGGAATAATAATAACACTTTAACTAAAAGCCTTCCATCAAATAACTCTCATATAATTTATGGTCTGAGCTAAAATGTATTTCAATTTGCCGTGTCAAATGAAACGTCCGATCGATGAGCAAAAGTCAAATATAGAACCACTAGATATAGGTATCATTGAGGTATGTTCAGACGTGAAATGAAACAATCCGACTGTTAAAAATATTAATTCTGAGACGGTTGACAGAGGAACATACATAAGTAACATCTAGTACTAGTATAGATTTTTAAATGAAAAGAAATTAAATTAACAAATGTTAAAAAAGGGAAGACAGTGGCCAGTAATATTTCATCAACATTAAAAACTAATTGGTATTAGGAAATATAATTATCATTTCTAAGTAGTCACTTTTGAAATCACAATTTAAATAAAGAAGGGATAAATAAGATTGATTGGACCGTGTTAAGGCAGTTTTAGGGAATCCATCAATTCGTCGCGTAGGTGTCGTTTTGGTAAGAGACGACTATGACAAATGCCAAAAAGATCATATGGCTTCCGTATTTGGCGTCATAACCATTTCTTTACGCCTGGTGTAAAATACCAAGATCATAATGATCTCTTATAACTACGCGAACACTACACATTGAGTAAAACTAATTTTACGGATTTTATCGCGTTTAATTTACTTGATTTTAATTCCCGACGTTTTAAGTGTAATGGATTTTCGGACCCATGGTGTGCAGAAGTCCTCCGTGACCATATGTGCTGGAAGGCACTCGAAACGACGGGAATTAAAATCAAGTAAATTAAATGCGATAAAATCCGGAAAAGTAGTTTTATTCAATACCCAGATCAGTAACTGGGAGCAGCGGTAAAGCAGCAAGAAGTCTTGTAGATATCGTACGATCGTTAGTCTGCTTGCAATGTATGGCGATTGAATATAATCCTCCCTACAACGGTTAATCAAACAGTGCACTTATATCGGAAGATAATAAAGAAGAAGATTAAGATTATAACAAAAGTTTAAATGATGTCTATATTCCAATGGCTACAAAACGGATGAATTAAAAGTAATGAAATTACATCGGATGCTAGGGCATATTTCGTTAGATGGTAAATTCTTAATGCAAAACTAACTTTGAAGATGTTTGTTTGCCCTTTATTATACGTGATCATGTACGTTTATAATGTTTATAGTGTTAATGCGTAGCATATAACATTTACATATGGTACAGCCAAGCTGCAGCTATATTATGGTTGTGGCACGAATGGGTCTGCTCGACTGGTGTAGGACTACTCTCTCATAGAATATCAAATGTCACTGTGTTTACTATGGTGAGTGTAGTGAATCGGAGACCCTTTTTACTGAAAACGAGATATTTCATCTTTTTCCTTAGGGGTGACAACGCAACTACATTTTGATTCTTAATCGAGGATAAATGTAGATGTCTATGGGCCATAGCATCTACTTACCATCAGGTGGACTGTGTGCTTGTTTGCCACACTTATTCTATAAGAATATATTACATTTATTTACCATGTGTTTTTGCATTCATAAATCATCACCATTCAAAAATCCACAGCCATACATAGGCCACAACATAGGCCTCGTCCAAAAAATGCTATCTGCTTTCATTGACTTCCAACAAGCCTTATCAAGTCGTCACTACATCTAATAGGTGAGAGTCACGAAGGAATATAATATATTTTTCCTTAAATAGCAATAACTTTCTTGTATTATTATTATCAAAAGGTAAATAATATATAATATAATAATAAAGTAGTATTGTGTCGAGGGAATAATAAGGGAATAAAATTTCTTTGTACCAAAATGGTCGGATCTCGTGAACTCTTGATATAGCAAATCTTATTTCCGTCTAACCGTATATAGGTCAGTCGCTGAAAGCACGGATACATATTTTATAAATTCAATTTTATTATGTTGCATCAAATGTTTTGACTTAAGTAGATTTTTAAATATCGTAAGTGAAATGAAAAGTAACAGCCATTTAGGAGGATATTCGGGAACGTTTACAAATATATCCTCTATTTTCTTTCTGGATTATGACAATATTGAAAATAATATTTTAAGCTACAATCTAAATCTACTACAACAATGTCCCAGTTTTATATATTTCTTAAAATTAATATTTTTTAAACTCACTTTCATAGTCTGATGGGGCGACAAACCGGCACAACCGGAAAGAGATCAGACGCAAGACCATCGGTTTGACTTTATTTCCTAGGCACGGAGGTGGAACACTGCCAACTTTCTGAATCCGGGCTGCTATTGAGAATTTCTTGGCAAAGAATTTTGATTTTGGCCCGACTTGGGATACGAACCCGGGACTATTATGATCAGCAACCGCATTTACGATCACTAGATTCAACGAGGCAGTCAAAAGAAAAACATACGGACATAGCGTAAATTCTTCTTATACCGTGCTTGAAAAAAAAATTAAAAATCAATCCAGTTAGGAAGGTGACACCGGGAGGTAACAGAGAATATGAGATGATAATTGTGTCAATTTTTCAAGGGTACTCTTATCAGTTCAAACGTGACGGATAAGGCGATTCCTCACTACATCTGGAGAGACCCAAATGCAACATTGGATTTTATGGGGTGATGAAGATTAAGAAGGTGACGGTGCAGGAAAATCCGTCACTCTATTTTGACCCGATGATTTCGTAGGAGACTACTATCTGAAATGCTGGAAAATATTATTACCTTCTAAAGATGGTGAAAGAATCATCTTAGTTACCCAGACATTAAATGACTAGACCGATTACCACGTCTGATGCGTGTGGCGTAGGACTGTATCTTGTATTCTTGAGGAGATTTGTAATGGGCAGTGGTATGAGATAGATACTTTTTATCTACGATAACTTTTGTTTAAAATTATGTTAGTCTCCATACTAATTTTAAATTATACTAAGGCAAGAACACCTATTTTCGCGCTTTTATTTTCTAAAACTCGAAATTTTTTTTCATTGTACCCGTTTGAAGGTTTGGCTATTTTTATCGGAACCATTATTGTTTCTACTCTTGATATGGACAATAGGCTTGGCTGTTAGATATTGATTTGTATTTGAAATTAATTGGATATGAAAAGAAGACGAAGGCACTTTGTTCCGATGTATTTGGTTCCTAATTCCGAGTGTACAAAATACAAAGGAAAAATGTAGGAAGAATAATACACAGTACCTACTCATTATTCTGCAACCAAAATTATTATAATTTTAAAAATATGAGTAATCACCCCGTAGGCGCAGACCAGATAAGTTAATTTTATTTTTAATAATGCTTATTAACTAACAAAGCTTTGTTGACTAATTTTGATTGTTTTCACAAAACCTGCAGTGAGAGCAAATTTTTCAGAAGCATTTTCTTTGCACTATTTTGCAGGTATGTGAAAATTTCTGGGGATATATTGATTGATTGCGTAATAAGCACCCATCCTCAAATATAAACACATCATACATTTCATACTTATGAAATAAAATCCATAAAACATAATTAATTTTATTTATTTATTCGTATTACTATAATAGTATTAGAATTAGTCGTATTACTATAATAGTAATTCAAACAATATGTGGCTTTTTCCAAAGCAAGATATTGTGTAAAACGATATAATGTAGTTTGTGAATATTATCCATATATGTATGTTTACAGCTATTTATTAAAGTTACTATAAATGAAATAGGAATGCATTATTGAAACTAACGGAAAGTGCACAGCAAGCTGCGTAAAATTTTGAACATTCACAATTTTGCATGTGCATATGCCGCAAAATAAGGTGCTCATTGAAACTTATCTCGATCTATTATATATACATCGGAATAACATTTCATACCAAAAAATCTCGTTCTCTAATTCCGAGTATATCTTAGACTTAGTATAGTAAATTTTGCATATAATTTATATAGGTGAATATTTAATTGTAAAATCATATTTAAAATAATATTGCTAATAATTACATATAATTGTGTATGAACTTAAAATTTCCTTCTAGCTTTTCTACATGAATTAACAAAATACCTTAATAGGTCACCTTTGACCTCGATTTTAGTATTCATCGTCTTTTTAAATAGTCAAATCCAAAGCAGGAAAGGCCTTATCATAAAAACAACCCTGAAAATTAAGAAATAAATCAAGTATCTGAAATCGCTTTTCCACGGTATACATCGGTGTAAGGAACCGGCTGAAATATTTGGCACCTAATGCCGCAGTATTTTCAAGACGTATTTTCACCTTGATTTACTCAGAAAAGCATACAAAAGCTTAGTGTTTTGGATTTAAGATATAATCCGTGAAATAGTTTTAATTCAAAGAATTACATACACTGTACAAAACTAACCAAAAATTACTATTTAAGAAAACATGGTATTAACGTGCACAAGGTCCAAAATGTATGGAGCGTTGAGACCAGCTGCTGACGTAAAACTAACCAATTATTTCAAAATGTACACACATTTGATAATATAACTACGTAAAGTTATATCATCAATTTAATTAGAGATCTTACAGTAAAAAGAGCTTTTGATTCACTCACAAACGCAGATTTTGTAGAGAGGGATATATTGCCTCGAAATGTGGTGCCAATATTAGAACCCGTCGGAATTAGATGCCTCTATCATACATAATTAATATCATACATAATTAATCGTATCCCTTTTTGTGTCTCAATGATGAATCCAAGGGAAGGTCTGTAAATTAAATATTTTCTAGAAAACTTAAAACGGTTATAAGAACACTACATTTATATTGAGCGCAACCAAAACAAGTTTTCAAAATTAATATTTCATATCAACTATATGCTCAGCATCACAGCTGTGTGCTGAGAGTATTAATGAAACACATGGTACATCTTGCATACTGTACAATGACATCATGTTGCGTTAATCATATTTAAGTAATATAGTTTAAAAATTACCATGTTTTGGCAGTGTGATATAATTTATAAGATGAAAAAATGTGACTTTATATAAGATATTTAACCATGCATGCACATGCATTTAAGGGATGAAACATATCCGGTGACAGGGACAGCGTCAAAGGTGCAAAATATCTGATACTTTGATTAGCAATCCACCTGACAAAGTTAAAAACTACACAGTCTGCACTAAAAGTATCGGGAATGGAATATTTCCACTGTTCCTGTCATATTAAAATCTTTTTAATTGAAAACTCCTTGGTTTTAAAAATCGAATACCATTTATTTATTTAAAAAAAAGATTCTCGGTCTTGTCACAAGGTTTTGTCAAACTTGTTTAGTCGTTGAGAAAATGGAATTGACTCGAGAAAAATCAAGAGCGATGATTTGTTATGACTTTCGAAGTGGTTAAACACAAAAACAATGTGTTGACCGGATGATTTCTGCATTTGGTGATGAAGCCCCATCCAAAACCACAATTTATCGCTGGTTTGCTGAATTTCAACGTGGACGTGTCAAGCTCAGTGATGATCCCCGTCAAGGTCGTCCAAAAACTGCAGTCACCCAAGAAAACGTTGATGCTGTGCGTAAGCTGATTGAGGAAGATCGACATGTGACATACCGCGAAATTCAGGAAACTTTAGATATTGGCATGAGTTAAATACAAATAATTTTGCATGAACAATTAGGTGTAAAAAAGTTGTTTTCCCGATGGATATCGCACTCGCTCTGTGAAGAGCAAAAAGCGGCTCGCGTTACTAGGTGTGTCAGGCAGGATCCTCAAATGCTGTATACAACATCGTATCAGGTGACGAATCCTGGATATATGCGTACGAACCCGAAACAAAAAACCAGTCACGAGTTTGGGTGTTCGAAAATGAGTTAAAGCCAACAAAAATTGTTCGTTCACGGAGTGTTGCAAAAAAATGGTGGCCACGTTTGTCTCCAAAATCGGCCATGTTACGACTATTCCTCTTGAGGGACAAAGAACGGTTAATGCAGAATGGTATGCTAGCATTTGTTTGCCACAGGTCGTTTCTGAACTCCGTAAAGAGGACTGCAACCGCCGCATCATCCTCCATCACGACAATGCGAGTTCTCACACCGCACACAGAACAAAAGAGTTTTTAGAGCAAGAAAACATAGAATTATTAGACCATCCGCCGTACAACACCGACCTAAGCCCTAATGATTTCTATACTTTCCCTAAAATAAAGAATAAATTGCGTGGATGGAGATTTTCATCACCTGTAGAAGCTGTGGACGCCTACAAAACGGCCATTTTGGAGACCCCAACTTCCGAATTGAATGGTTGCTTCAATGATTGGTTCCATCGTATGGAAAAATGTGTCAAATTTCGCGGAGAATACTTCGAAAAGCAATAAATACATTTTTAAATAGTAATGATGTGTCACTTCCTTGATTCCAGAAATTTTCAGTGCCGCCGTCGTAACGCAAGTGCTCCTTGCAACGGAGAAGGTCATGATCATGACGACGATTTTGTGTGAACGTTGTCCTTTTCCGTTGCGCCCACCCAATCGTACTGCAGCAACAAAGCAGCTGCAGCGTATTGCAATATAAACTTACAATTACAATATAAAAGAGCATAGAAAATGTAATCACTAGTTTTACCATTACCACTTGACCATGTTATATTAAATACACAAACAGCTCGTTCAATTACAAAACATTAAAAAGTAGTTCAGGAGTGAACATGCGGCAAATCCACTCCTAAAACTGCATTGAGAAATGTCAACTTTGCTGGCACCAGGGATTACTTTCAGGTTGCTCGTATATTTTAAAATTTACGGCGAGCATCCTAAGCTTGATCTACGAGTTTTTAAATTTGTAATAAAATCGATTTTAATAAAAGTTTGTGAGACATAAACGCTCTTACAAATACTTGTTCCGTAGCTTTTTGACGAATACTTAAGTATATTGACTAAAAACATTTTGACGAATTAAAACGGGTATAAAATATAAAATAACTAGCTGCCCAGGCAGACATTGTTCTGCGGCTTTTGACTTTATTTAGTCCTATAAAATCTTTATATTTGCAATAAAAATATTGGGGGTAATTTGTCGAAATAAAACTATCCTATCTCTCAAGTTCGACGAAACTACATATAGTGTACAAAATTTCATTGAAATCAGTTCAGTATTATATAGAGTTCATCGCGGACAGAGTGACATGTAATTTTTATGTATAAAATAAATCAATAATTGACGGTTGACTAAATAAGCCATTAGTTTTTTTTTAACAAAGAAGTTATAGAGGAAATAAAAAGATTAAGGAAATTCGTCTCCTAATCCATTAAAGATACTTCATACTTCGCCTTCGGTTAAGGGTTTAAACCTACTTTTAACTTAATCCGTCTCCAATATTTCACATATTTGGTCGATAAACTGCAACTGACTTCTGCACCATAAATTAGATTTGTCACTCTCATTCATTCTTTCTATTTAAAACTGATAACTATGAATTTCATCTTCTAAAATTACGTTTTTATTATCTTACTTGTTATTATTATGATATTATAAAAATACCAAAAAAAGTTCAACGTGGAATATAATTGTATTTTACGAGACTAGGTTGATGTCAATCTCATCTACTCAAATATAGGTCACGGGGTATTAGAGTGCATTCAATTCAACTTACAAGCGGTTAGTGAAAATATTTTTACTTTGTGTTGAAGGTTTTAATTTTAGAAATCACTCATCTTTTTAATAAAAAAAACAGAAATTTTAAAAGAGATAAGTTGTTTAATAAAAAAGTTATCAGAATGTAGAACAATAATGAAAAATATAAAAAAATCGTGAATTATTTTATGGAACAAGTATGACTAATGAGCACACAGTCCACCTGATGGTGAGTGGATGCATTGACCCATAGATATTTACATCTAAGAATTAAAATGCAGATTCGTTGCCACTCCTGAGGCTAAGATGAAATGCGTCTTTGCCATTGAAAAGGGTTTCTGGTTTTCTACATAAACCATACGTAACACATTAACTTTACATTACTTATTCTACATTACTTAACAGCATTTAGTTGCTATTTCACGCGGGTGTTCTGTGAAAGCGTGTCCCTTCCATCGAGCTAGCGAGAAAGATTTCCGGTCGAGCCGATCCATTCATGCAATAAACATATGTCCACTAGACCGAATTTTGGTCACAGTATCCTGCCTGCGGGAGTGACACCGTCGGCTTTACGTGCTTCCCGAGGTACGGGGGTGAGACACCACAAACTTCCTGACTCCGGGAGCTACTGAGAATTTCTTGACAGAAAAACTCAATAACTGATTTTTATGGCCCGATTCGGGATTTGAACCCGGGACCTAATGATCAACAGTCGCATTGCCCAACCCAACAATCCCCCCCCCCCCCCCAACACACACACACACACACACACACACACACACACACACACACACAGGCGACACACACAAGCCGATAAAAAAAAAATAAGATCAGATGTATATGGAAGATTAAAGAGCTGTGCATTTTGTTAAATAAATAAATAAACACAACCATAATATAGCTGTAGCATAGCTCTGTTATTATAAAAAAACGTAAGTTTATTGATTCAGATTAAAAATATCTGGCTTGAACTATGTATACTTAGTGAATGTAACTATACCAAGAACTTCTACATATTCGTTACCATAAATTCATCCGTTAAACTGTTTAAAGCCACTAAAGCTTATAAAGCTCAAGTTTCAGTTTATACTGAAAGTGTGTTAGACATTAGAGAAATGCTAGAAAGTTTTGTTTATTGTTCATATTTTGCTAGTGTATTGTTGATGGTTAACAAATTTGAAAATACTTTGTAATTACTTATTCCGAATTAAGGTTTTAGAGTAGTAGTAATGTGTGGTATACACAGAAAGGCGTTCATAAAAAGAGAAGACGATCTGAAGTGACCTACCTAATCAGACATAGGAAGTCGATAGAATAGTAGGTTACCCATGGTCGGACTATGTGACAATGTGTGAGACGGCATAGGTCTTCTAACTTGTGATAGATTGTAATTATACTGAAAAAAAAATGTAATTATGAATTTCTACCTATCACCAATACACTTTGCGCAATCTTTGGTCTATAAAGTCTACCTGATGGTAAATTGATGTATCCCATGAGGATGAAATCTACTTACTATGTAAGTACAACCCTCTTACCTAAGTCCTTAGTTCATAACTATAAATATAACACTCAGATATACTAAGGGGTTACGCTCAGACTACTAAGTAGTAGGTAGGAATATTTTTCTGTCTGAGAGTCCATATATATAGGCACCACCTTATTACCACCACCACTTAACTATTTTAGCCGGCGAATAGCGGTTCTTGTATAGCTGTGTTCCGGTCTAAATGGTATAGGGAACCAATGTTATTATTTGCTGTGAGGCATTATATCTTAGTCCTCACAGGCGACAGAGCATATACATATAACCTTCTTGCAGGTGTCCAAGGTCAACAGTAGCCAATCACGATCAGTTGGACTATAACTATGTTTGTCCCTTAAATTTCATAAAAAGAACGGAATTACTTGTTACCAGTAAAAAGGGTCTCTGGCTTTCTACATTCGCAATATGAAATTTTACGCATATGTATTAAGCTACTATGTTACTCTAGTATTCATCTTGTGCGGCAGTGGACTTTTAAGGGCTAAAGAAGTATAAAAAGTGACGACCCAAACGTAGCCGTACAAAAGCGCCGGTTAGACTAGCGATATATAGGGCATCAATTCGGTTAGCATCCTAAATCAGTGTAGTATAATAGCTTTTAGCCAAATTGGATAACGATTTAGGGCGGTTTAGCGAGCCCGGTAATCGATGTGGGCAGGTGCCACGTGTGCATGTCAAAATTAAGAAAAGAACATTCGATTAAATGTTCTAAGCATTTATAAAATTATGTTTAAATATAATTAACTTCTATGCCATCAGTGGAACAAAACCACGCAGATTACAAAAATTAACTCTCATTTCATCATCATCAATACAGCCCTTCACAAGTCCACTGCTGAACATAGGCCTCCCCAAAGGATTTCCACAAAGCACGTTCCTAAGCCACCTGCATCCATTGACTTCCTGCACGTCTTAGCAGGTCGTCACTCCATCTAGTTGGGGGTCGCTCTACACTACGCCTACTGGTACGAGGCTGCCAGTCGAGAACCTTTTTTCCACATCGGTTGTCGGTTCTTCGAGCTATATGGCCGACCTATTGCCACTTCAGCTTACAATCCGTTGGGCTGTGTCAGTTACTCTGGTTCTACCGCGGATATCCTCAGTTCGTCGTGTCGTAATTTCCTGAACGCTGCCAAGCCGAGTTGAATTCGTCGATTGACCTCTCGGTTGCACTTACCTAATCGGACTATTTGTCTCAGGTACTCTCAGTTCGGTTGAGTGGTAACACTTAGAATATCAGGTAGAAGGACTCTTTTTCTATTAAGGAGTCTGTATATGTAGTTAGCACTCACTAACCTATATTTGCCGCCAAATGGCGATGCTTGTACAGCTGTGTTCCAGTCTGAAGGGTACAGTTACATGTAAGTCAGTATAATTACACGTTGTGAGGCATTCCATCTTAGTCCTCATCAGTAGCCTTATTTGTTAGAAGTTGACCGCATGTGTCCAGGACTGCAGTAGCTACTAACAATAAGATGGACTGTGAGTTTGATTGTCACTTAAACAAAATGTTTTATTAAAAAAAGATACTGGAGGTTCCATTTAAATTATGCTAGCTGCTACGGCAAGTATATTTATATCAGTTTCGCATATATTCGTCGTTCGCAATGTAACGCGCGCGCTGTTAGCTCTGTCTAAATTTAAAAAAATATGTCGAAAAATAAGAGTTAAATTAGCTAAAAGAAAGTGTTTTAAGTTAAGCCATGGATTTTAACTATTTAGTACAATAAAATAGTGAAGTTATAAATCAGAACAATTATAGATGTGCGAAAAAATTTTCTCCAAGAATTTAATGGGTGTTGTTTCGCTGTGTTGACATGAACGCGTAAGCGCCTTCACATGCACGGCGCTCAAGACCTTTTTTTACGCGACCATAGCAGCTGTATATTGCAAAGTGTGTTGGATGAGCAGAGAAGTAAGCGAAGATACCCACTATTAAATTTATATTGAATACAAATTAAACAAATTATATCCGATTAAATTTCAACATTGAAAGTTATATAATTAAAACTTTTATTTACAAGTAACATGTCTTGCAATTCATGTAATATGACCCTACTTCAAAAAGATAAGATTAAATGCACAACATGTCCGGCCTTGTTTCACTATCAATGCGTTGGTTTTACCAGTACGTCATTTAAGAAGACATCCCTAAGTGTGAAGTCATTTAAATGCTCATTTTGCCAGAGCCGTAACCAAACTGAAGGCCTTATGGCCTCTCCAATTACAAAAAATTATGAAATATATTTTTCACCTACACAAACGAAGACACATGTAAATCGTACCATAATATCCTTGATACGAGACGAAATAAGTAATATATTAGAAAATTCAGTGAGCCCAGACTGCAAAGCTGGAAGTAAGTGGTATACAGGAAATTAAAAATAAAATGAATATATTACAATCTATGTACGATAAGCAACAAAAAACAATTAGAAGAGGCCATGCAGGAAATATCGTCTATTAAAAATGAAAATACTAAGCTTCGCGAAAATCAAATAAAAATAAATTCCAGATTGACTATTATGGAAAAAGAAACAAGAGTAAATAATTTTGAATTTCTTTGCATACCAGAAAACCGTGGTATGTAGAAGATGGATATATAGTTAAATGCACCCGGATTGCGAAGTGGAATAAGGAGAATAATCGTCCACGAACTGTTTTGGCGAAGTTTGCAACAACCCTATTGAAAGATAAATTCTTTGCTAATGTAATAAATTACAATAAAACCCATTCGTCTGATAAACTGAACTCTTCACATTTGGGAATAGCAGGTGAAAAAATGCCTGTCTTCGTGTGTGAACATCTTACCCCGGAAGCCAAGGCATTACACGCAGCTGCTCGTCGATTTGCTAAAGAGAAATCGTATAAATTCGTCTGGTCGCGGAATGGTAACATCTACTTAAGAAAAGCGCCGTCCAGTGATGTAATTCTTGTTAAGAACTTAAGAGTTCCTTAACGAAATTTCTTAAAACCATACCATTTATTTATTTTTTGTTTAGAAATTTAAAACATATAATATATTTAACTCAGTTACACTTTTGTTTGGTTGATGAACTGTATTAGTGTCTTTTATCAAAACAAGAGGTATATCGTGCTCTTTTAAATTCGGAATTTGATATTATTGTGTTAACTGAAACTTGGCTATGTGAAAGTATATTAAATAACGAAATTTAGATAAACGATACGTGGTTTTTCGACGTGACAGATAATCTAATTTTTTGCGTACCAAGCATGACGGTGGTGGTGTACTTATTGCAGTTCCAAAAAAAAACTTAAAAGTTATAGAGTTATGAAATGGGAAAGCGAGTACGAGGATATGTGGATTAATATTAATTTTAAAGCAGGTAACCCAAATTTTACTCTATCGATTTGCGGTGTTTACCTGCCGTCACCATTAAATTGTGAGTGTCTTAAAAGCTTCTGTGATAATGTTTCCCGTGTATCAGTTTAGCAAACTAATACAATATTAATAGGAGAATTTAATTTATCCAATATAAGGTAGACTGAACAAACTAGTCAAAAATATCTTATTCCTGTTAGTAATAGTGGCAAGATGAACGAATATTTTATAGATTTCATAGCTGAAAATCGTCTTTACCAGTTTAATCAAGTCCGAAATCCTTTTAACAAAACTCTTGACCTAATATTAAGTAATAAAGAAAGTACATTTATAATCAACGAAGTTAAAGAAAGTCCCTTAAGCCATATAGACAGACATCACCCACCCCTAGAAATCAATATAAATTTTACTCCAGTTTCACACCTAGAAATAAACATAAACGAAAGAATGAATTTTTATAATGCAGATTACAGTGTTATTATCGAGGAGATAGAAAAAATATCTTGGAATGAATTTTTTATTACATGTGGTGATGTTGATGAAATGCTAAAAGTCTTTTATTGCAAGCTCCGCGAGATTATAGGTCGGCATATTAGGAAATATAAGAGAGGAAATAGTAAATATCCGCGTTGGTTTTCAAAAGACTTAATAAAAAGATTAAAAGAAAAAAAATAAATACAGAAACTTATAAAATAAGTATAAAAACCCTCTTGATGAAATCTTGATTAATACACTCATGCTAGAAAAATCACATTAAATAAATAAATAAATAAAAATATATATATATATATATATATATATATATATATATATATATATATATATATATATATATATATATATATATTTATTTATTTATTTTAGAAATAAATCAAGTTGTATTCCTTGATATAGGAATATTAGCAAAGAATGCAATGTGTGTAACAGTGCCTTAAAGAATTATCTGTTTAATAGTTAGCAACTGTTTATCACAGACAATGAACACGGCAGCAAGCTACAATGCCGCAGGTCTTGGGTTCGAAACCTAGTAAGAAGTGACACAATTTTTTTTAGTCTGGTTAATATTTCCATGTCTCTACGAATGCATTCCGACCCCCCCCCCCCTCCCGCGAATATATTGCTTTATACAGCACATGGTTAAGGTAGGCTAGAACGATTAAAGTGCCGATTAATAGCCGATTAATACACGATAAATAGAGCATTCAGTCTACTCTGCACTAGATCGGGACCAAAGCTAAGCCGGAGAACGAATGTTAACCACGGTGCGCGTGCTTTCAAAATTTATTTATTTATTTATATAGTAGGAAGTCAACATGATATTGTACAATGAAAAAATGTTTACAAATTTTATAGATTAATCTGAAGTTTAGTACATACCATACTTATAGGCTAACTTAACATGTTAATGTAACATAATAAGTAACGCAGATTATTATTGAAAAAGAAAGAAAGGATAACAAAATGACCTATTGTAATGCATCAAAGAAAAAAAAAACAAAAACTTTTTTTATAAAATAACTCATGAGATTATCTTAATTTTGTTATAAAAATGTTTTTTAATTTTATTTTTAAAAGTGGTATAAGAATCGTTGAATATGTCAAGATCGACTAATTTAGAAATTACATTATAAGTTTTTAAGGTTCTATTAATTGGAGCTGATAGTCCGACATTTGTTCTACAATACCTAGTTTTGAATAAACTATAATTTCTTATTCTAGAATTAGGTCTAGGAATAACATATGATATTTTACCTAAAAAATTATTATTATTATATATGATTTTATATAACAAGCACATGTCCATAAGCGCTCTTCGATCATTAATGAAATCACATTACAATTATCTAGTCTTTCAATGTAAGTTAATTGCCTATGTATTTTGTTATTATTGAAATAAAGGTACTTAAGGAATTTCTTTTGCATTCGTTCTAACCTATTTCTATGTGTTTGATAATGTGGATTCCAGACAGAAGAACAATATTCAAGATTACTAAGAATAAATGAGTTAAAAAGAATTACTTTGGATTTTTTATTTTTAAAAGTTTTAGTTACCCGTTTAATTAATCCTAAAAATTTCAATGATTTTTTTTATAACTTGATCCATATGCGTAGTGAAACTTAATTTACAATCAATTAAAATACCTAAATCACGAATAACATTTGTCTTTTTTTATGACAAAATCATTAATATTATATTCATTAAAAATTGGATGGATTTTTTTACGAAAAGATATTTGGTAACATTTTTCACGATTAAGGATTACATTATTAAGCTCGCACCAGGAGACCAGCCTATTAATATCATTTTGTAGTAAGTCTCCATCATTAACGGTTTTTATTTCTTTATACAACTTTAAATCATCTGCAAAGAGAAGTACATCACAGTTCAGGAAATAATTTACTACATCATTTATAAAAATATTGAGCAGAGTTGGCCCCAAGTGTGAGCCCTGTGGCACATCTGAATATGCTATAAATGCCTCAGATTGAAATCCACTTATTACAACCTTTAGCTTTCGGTTGTGTAAGTAAGAAAATACCCATTTTAAAAAGGAGCTGTGGAATCCATAACATTCAAGCTTTATTAGTATGGAATGATTCACGACGTCAAACGCTTTTGAGAAGTCTGTATAAATTGATTCAACTTGATACATACAAAGATTTGACGCTGTGGACCTTCCTCTCAAAAAGCCATGCTGCCTATCAATTAGTATAGATTTCATGTGGCAATTTATAATTGGACAGATAATAGCCTCAAACACCTTTGGGAATACGGATAGTACTCGTATTGATATGGGCCTGTATTTTGTTATATCAGTCCTATCTCCGCTTTTAAAAACAGGCACAACTCTAGCCTTCTTCCAAGCGATTGGAAAAAACCCTCTTTTAAGGAAGCATTATATATGATACTTAAAGGGCGCGCTAGGGCTGCTGCACATTTCCTAGCAAAGAAAGGCGGTATATTGTCGGGACTAGCACTTTTATTGCTGTCAAGTTTCTTAAGCTTTGATTCTACTTCCTCTACACTTATATGTATATTAGATAATGTTTGATTAATACCAACGCATTCAATGTTAGGAATCTTATTCTCTTTGCCTATAGAATAATTGGAGTATATACTTGAGAAATGTTTTGAAAAGCTATTACATATGTCTGTACCATTGGAAAAAGTTTGTGCATTTAATATCATGTAAGAAGGATATTCACTTTTATTATTTCTAATCTCTTTTAAATATGACCAAAAATATTTTGGATTACTAATTATATTTTCTTCTACATTTTTCTTTTTATATTTCATATTTTTATATTTCAATAATAATGTGCGTTACTTTTTATGTTACATTAACATGTTAAGTTAGCCTATAAGTAAGATATGTACTAAACTTCAGATTAATCTATAAAATTTGTAAACATTTTTTCATTGTACAATATCATGTTGACTTCCTACTATATAAATAAATAAATAAATTTTGAAAGCACGCGCACCGTGGTTAACATTCGTTCTCCGGCTTAGCTTTGGTCCCCATCTAGTGCAGAGTAGACTGAATGCTCTATTTATCGTGTATTAATCGGCACTTTAATCGTTCTAGCCTACCTTAACCATGTGCTGTATAAAGCAATATATTCGCGAGAGGGGGGGGGTCGGAATGCATTCGTAGAGACATGGAAATATTAACCAGACTAAAAAAAATTGTGTCACTTCTTACTAGGTTTCGAACCCAAGACCTGCGGCATTGTAGCTTGCTGCCGTGTTCATTGTCTGTGATAAACAGTTGCTAACTATTAAACAGATAATACTTTAAGGCACTGTTATACACATTGCATTCTTTGCTAATATTCCTATATCAAGGAATACAACTTAATTTATTTCTAAAATAAATAAATATATATCGTCACTGGAAAGGAGAAAGTGCTAAAGCGCCAAAATGGTACTTTTGGAAAATGAGGTTTAAAGTTTTTTATTTTTTATTTTAATTCATATCTTTTTTAGTTATTGTCCGATCTTATTAATCTAAAAATATAACATTACTAAAATTCTATTGTACCAGCACGTACAAAGTGTTTTTGATATTTATCTCTATTTCTCGAAATAGTAGTCGCTTTAGCAAAAGTGCGTTGAGTAATAGGAAAGTATTAGTCAGGGAAAAACTGCTAATCTACCTCAATAGTATGAATCGAATTATTCGAAAAATGCTTATAAATAGTAAAAGCCACTTCTCTTGGAAACGAAAAATGCTTAAGTAACTAAGACCGATAGATCTAGTAAAGAAAAATTGCTAACGATTGCTTATGATGGTAACATGCCGTCAAGAAGAAATGCTAAACAAGCGATACAATACAGAGGCTATGCAATCAAAATTGCTTACGTGCGCTAACTTAACCGAATAAATGCAAGCAAAAATGACTAAAGGTAAATTATTGACCGTTACTTTACTCGATTATACTACTTATCTACGGATGGGTTTTAAGAATTTGTTCGAAATAATTGCTTAATAGGCTCATTATGTGAAAATTTAACTAAATTTTGTAGATACTAAGTAATTGATGTGCGGTAAGAATTTGTCAATATAAAATCTAACTCAATGTCTTGAATGGACTAAACTGAAAACCTCTTAGAATGTACCAAATCTGTTGTTGTTTGCATTAGAAATAAAACCATTGCATTTAAAAATCTATCAGTTTTATTTATTTATTTTTAATATTTTTCCAAACATTGTTGTGACTTGCTAATAAGTAGTCTTACCATAATTTTTGAAAAACATAGGTCCATAATCAACAAAAAAAACTTAATATTAAACATACTTAAATGTTAAGTAAGCAAAAAAAAGGAACGTAAAAATAAAACTTCAGTATTATCAATTCTTGACTTATTCCAATAAGTTTTTATTATCCTGAATCACAAGGGTAAGTCTGACGTTTGACCTAACGTATTTATAAATCTTAGAACAAAAAGAAATATAAACAAATAACAATAAGCAAATCTAATTTGGGACTTTTGAGATCAGCGTTTTAAAGATTAACCTTAAATCTATCAGTCTTGAATGTCTTCAATGTCTGTTATCTGCCAAAAAATCTTGAACATTTACTGCATGAGGTAAAGACTTATATTCTGCAACATACATTGCTGGTATAGTTTTATTGTTACATAATTTTTCCAAATCGGAATATTTTTTCTTTGAAATAGGCAATTTCGATTTGTAAATTAACTTTGGAATTAATTCACCTTTGCCTATAACCTCGATCTTTTCAGATTCAGCTTCAACTTTCATGGAATATTTGACTTCGATATGGTGCGGATTAGCTTTCTTGAATGTAGTAGTGCGAATCCTGCTTATTTTACCTGCAAGATTGCCTTTGAAGTATCTGTCTAAAATTGTATCCCAGCCCTCAAAATCTTTGTGAGATAGAACTTCAACTTCGTATGGTTTAGGAACTTTTCTTGCTAGAGCACATATGGTTGGCCACTGAGACGGTGCCCATACAATGTTGTTTGTCACACTTTTCTCAATGACTGAGTGCATGGAATCCACAGGCATGTATGTGTGTCCCGGTAGAAGGTAATTCATTTGAATGGTTGATATATTCTTGCATTTTTGCAAAGATTTATGGATGCAGGCCAGAACAATTTTATTTTTATTTTGCCCTGGGCAGGAATCGCAATATAAAAGTAAATGTTTTATAGATCCACGTTCGTCCACCTTTTCAATGTATTTAACCAGAATGGTACAAATTTCATTCGCACCACGTTTGCCTTCGACTTCATTCCACAAGAAACAGAACCCTTCTCGTGTGACGGACTCGTAAAATGTCAAATTATATGTAGCGATCTTTCTGCTGTAATAAAGTAACATGCTGTCTCCATATGGAGTATTCAGCACCTTTTGGAGATCGAACGTAGTACAGAGTATACTACTATCGTGTTTGCGAAGGTCTTGATGTGTTTGAAATCTCGAATATGTTTCTTCTTTATCTGACATATGTTTTTCTTTTTTTTCCTGATATTCTCCGGGGCTATTTTCGTATTTAATACATTTTACACATTTGTCTTTTCGGGGTACATGGAAAGAAATGTTAAATTCTGTCGAAAATATGTTTTTAAAAACTTTTTCACCTACAAAATTCTCCCCTTCATTCATGTTCTTTTGTTTATAAATTTTGTATAAATTGGAAAGGCTTCTATATTCTTGCGGCAAATAACATTTTTTTTGAGTTTTTCCTGCAGTAGTGTGAGGGAACTGCTGGTAAACCACTAATATAGTCTCTCACGGATTGCAACAAGGCCGGGGGGCGTTTTGTTTGCAGGAACTCCTCTGCCTCTGTTGTCTGTTTTAGAACACCCTTCAACTGAAGAACTGATAACTTGATGTAGAAATCTTTGGCCAATATTTAAGGTATTTATAAGGAATCTCAAACAAACAGGTCTTTGGCCTTCTCCTTGGTTAATGAAATATGTATATGTAAATTGCCTTCGGCTCTCTATATCTTTGGTTCTTCTTCGTTTCACAATTTCTTTTTTTAGCATGACTTACAATCCAGTCACGCTTTCTTTCCGCACTTAATGATCAATAATGATCAAAAATACCTTTTCGTCTATCTTCAGATATATCGTAACATTTATTAATACAGTTTACTGGATTGCAAGGATTTGCTTGCATAGATTTTGCCTCAACTACTCTTCCAGTTTTTGAGACATACTCTTCCAGCTTTCCTTAAATTTGATCTTTCTTTATCTTTATTAATTCGTTTGGTTCTTTTTCTAAAATCTGCATAAGATTCATTTTCTCTATTGTTTTCTTCAGTCTTTTTCTATTGCTCTGAGTCAGATTCATCTTTGTTCGAAGCTAAGTGGTCAGTTTTCTTCTTGTTTATTTTTCTGCTACGTTTTTTTGATTTCTTGCCTTGTCTTTTACTGTTTTTATTTTTCTTCTGTTTTTTCTTTCTTCTATCATTATTGGATGTATCTGACTCCGTATCGTCTGATACTTCCCATGAAGAAGAAGTCAGTGTAAATTCTTCTTCGTCAGAAATGAAGTCAACATGTTTGAGAATTAATCTTTTATTTTTTTCAGGTTTCTCTTTTATATATCCAGGTTTGACCTTCCTCCTTTCAAGTTTTCCTTTACTAGTTCCAGGCATTTCGTTGTCAACAATATTCTCAAAGTTCTTGCTTTTTTCTTTTTCAAACTGATTAACTGTTTGTTCTTCCAATTCAATCGTGATTTTGCAACTGTCATCAGATATAATTTGTTGTACACAAACTTCAATCTCCTCTTCTCGAGACATAGAACGTAACTGAGAAGCCGAAGAAACTTTATTATACATAGCATGAGAGATACTCGTTGTGGAGGCTGAATCTAGAAGTTCAGGATCTGGGGTGTACTGTGCATTCATCTGGTGGGAGACGGCGTTATCATAACATGTAGATTTTAGATCATGATTCGGGGTGTGCGAAGCGCTCATTGCGTGGGAAGCGTGGTTATCTGCAGTAGATTGAAGGAGTGCAGATGCCGAGATATGCGAAGCTCTCGTCGCGGAGGAGATGATGTCATCACAGGTAAGGGGACGCATCGCGTGGGAAGCGTCGTTGCTATAACTAGATTCCAGGAGACCAGGAGTTGAGGTATGCGAAGCGCTAGGGGCGTGGGAGGCGTCGTCGTCATCGGTAAGTTGCTGGAGCCTGCTCGTTGTGGAGGTAGAATCTAGGAGCTCAGGATCTGGGGTGTACTGTGCATTCATCTGATGGGAGGCGGCGTTATCATAACATGTAGATTTTAGATCATGATTCGGGGTATGCGAAAAGCTCATTGCGTGGGAAGCGTGGTTATCTGCAATAGATTGAAGGAGTGCAGAAGCCGAGGTATGCGAAGCTCTCGTCGCGGAGGAGTCATCATAGGTAAGGCAACGCATCGCGTGGGAAGCGTCGTTGCTATAACTAGATTCCAGGAGACCAGTAGTCGAGGTGTGCAAAGCGCTTGGAACGTGGGAGGCGTCGTCATCATCGGTAAGTTGCTGGAGCCTGCTCGTTGTGAAGGTAGAATCTAGGAGCTCAGGATCTGGGGTGTACTGTGCATTCATCTGGTGGGAGGCGGCGTTATCATAACATGTAGATTTTAGATCATGATTGGGGGTATGCGAAGCGCTCATTGCGTGGGAAGCGTGGTTATCTGCAGTAGATTGAAGGAGTGCAGAAGCCGAGGTATGCGTAGCTCTCGTCGCAGAGGAGTCATCATAGGTAAGGGAACGCATCGCGTGGGAGGCGTCGTTGCTATAACTAGATTCCAGGAGACCAGGAGTCGAGGTGTGCGAAGCGCTTGGGGAGTGGGAGGCGTCGTCATTATCGGTAAGTTGCTGGAGTTTATGAGTCGAGGTGTTTTCTGCTGAGACAGACATGTAAGTATTACCCTGTATAGCTTTATAATCCGTTGTATTTGCTCGCCGTAGCTTTGTTACAAAATCAGTATTGTCTGGTTGCCCCCGTTTTCTACTGGTATCCTGTTGCTGAGCTTGGCGTACGTACTGTTTAATGTAATTTTTGCGTTTGCTTTCCATGACCTACAACAAAAGACATGAGCCGTTACTGTATTTCAATTAAGTTATGATATAACCCACGATAAGTAGGGTGAAATGCAATTTTTATGAAGAGCCCACCCTCCCATTATAGTAGTGCCGCACAGAACTTTCTAAACAGTACTGCATGGCACTGTTAAGCTTATCACCAGAAGACTTAAGTCGGTAATTTCACTGGTGTTATACCTTATTCATGTGAACAGTCTCAATTAAATATTTTGGTTAATCTATAACTTAGGCACCAATTATGTCAAAACTACTCATCACTCTAACCAAACATAACCAAAAAATCTTAACTGTACAATACTTTTGCTTAACACTACAATAATACAAAAAAGTATAAACATACCTTTTTATATTCCAAAATCAAGATCCCAACAATAACACTTAACGCACTTACTTACACGTCACAATAAACATAAACAGTACCTATAAATTTCTTTACGAACACCGTCACTAGCGTAGACTAACTAATACTACTGATGTTAGGTGATTACCTACAACTAGCGGGCGCGCGCGAATCCAGAAACGATGTGTTCCGACAGGACGTGTGCTTACAATCACACGCATATTATAAATATTATGTGCCTAACCGCTATTTACACTACAGTCTCCCAATAGATAATAGTACTAACGTACTACAGTGGTCATCAGTTTAAAACATAGCATATCGCTAAAACGATTCATACTTTTAGGAAAATGCCTTCCTTATTCTAATAGAAATGTTATTACTTAATTGTCACAACTTTATTTTCTCTAACAGAATGAAATTTAAAAAAATATATTTAGCAAAAATTGCTAAAGCGCCAACCATACTTAAATCTTATGCTTACAGTTTTTCTTAAGCACCAAACAGTTAAAAACAACAGTAATGAATAATAGCTAACAGAATATGAAATAATACAATTCTAAAATTTAATATTGCTAATGTAACAATGTCATTCAAATTAAGAAAAGAAAAAATACTTATGTTGCTATTGTGAAGAGAATGTAGTAAGGAATAACGTTCTAACGGATCTCTTTACTGAAAATGTGTTTCTAAAGCTACGTCTATTTCAAAAACAGGGGAAAATCGTCGCTTTAGATCTTGGAATTCGGAACATCCCTCAATTTTTACAAATGCTAAAACGCCAAAAAACTTGCTCTGATTCACTTGAAACCTACACAGATCGACGTGGAAAAAAAAAAGCAATCCAACAATATAATTAACTCATTTTGGCTCAAATGGCGCTTTAGCATTTTCTCCTTTCCAGTGACGATATATATATATATATATATATATATATATATATATATATATATATATATATATATATAGTTAGATAGTTAAATAAATAAATAAATAAATAAATAAATATATATATATATATATATATATATATATATATATATATATATATATATATATATATATTTATTTATTTATTTATTTATACCCTCGTCTGTCCAAACGCCATATTCTTGCGTCTCAAATAATATGCGCATCTGTCAAACGCCATAATATGACGTCGAGTGATAGCGAACTATTTGTAACATATATATGATATATATATATATATATATTATAACATACATATACATAACATATATATCTGTTATGCATAATCTGATAGCTTATTTAAAGGTCTATGGGATACAGACATACATAAAATAAAATAAAATATAAGTGCCTCGCCTGTTTCATTAGGATTTGCTATAATTCACACGCTGGGCAGGAGGATTGGCCATCGCAATACCGGACGTTTGGTGTACATTATTATCAAAACTACGCTGCAGTGTAATATGACTGTAATACGAATGCGTCGGCTCCACTTTGAAGAACCAAGCTTTCACAAAATAAACCTGTTATTCAGGCACCGCACACCCGTTTTCTGAAAACGGGGTATCCCATTTTAATCTTAAAAGAAAACACATCTGCATTTTGATTGCTAATTGAAGATAATTTTACGTATCTATGGGATACAGCACTCACTGATAATCTTGGGCATGCGTCGCATTTTAAAAAAAAAATAAAAAATTGAGGACGTGGAGGCAATTTAGCTAATATTGTAGTACAAAGAGTGTAAAATATATAGTATAATACAGGTAGTAAAATTAAAAAAATTGTACAACCGGCTTCAATATATATAGATAAAATGCGAACATCATCAATATATTCGAAGTCAATTAAATACAAATTATTTAAAAAACTCAATAAGTCAAAAACTGGTCAGATGTTGATCAAATTTATATGGTACTACACGAAAAGCACCAGCTTTCAAATAAAGATCATCAAAATCAGTTCACGCAGAAAAAGTTCTGAGGTAACACACACACATAAAAAAACACAGTAGAATTGAGTCCTTTTGAAAGTCGGTTGAAAAGCTTCATAGATCTAGAGATCTGACTTTTAAACTCTCTATCTAAATCATTCCTAATTTATGGTACATAATATGTATATAACAAAATATTTGTTTTTGGTGGGACCCCTGTTTTGCCCGGGAGTTCGTCTGGGTCCGACTCTTACCTATTCCTGCCGTCAAGTAGCAATTCCTGACTGCTGTGTTCCGATCTAAAGCCAGTCTACTAACAGGTAGCGAGGTATATATATAGTCATCTTGGTCCTCATAGATGACAAAACTTTCCTTCTTTGATCGCAAATGTCCTTGGGCTACAGAAGCCACCTATTATCCGGTGGATTTTTAGTACATTTTTGCCGTCACATTATGCGTAAAAAAAATAAAAGTCTGTAATCTTTAAATTTACGTATACCTTTATTTTAAAATTATGGGTTTATTTTTAGTTTAAAATTAAATCTGTCAGGCCGATATAAGAACGTTAATCGTTAAATAGCAATTTCAGGGTGGATTGAATTTTGAGTGTGCCCGTTATGTACTTAATTTATAAACCGTTGAGTGATTGCATAAATATTTTATGTTCTTTCATTGCCGAGTTGAAACTTTTACACATCGCTGTAATTACACTTAAATTTGTAGTAATACGATTCAATATTTATGACAATAAGACTAAAGAAAATGAAACGTATGTATTAATTATTCAGAATTTTAGATAATAAGACTCAAATTTAGTTCCAGCAGTCATAATGTTTTTAACTTATTCTTAAAGAAGAACTTTACAAATATATACTATATAATAAGTTTGGTTTTTGGTTTTTTCTTAAGATATTTTTCGATTACAAAAAATCTTATATGCATATAGTGAATACATTTTATAAATAAAAAAATCTGGATTTGTGGCAAAATATCCAAAGTTGTGGTGTGTAAAAAAAATAAAAAATAGGTGTGACTAATATATTTTTAAAATACGAGAAAAACAACTAAAACAAAACAGAATAGCTAAATAACAAACGAAAACGTGAAGTAATTTAAAGGGTAAAAATTCAACTGGTAAAATGGAAGCTACAAAAGCGCCAAACTCGTTACGTTAATTCAATTCGAAATGTTAACGAATGCCGCAGAAATAGTGCAGTGAGCTTTTAGTCCCAATTAATGTGCATATAACCATATATTCCCATATAAACGTAATAAATTGCGACTAAATAGAATTCGAGATTACACGAAATAATTGTGAAAATTCGTTTGTTAC
Source organism: Parnassius apollo (assembly GCA_907164705.1). NCBI lineage: Eukaryota > Metazoa > Arthropoda > Insecta > Lepidoptera > Papilionidae > Parnassius > Parnassius apollo. The sequence goes on from CAJQZP010000527.1 coordinate 3,804,340, forward strand.
AATTATTTAGTAAAACACACCTCTTTCCGTGTTGTGGTGCCGTAACCTCTGTTAGTTCTATTCATTGCGTAGGTGTCTTATAATGCGACTATGAAAAAGGTTTAATGACGTCATGGGTCGGTAGAAAATCTTGTATATGCTAGATGTCTTCATGTAAAAGAGACGGTGAGAAGCTTAAATCCGATTAATTTGAACTGATACGGCTTGGATTATAAACGCAAAGAAGCAAGAAAGTTTCACAAGTAGAAGCGATCTCTAAGGTGAGGATTGTTTTAACAATATTATTTTTAAGGTTAATGTTTTTGTTAAATGTGCATGAGGATCTGGAGGCAAATAATACAAATATCTAATGAATTTGTAATCAGAATTTATAGTAAGATATTTTTAATAATCCTCTCTTATCCTTTCACTTTATTGATCATTCTATTGTACTACAACTTTTCTTGAAAATAAAGTAAATAAATAAACAGCGAGACAGCGGTTAGTTACCGCAGAGACTACTTCACCTGCGGTCTATTATCGACGGTGATGGGTCTTTTCTAGTGTAGTAGTGTTGGGTGTAATGGTGACGGCATGATTATTGATGACAGAGATAGTGCGATTAAGGGAGAGTGTGAGGTGCTTCTCAAACAAGTTAAGACTTTTATTTAATAACGTGGATCTTATATAAATAATTTTTAAATAATCTTTAATAAATAAATACACCATAAGCCCTTAAGAGCTTACCGCTGTACTTGGTTTTCTGCGATAATTTATATTCTTGGCTTAAAGACAGTGACACTGTTTTTCGACGCCGGTATAATTATTTTACTTCTGCTAGGAAACCTTGAGGTTTTCTTTTCAGTATTGCTTCCTAAAACTTGCTTTCTCCTATAATGTCCTCTTACGTTACCCTCGGGAAATAAATGAGTAATAGATTTTCTTAAGCAGGCACTAATCACACCACCTCAACACAACAAGACAATACAGCAAGTCACCTCTTTCATTTCAAAATGCAACTACCTTAGTACATATCAGTCTTGCTTTCACCTAGGACATAGTACCACCACAGCGTTAGTTCAAGTTACAGAAGATTTTAGAGACGGCATGCCGAGGTCATGTTTGACTGTTCTTGTCCTTATTGACTTTTCAAACGCTTACAATTGTGTCGATCATGACTTATTCCTTGAATTACTTTTACGTCTAAATTTCTCCTCGTCAGCATTGGACTGGTTTTCGTCTTATCTTCGCGTTTGCAAGCAGGCTGTAAGTTCTGATCAGGATTTTTCCGATACTGGTGTGATCTGTCTCTAGGTGTACCACGAGGCGGCATTCTTTTTCCTCTCTTGTTTTTGGTGTTTATTAATCCTTATAACTACCCACCTTCAATGTTCTTACCACATCTATGCTGACGATCTCCAGTTATATTCACAAGCGTCCTCGACTGAAATTGATACAGCTATTGCAGCTGTATATATATATATATATATTGTATAAATAACTCTATATATCTCTCTCGGTTAGACCAATTGGTCCTATTGATACGTATTTGTTAAAATTTGCCGATATGATTCTAGATTTTTCCTTCATAATCTTGTGTAACAGTAATGTAAACTTATTCAGTGCTAATTGATTGGGGTCTGAAAAACTTTATATTATTTCTGTTAGTATTTAAGTAAGTTAAACCGCGTAGAAAATAAGGTAAGGACAATGCTTGAACCAAATAGGTTTACCATAAATATCGACCAAAAAACGTATGCTGCGCGGTCATTAGTCTTAACGACGAAATTATATCGACTGCAGACTAAGAGAGAGAGAGAGAGTAATAAAATTTACAAGGAAACCTGCATAGCCAGAAACAAGAAAAAATTTTTCCGAAAACACTTGAAGCTCGCCAACATGCATTGGAGTGGGGTAGCTCGTCAGACATTTTCTTGTCCTAAAACCCTCTCAGAAAATGAAAGATGGTTTTGCCTAGCTGTGGGCGGTAAATCGGCTGTAAATTTGACTTTAACTTTAACATCATAATGCTTGAGGAGAATTACTTATTCCAACAAAAATCACTTATACATTTTGCAGTAAAATATGGTATAAAGGTGATCTCGTTAACCTGTTTGCTGTTCTTTCTGAGCTAGCGGGAGAAGAAAATTTAAGTTTTGAAAGAAAATGTTTGTTGTAGAAAATTAAAGTTTTAAGTCAATTTAAGTTCGAATAGGTTATTGAATTCTTTATACGGGAGTCTTACTTCTTTATATTTACAAAATTGACGTCGTTTTTGTGTAATATTTTTGTTTAATTAATGTATTAATTAGTAAGTTTGTCACCTACGTCATCTAAATAGATAAGCGGTACACACTTGTCCTCGAAATAATTTTATTCTTCAGTTTTGCTGACTATCGCGGCTCGAACACAAATCTTTGGAATGCTGTAAAATTTTATATAAGCACCAAATCTATGTAACTGGAAACGTTACTCTATAAATATAACATTTAGTTATAAAAGTTGGGCTAGCTCAGAGGATAAGAAAGAATTTGACAAAATATATGAAGAATAGATTTTTAACGCACATTCCGTAGGACAATTACAATAAAATCTGTGATTATCATAAAATCCTTAACGGACATTATTAAATAGCTACTTTCTTTTGTTTTTATGTTTTCCCAATAAATGAGCCCTTTTCATTGATACGGGGTAGATCGAACACATATTTCGATTCGATTCTTCGGATTATAAATTACGGATATTTAGTTATGAAATTTGTTAATTATTATATTTCTAGTGTGTACAAACGAGCACACAGTCCTCCTGATGGTAAATGGTTGCTGCGGCCCATAGACATCTACATCTATTCTCGATTAAGAATCAAAATGCAGATGCGTTTTTACCCGTGAGGACTAAGATGGAATGCCTCGCTTCCAATAAAAAGGGTTTCCGGCTTTCTACACACACCATACAAACACAAAGCAGCATCAAGCTACTATTTCGCACTAGTATTCTATGAGAGCGTGTTCCTTCTCCGGTCGAGTCGACACATTCGTGCTACGGCTATACTACCAATATAACTGTAACATGGCTCTACCACGTTGAAAATATTATTATTTGTAAATTGTGACAGGTTGGAATGACAGGCCTTTGTCCTAGAACGAAAATTAGGATATAATTAAGATCATCAGATGTCTAAA